>CM038679.1:261592767-262112310 GCA_021605205.1 Aegilops longissima
GGCTTCTACCACCCGAGCACCATCCATCATGATGGGAAAATATTGCTTAGGCGCCTCGCTCCTTCGTGTGGCGGCGGTCGGTGGCCATCTCGGCTGACTTGATCTTGGACGATTGCACCATGGTCTTGCGAAGGCCATCCGAAACTCCCTCAATGCCGTGGAACACTTCCGGACATTAATCTGGGGTGGCATCGCACAACCGCTGCACTAGGCCAAAGTGCTGCTCGCCGGTGACTCTGCATGCCACAACTTGACGCGAAGGTCCTTCATAGTTGGCTCCACCATCGATGCAACTCCATCGGTGATAGAGGCAAAGGTGTCCCGTCTTCGATGAGATGTGGTTTTCGCAGGAGGAAGTCGACTTTGGCGATCCGACTACTGAGCGTCTTGAGGGCGTCGCGCCTTAGCAATCGCTAAACCAACTCCGAGAGGTTATTGACCACGCCGGACACGATCAACGACCACGAGGTGCATTTCCTGCGAGCAATCGAAGAACAAGCAAGCTGAGATTGCAATCTGGATATTGCGAATATAAGATGAAAGCTTTATTGATCAAGGTGGGGTTACGTGGCGCCTTTGTGCAGTCGTTGAACACAAGCGAAATGCTGCGAAGTTGCAGCTATGGCGAACTTTTAATCTAAACAAAACCCAAGGTCTAAGCGGTGCCCTAAGGGCTGTATATATGGAGGAAGAGAATTTCGTGGCCCTTGGTGGAGGGGTCGAAATCAACCCTAACTCTTGTTTCCCCACACATCGGACTCTAAAACAGACTATACTTAAGTATTTCGAAATTACATGGGCCTGGCCCACTAATAAGGTGACGCAGCACCTAGAATAGCCTCGGGGCGACATTTATGAAGTAGCGTCTTGTATATTTCGTCCAAGGCTTCATGCACCCATTATGGTGGCTTCAAAGTCCTGAAATCATCACTTGTAACTCCGTTCTTGTTCCCCTTGCATGGCATTATCTCCATGCTTGTTCTTGCTCAATGTCCATCCTTCTCCAAGCTAGGGCCTTCATTTGTAAGCAAAACAAATGTATCCAATTTAGGCAGCATCATATTCTCATGAACATTAGAATCATTACCAAGAAGCGAAAGTACACGATAATTTAATTGGCGTGTGAGCTCTAGTAATTGGTCCCAATATATGTAGCAGATGAGGGGCTGTGGGTGTAACAATGGTATTGATGTCCTCATCATCCTCCCTTCTTGAAATGAAGTCGTCCTCGATTGAAGCTCATATTCCTCACCCAAATAAGGCTTCAAATCTGCAATGTTAAAAGTGGGACTAACCCCAAAATCTGCAGCAGCTCAAGTTTATATGCATTATCATTTATTTTCTCTAACACCTTAAATGGACCATCAAGACGTGGCATTAGCTTTGATTTGCGCAAATTAGAAACCTATCCTTACATAAATGTAACCAAACAAGATCTCGGTGCAAAGACAACATGTTTTCTACCCTTATCTCCAACAAGTTTATATTTAGCATTCATCGCTCAATGTTTTCCTTAGTTATCTCATGCATTTTAAAATCAATTCAGCACGTTCTTTAGCATCAAAATTAACCTTCTCCGAAGATGGAAGAGGCAACAAATCAATAGGTGCACGAGGTAGGAAGCCATACACAATTTCAAAAGGGCACATCTTAGTAGTAGAATGCAATGAGCGATTATAAGCAAATTCAATATGAGGCAAGCATTCTTCCCACATTTTCTTATTATTCTTCAAAACAGCCCTAAGCATAGTAGACAATGTTCTATTGACTACTTCAGTTTATCCATCGGTTTGGGGTGACAAGTAGTACTAAAAAGCAGTTTAGTCCCCAACTTAGCCCATAAACATCTCCAAAAGTGGCTAAGAAATTTAGTATCACGATCTGAAACAATAGTATTTGGCACACCATGCAAGCGAATAATTTCACGAAAGAACAAATCAGCAACATTAACAGAATCATCGCTTTTATGACATGGTATAAAGTGTGCCATTTTCGAGAATCTATCCACGACAACAAATATGCTATCCCTCCCCTTCTTTGTTCGAGGTAAACCTAAAACAAAGTCCATAGATATATCCTCCCAAGGAACACTAGGCACAGGCAAAGGCATATATAAACCATGAGGATTGAGTCGTGACTTAGCTTTTTGACATGTAGTGCAGCGAGCTACAAAGCGCTCAAC
The DNA here is from genome assembly GCA_021605205.1 of Aegilops longissima. Classification (NCBI taxonomy): domain Eukaryota; kingdom Viridiplantae; phylum Streptophyta; class Magnoliopsida; order Poales; family Poaceae; genus Aegilops; species Aegilops longissima. Next base: position 261,594,950 of record CM038679.1, read on the forward strand.
ATCCGTCTCATCTTTGGCCAAAAGAAATGTGTAGCAAGTATATCCTCCGTCTTCTTCACGCCAAAGTGTCCCATTAATCCTCCTCCATCGCCTCCTGCAACAACAAAAGGCGAACAGAGCTAGCAGGAATGCATAGCTTGTTAGCACGGAACACAAAACCATCATTAATAACGAACTTGTTCCATGTTCTTCCCTCTTTACAATTCTGCATTACATCTTTAAAATCAGCATCATGCACATATTGATCTTTGATGGTTTCCAAACCAAATATTTTGAAGTCAAGTTGTGAAAGCATAGTATATCGACGAGACAAAGCATCAGCAATAACATTTTCTTTACCCTTCTTGTGTTTAATGACATAAGGAAAGTCTCAATGAATTCAACCCATTTAGCATGTCTACGATTCAGTTTAGCTTGACTTTTAATATGTTTCAAAGATTCATGATCAGAATGTATAACAAATTCTTTGGGCCATAAATAATGTTGCCATGTCTCTAAAGTCCGAACAAGAGCATATAATTCTTTGTCATAAGTAGAATAGTTCAGACTAGGCCCACTCAATTTTTCAGAAAAGTATGCAACAGGTTTGCCATCTTGTAATAACACACCTCTAATCCAATTCCACTAGCATCACATTCAAGCTCAAAAGTCTTATTAAAGTCGGGAAGTTGGAGTAAAGGGCATGTGTCAACTTATCTTTCAATACCGTGAAGGCTTCTTCACATGCGGTACCCCAAACAAAAGGCACATCCTTCTTTGTAAGCTCATTGAGAGGTGCAGCAATGGTGCTAAAGTCTCTCACAAAGCGCCTATAGAAACCAGCGAGTCCAAGAAAACTCCTCACTTGTGTGACCGTTTTGGGCTGCGGCCAACTCTCAATAGCTTCAATCTTGGCTTTATCAACTTCAATTCCTGTGGAGTAACAACATAGCCAAGAAAAGATACTCGGTCGGTGCAAAAGGTGCACTTCCCAAGGTTACCAAACAAGCGTGCATCACGAGAGCATTAAAAACAACACGTAAATGTTCCAAATGTTCTTCCAAAGATTTGCTATAAATCAGTATATCATCAAAGTAAACTACCACAAATCGTCCAATGAAAGCACGTAAAACTTCGTTCATTAATCTCATGAAAGTACTAGGTGCATTAGTTAACCCAAAAGGCATGACTAACCACTCATATAATCCAAACTTAGTTTTAAATGCTGTTTTCCATTCATCTCCCAATTTCATACGAATTTGATGGTATCCACTACATAAATCAACTTTGGAGAATATTGTAGAGCCACTCAATTCATCAAGCATATCATCTAGCCTAGGAATAGGATGGCGATAACGAATAGTAATATTATTAATGCCTCTACAATCAACACACATACGCATGACGTACCATCCTTTTTAGGCACTAGTATAATAGGAACAGCACAAGGACTAAGAGATTCGCGTATATAACCTTTGTCGAGCAGCTCCTGTACTTGACGCATAATCTCCTTCGTCTCCTCTGGATTGGTGCGGTATGGTGCGCGGTTGGGTAGCGATGCACGGAATTAAGTCAATTTGATGCTCAATCCCTCGAATAGGTGGTAATCCGGTGGCACGTCTTGTGGGAAGGCGTCGGCGAACTCTGCAAAATGTTAGTGACGCGAGGGGCAAAGAGGAAGGCACGTCCTCGAATGAAAATAATGCCTCTTTGCACACAAAAGCATAGCAAACAGATTTGCTAGAATCTAGCTCATCAATATCAGATTTGGTGGCAAATAAACATGCACTTTTCAGTTTAATTTCGAAGCAACATTAGATGGTTTATTATTAGGCTTCATTTGTTGCTCAAATTCTTTTGCCACAATCTGATTTTCACTCTTATTTTTCTCTGTTTGGCTTTATTAGCTCTATTAATATCATCTTTCAAAATGGAATCAGAGTCATAGGAAGCAAAGTAATATTTTATCCTTGTGAACAAGAGTATCTGATTGTTTCTACCATGGTGTACAGAATTTTATCAAATTGCCATGGTCTACCAAGTAATAAGGAACATGCTTGCATAGGTACCACATCACAATCAACATAATCAGCATATGTAGAGATACTAAAATACACACGAACAGACGTGTTACCTTAACCTTGCCGCTGTTGTTGAACCATTGGATGTAGTAAGGATGTGGATGTGGTCTTGTGGAGAGAAAGCTTCTCCACCATATCCATGCTAGCCAAGTTGTTGCAGCTCCTCCATCTATGATGGCCTTGAATAGAACGTTCCTTCACAACTCCCTTTGTATGGAACAAGTTATGCCTCTGATTTTGCTCAGCTTGTGTAACCTGCACACTCAAAACACGTTGAGCAACTAAACATTCATACTGTCAAAGCATCTTGACAGCCATGTATTGCGTCTCGGGATCGAATCATCTCCACCGTGTTCTTCATGTGTAATAAGAGCCAAAGTCTCTTCATCATAGTCACTAGCAGACTCATACCCACCATCCTCAAGAGCAATCATCACACGCTGAGATGTGCATTCTCTCAATAAAATGTCCTCTTCCCTTACAACGACGACAAATAATATCACTTGTGTGCCTGTTGACGCCATGGAAGAAGAAGAGCTCTGTGTAGGCCCAAGCAGGTGTACTCTTGGCGATAGTGGTGGTTGTGCCTGCTTTCTTGTATCACGGTTGGAGGTGGCAGCCGACGGAGGTGCGGTGTAGTAGAGCGTGTGGAAGTAGATGATGCACGTGGTGTCCATGATGAAGGTCGACCTGCAGAAAAGTTAGTCGCGCCAAGGCACATCGATCCTGCACTTCACGTTCAGCTTTACAAGCAAGATGGAATAATCGAGTGATATTATTATAATCCTTGTAGTCTAGAATGGTCTGAATCTCTCTATTTAATCCACCCGAAAGCGTGCAAGCATAGCTTCATTCTCCTCAACAATACCACATCTAATCAAGCCAGTTTGTAATTCGGATAATATTCTTCTACGAATTTTTCCTTGTCTTAAGCGCTGCAATTTTTAAAGTAATTCACGCTGATAATATGGTGGAACCCAACGAGCACGCATAGCAGTTTTCAAAGCAGCCCAAGTAGCTGGAACAGGATATAATCTACAATGTTCGGACCACCAAACACATGCAAAGCTAGTGAAAGCACAAACAGCGGCGCAGGAACACGTCTCTCCTCGGGATATTGTAAACATGTAAATCGTTGTTCAGTTTCTAACTCCCAAGTAAGATATATATCAGAACATATCTACCCTCAAATGGTGGAATATTCAATTTCAGTTTAGGGAGATGGTCATGATCTCGTACTGAAGAGGAGCCGAACATTGCCATTATTTGCATGTGGGCGACCTGGTGGTTGTGGTCTTTGGTGGTTGCACGTAGTTCGATGTTGATCAACTTCATCCTCGTAAGCTCTCACATAATCATCCTCCCCGTCGCAGCAGCAGGAGCCACGAAGTATCAACAAAGAGCACCAGCAGCTTGGCGGTGAAGAGGGACACGGGAAGCTCGGCGGAGGGCTGTTTAGCGATGTGGAGGTAGTCCATGTTGTTGTAGTAGAGGTGCGTTAGGTGCAGCCGGTGGTGGTGGTGGTAGGCGCGCGAGCAATTCATTAAACTTGTTATCGAGCTTTGTTTGACGCCTTCTCAATGCCATCTATCTTCTCCATGGCCTCTTCAAATCTATTTAGCACATCGTCCACCTGCCCACTCATCATTTGTTGAAACTTATCATGTAGCGCTTTGTTTGTCATGTTCTCCCGGTCGGTCTAAATCGGCTTGTGATCCTGCCATGGTTAGCGACAATAGAAACACACAAGAATATGATTGACGGACTACTAGGAAGTGGTGGTGGTGGTGTGGTGGGCGATCACAAATCCGTCAGCAAATCTCAAATTCTTACCAGTTCTTACCCAAAGGCGGTGATCGGCAACCGATGTAGTCAAAACTCTCAAAGCTTGGATAGAGCGATTACGGGGAGAGTCAAGCGCACGATGTAGATGTATGTGGAGCTGGGAAGGCTTATAATATGGTAGCAAAAATGGTTAGCAATAATCAATTCGAGAGATGCAAAGTTGAATAAGCGCTCAACGAGCGGTACCAGTTTTTTTTTTTCGAAACCTACTCCGCAAGGAAACACGAATCGGAAACTAGATGGATCTCGAAAACAAACCTAATATGAGAAGAACTTCGGATTGGTGGTGGATATATGGTGGTGGTATATGGCAGCGGTGGTGGAATATGGATACGGATTGGTGGTGGTATATGGATACGGATTGGTGGTGGTATATGGATACGGATTGAGGCGGTGGCGGATAAGCAATGGTGGTAGATGGCAAGGCGATGATGATGGTGCGGCGGCGTGACAACTTATGACCGAACTCGAAACTCTAAAAGACTAGACTCTAAGACCAGCAACTTGACACGGCGATGCAACCGCAAATTCAACAAAGCAAAACCCTAAAAAGATTATGCAAAGGCTCAGATTGGTTCGGATATGATGAACTAACCCTAATTTTTTTTTTGTGGCTTTTTCGTGGACTTTAGGTATGAAGAACAGACTCGATCTAATCTACGAAAAACTGTAAAATCTCACCGAGCAACCTGAAAATCTGATACCACTTGATAGAGGCAAAGGTGTCCCGTCTTTCGATGAGATGTGGTTTTCGCTTGGGAGGAAGTCGACTTTGACGATCCGACTACGAACGTGCGAGGACGTCGCGCCTTAGCAATCGCTAAACCAACTCCGAGAGGTTATTGACCACGCCGGAGCACGATCAACCTGACCACGAGGGTCTGTTTCCTGCGAGCAAACGAAGAACAAGCAAGAAACTGAGATTGCAATCTGGATATTGCGAATATAAGATGAAAGCTTTATTGATCAAGGTGGGGTTCTGTGGCGCCTTTATGCAGTCGTTGAACACAAAGCGAAACGCGAAGTTCCAGCTATGGCGAACTTTTAATCTAAACAAAACCCAAGGTCTAAACGGTGCCCTAAGGGCTGTATATATGGAGGAAGAGGGGGGGAATTTCGTGGCCCTTGGTGGAGGGGTCCGAAATCAACCCTAACTCTTGTTTCCCCACACATACGGACTCTAAAAACAGACTATACTTAAGTATTTCGAAATTACATGGGCCTGGCCCACTAATAAGGTGACGCAGCACCTAGAATAGCCTCGGGACGACATTTATGAAGTAGCGTCTTGTATATTTCGTCCAAGGCTTCATGCACCCATTATGGTGGCTTCAAAGTCCTGAAATCTTCACTTGTAACTCCGTTCTTGTTCCCCTTGCGCATGGCATTATCTCCATGCTTGTTCTTGCTCCAATGTCCATCCTTCTCCAAGCTAGGGCCTTCATTTGTAAGCAAAACAAATGTATCCAATTTAGGCAGCATCATATTCTCATGAACATTAGAATCATTACCAAGAAGCGAAAGTACGATAATTTAATTGGCGTCGTGAGCTCTAGTAATTGGTCCGGTATATGTAGCAGTAGGGGCTGTGGGTGTAACAATGGTATTGATGTCCTCATCACCCGCCTCCGTGCCCGTCGCTGCCCAGCGACCTACTTTGCACCCTTGGCGGCTCCGTCGCCGCCTCGCGCCGTTTGTCACCGGAGAACGTCGTCCTCGCTGGATCCAGCAAGTCCGGCGCCTCCCCAAGACCCATGGCCCCTGCGTCGCGTCTTCCCCTCCCTTCGCGCCGTGCAGCGCCGAGGGAGCCGAGCTCCTCCCGATCCGAGCTCCTCCATCCTCCTCGCTCGCGTCCACCACCAGGCGGTGCCTCCTCGCAGCGCCCGTACTCCTCCGAAGTCCGCTTGCTTCCACAACCACCGAACCAGACGCCAAGCTCTCTTCGGGATTCTCCTCGAGACCAAGACCGCCCGAGCGTCAAGTACCTCTACCGACGGTGTGATTTTTGTCAAAGTCCGACCACGGCGTGCACGATCGCATTCGTTGTGGATTTCGTCAAGTACCCTTCGGAGATGCCAAGATCGACTACGGTGATGCGCCAAGTAACCCCTCGGATCGTCAAGTTCGACTACACGGAGCGACTACACCGAGGTGGATAACGACAAGTACCCCTACGCGCGAAGACGCCAAGTCCGTTTCGGGATTCTTCAAGTACCGCTACCGTCGAACCGAACATCTTCGAAAACGAACGTGTTCCACTACCGTCGACCCTCGAAGACCCCGTGGACCCCGAACATCCACGGGACATGAACAATTACTTCCGATGACGAGATGTACCACTACCATCGAACGTGAACAACGACTTCCCCCTACGCCGTGTATGACTACTTCCCTCGACGATCATCGCGTGAGCGTCTACTTCCATCTACTTCCCTCGACAACTCGACCGTCCCGTTTGAGCGTTCGAAGGTATAACCCGTGACGACCGCCGTGTCCGAATCATCCTTGCGATGCCCCTCTTTTGCCATTCTACCGTTCCGTGGGAACCCGGTAATCGGGATCACCCCACCTTCTTGCATGACACGCTCACGCTTTCTTTTGCACCGACATCTCGATGAGCTGTCGGAACCGATACGTTGCCGTGGCATCATTTTCGGATTCGTTGCCGTGGCACCCCTTTCTTCCACCACGGTGACATAATGCTTCATATCATGCTCATGTCAACGTTTTCATAAAAATTGCATAAACTTGCACATGTCATCCGCATCATGATAACAACATTTAAATGTTTAAAATTGTTGTTTGCTTTAATTTGCTTAAATGCCATGCTAAAATGATTTATTTCATAACTAAATAACCGTTACTCGGGTTTAAATAAATTATATATGTAAATGGGGTAGAAAAATGCCTAGTTTAACATGGTAGCTTTACTTTGCATGTTTAACAACTCTAAAATATGCTTTAGGTCAGATCTGTACCGAACCCATAATATGCATATGAGGATTTTTCCGGAATTGTTGTTGTTGTTTCCGGCCTCATTTAATCTTGCCTAGTTAGGTAGTTTTGTTGTGCTTCACCTCTTGCCATGTTTAACAACATTTAATATTGTTGAGTACCTAACGAGATCAAACTAAATAAATGTTGTGAAGTTTCGTCAATATGCAATTCGTTGCATATTGAGCTCCACTTAATTTGTAGGATTGTTTGTGCATATTGCCATGCCATGCCTCATTAAACGGACATGCATCATACTTGTTTGTGCATCATGCCATGTTCATGTGATGGTTGTTTTACTATGTTGTTTGCTTCTTTCCGGTTTGCTTCTCTCGTTAGCTTCGGTTTCGTTCCGGAGTTGTGAGGATTCGTTCGACTTCGTCCGTTTGTCTTCTTCATGGATTCGTTCTTCTTCCTTGCGGGATTTCAGGCAAGATGACCATACCCTCGAAATCACTTCTATCTTTGCTTGCTAGATGCTCGCTCTTTCGCTATGCCTATGCTACGATGCCTACCACTTGCTATATCATGCCACCCACATTGCCATGTCAAACCTCTAACCATCTTTTCCTAGCAAACCGTTGTTTGGCTATGTTACCGCTTTGCTCAGCCCTCTTATAGCGTTGTTAGTTGCGGTGAAGATGAAGTTTGTTCCTTGTTGGAACATGGAGATGTTGTTCCTTGTTGGAACATGTTTACTTGTTGGGATATCACAATATATCTTATTTAATTAATGCATCTATATACTTGGTAAAGGGTGGAAGGCTCGGCCTTATGCCTGGTGTTTTGTTCCACTCTTGCCGCCCTAGTTTCCGTCATACCGGTGTTATGTTCCCGGATTTTGCGTCCCTAACGCGGTCGGGTGATTTATGGGACCCCCTTGACAGTTCGCTTTGAATAAGACTTTTCCAGCAAGGCCCAACATTGGTTTTACCATTTGCCTCACCTATGCCTTTTTTTCCCTTGGGTTTCCGGAGCCCGAGGGTCATCTTTATTTTAGCCCCGGGCCAGTTCTCCTTCGAGTGCTGGTCCAAACTGAAGCGATGTCCGCGCCCCACTGGCAACAGGGGTTTATGCCAACCCGACGTCTGGCTCATCCGGTGTGCCACGAGACCGAGATATGTGCAGCTCCTATCAGATTTGTCGGCACATCCGGCGGCTTTGCTGGTCTTGTTTTATTCTTTGTGAAATGTCTTGTAGCCGGATTCGAGACTGATCGGGTCTTCCGGGAGAAGGAATATCCTTCGTTGATCGCGAGAGCTTATCATGGGCTAAGTTGGGACACCCCTGCAGGGTTTTGAACTTTCGAAAGCCGTGCCCACGGTTATGTGGCAGATGGGAATTTGTTAATGTCCGGTTGTAGAAAACCCGAAGTTGATCTCAATTAAAATACACCAACCGTGTGCGTAACCGTGAGTGTCTCTTTTCGGGGTTGATCGAGAGGAGAACACGGTTTCTGGGTTATGTCTGACGTAAGTAGGAGTTCAGGATCACTTCTTGATCATAGTTTTTCGACCGTGCTTTGCCTCCTCTTCTCGCACTCTTTTGCGTATGTTAGCCACCATATAAGCTAGTCGCTTGCTGCAGCTCCACCTCACTACCCTGTCCTACCTTTAAGCTTAAATAGTCTTGATCTCGCGGGTGTGAGATTGCTGAGTCCCGTGACTCACAGATACTTCCAAAACCAGTTTGCAGGTGCCGATGAAACCGTGCAGGTGATGCACCTGAGCTCAAGGAGGAGCTCGATGAAGATCTTGTTCATTGTGTTGTTTCGTTTCAGTTGATCAGTAGTGGAGCCCAGTTGGGACGATCCGGGATCTGTGTAGCATTTGGGGTAGTCTTCTTTTATTTTGGTTCCGTAGTCGGACCTTGATTGTATCTGTATGTTGTAATGTTTTACTCATGTATTGTGTGAAGTGGCGATTGTAAGCCAGCTATGTATCTCTTTCCCTTATGTATTACATGGGTTGTGTGAAGATTACCTCACTTGCAATATTGCTTTCAATGCGGTTATGCCTCTAAGTCGTGCTTCGACACGTGGGAGATATAGCCGCATCGAGGGCGTTTCAAGTTGGTAATCAGAGCCTTCCCCGACTTAGGAGCCCCCTACTTGATTGTTTGCTGGCGTTGTTGAGTCTAGAATGGAAAATGTTTTGAGTCTTAGGATTATATATATCGAGAGTAGGATTCTTTTTACTCCCCGGTCCTTCATCGCTCTGTGAGGTCTCCGACGAGAGTTTTGACTCTTCTCTCCTCAAATTTCACTAAAATTTTTTTAGGATCGCGGGTATCTTGGAATCGTTCCGATGGTTTTGTGGCGAGAACATTGTTCTTGGTGCCTCGACATTTAGGGGTTGTGGCGGTGTCCGGGGAGTTGAGCTCGAGGTGTTGTCGTCACAATTTTATCGTTGCGATTCTGGAATACGAGTTTTTGCCGACATCGAAATCTCTTTTGTGCAGTTGTTGGTGAGATAACCCCGATAGCCCGATCTTTGTGGCGAGTCTTGGGAGTATTGCCATGACTTGTATAACGGATGTTTTTGAAGGTCGAGGTACACGATTTCGAGGATTTCTTGGTTATGTGTTGACGGATGGATACAAATTTGGATCTAGGTATTGTTAGTTTGGGTGATATATTTTGTGTCCCTGATCCCCAACACCTGATTGCATAACCAGAAAGTTTGGGAGTTTATAGGTGGAATTCAAGTAGCTCCTAGAATATCTTTCCGACAGATGCATGATACGGGATTGGGTAAATCTCTATCATATGTATTTGTTCCGGCTTATTCTTGAAGCCAATCCTTTGTTTTTGTTCCGTTTTGTGGTATTCAAGTTGCTTCAATGCCAAGTGTTGATTCCATACCTTTTTCCTAAATGGTGTTCTCATATTGCTATGTGAATACTAATCCTTCTTGATCACTGAGCTTGTCATGTCAATTCTTTTCTCAACCGGCGTGCTTCTCTTCAAGTGGATCCTATCATTCCAACATTCGCAAGATCAATTCTAAGTTTTTTCTCAACGGTGTTCGTTTCATCCGACCCAAGTTGTTTGTTTTCCCCGCCCTCCCACCCTTTTTCTTCAACGACTCAGATTTCTTAATCAAGTATCCATTTTATTGAGTGAAGTTTCTTCATTCTTTTCCTTTATTGTTTTATCCGGTGATTTCTCATGAAGACGCTAAGGAAGCTTCAACCTTATCATTGTTCCATTCTAATTTTCTTCTCCGGTGGATTTAAGTCAAGTTTTCGGTGTTGATCTTATCCCTTTTCCTCTTTTCACAATGCTTTCTCATGCCGGTGTATCTCTTAATCATCCACTTCTCGCTATTCAATTGTTCCGGAGTGTTGAAGTTATCTCAGAAGATTCGTGTTTCCATTCTTAATCCGTTCAAGCTATTTCGAGGTTGTTATCTCATTCAAGCCATTTAATTCTACCGGTGCAATATCTATTCAAGCAATTGTTCCAACGGTGGTTCTTTTGAGTGGGCCCTAACCCACAGGTCTTTTCCCAGGATCTTACCTGACTCTTCTAATTTTCCGGAGTTATTCCCAAATTCATTGCAAAGTTTGACGTAAGAATCATTTATCATCAGTCAAATGTCTTTCTCCAAGATCTTTCAAATTATTTTCATTGTTGGTTCAACCTTTCTAATTTTCATTCCGGAGTGCCTCAACAATTCATGGTGGTGTTTCTCGTCGTCAGTTGAAGATTGAAGAAGAGTTTCTCTTAAATCTTGCTCCATTCTCTTCAAGATTCATGGTTCTAGCTTCGTGCCATTTGTTGGGGAACGTAGTAATTTCAAAAAATTTCCTACGATCACGCAAGATCATGGTGATGCATAGCAACGAGATGAGAGTGTTGTCTCACGTACCCTCGAGACCAGCAGCGAAGCGTTGGCGCAACGTAGAGGAAGTAGTCGTACTTCTTCCTGATCCAACCGATCCAAGTACCGAACGTACGGCACCTCCGAGTTCTGCACACGTTCAGCTCGATGACGTCCCTCGAACTCCGATCCAGCCGAGTGTTGAGGGAGAGTTTCGTCAGCACGACGGCGTGGTGACGATGATGATGTTCCACCGGCGCAGGGCTTCGCCTAAGCTCCGCATCGGTATATTCGAGGTGTAGTTTAGTGGAAGGGGGCACCGCACACGGCTAAGGAACGATCTCAATGATCAACTTGTGTGTCATGGGGTGCCCCCTGCCCCTGTATATAAAGGAGGGAAGGGGAGGGGCTGGCCGGCCAAGGAGAGGTGCGCCAGGGGTGTCCTACTCCTACTAGGAGTAGGATTCCCCCAAATCCTAGTCCAACTAGGTTTCCCCAAGTGGGAAGGGAGAGAGAGAGGGGGCGCCCCCTTCTCCTAGTCCTAATAGGACTAGGGAAGGGGAAGAGCGCCAGCACTATGGCCCCTTTTCTCTTTCCCACTAAGGCCCATCAAGGCCCATTGACCCCGGGAGGTTCCGGTAACCCCGGTACTCGGTAAAATTCCCAATTTCACCCGGAGTGATTCCGAGTCAAACATAGGCTTCCAATATATCAATCTTTATGTCTCGACCATTTGAGACTCCTCGTCATGTCCGTGATCTCATCGGGACTCAACAACCTTGGTACATCAATATCATATAAACTCATAATAACATCATCGAAGCGTTAGCGTGCGGACCCTACGGGTTCGAGAACTATGTAGACATGACCTAGAACTATTCTCGGTCAATAACCAATAGCGGAACCTGGATGCCCATATTGGTTCCTACATATTCTCTGAAGATCTTTATCGGTCAAACCGCATAACAACATACTTTGTTCCTTTGTCATCGGTATGTTACTTGCCCGAGATTCGATCGTCGGTATCCAATACCTAGTTCAATCTCGTTATCGGCAAGTCTCTTTACTCGTTCCGTAATACATCATCTCGTAACTAACTCATTAGTTACAATGCTTGCAAGGCTTAGGTGATGAGTATTACCGAGAAGGCCGAGAGATACCTCTCCAGAGCAATCGGAGTGACAAAACCTAATCTCAAAATCGCCAACCCAACATGTACCTTTGGAGACACCTGTAGTACTCCTTTATAATCACCCGATTCACGTTGTGACGTTTGGTAGTACCAAAGTGTTCCTCCGGTAAACGGGAGTTGCATAATCTCATAGTTATAGGAACATGTATGGGTCATGAAGAAAGCATTAACATACTAAACGATCAAGTGTTAAGCTAACGGAATGGGTCATGTCAATCAGATCATTCAACTAATGATGTGACCTTGTTAATCAAATAACAACTCCTTGTTCATGGTTAGGAAACATAACCATCTTTGATTAACAAGCTAGTCAAGTAGAGGCATACTAGTGACATACTGTTTGTCTATGTATTCACACATGTATTATGTTTCCGGTTAATACAATTCTAGCATGAATAATAAACATTTATCATGAAATAAGGAAATAAATAATAACTTTATTATTGCCTCTAGGGCATATTTCCTTGATCTCCCACTTGCACTAGAGTCAATAATCTAGTTCACATCGCCATGTGATTTAACATCAATAGTTCACATCTATATGTGGTTAACACCCATAGTTCACATCGACATGTGACCAACACCCAAAGGGTTTACTAGAGTCAATAATCTAGTTCACATCGCTATGTGATTAACACCCAAAGAGTACTAAGGTGTGATCATGTTTTGCTTGTGAGATAATTTTAGTCAACGGTCCTGCGTGACATTCAGAGCCGTAAGTATTTTGCAAATTTCTATGTCTACAATGCTCGCACGGGCTACTCTAGCTAATTGCTCCCACTTTCAATATGTATCCAGATTGAGACTCGAGTCATCTAGATTAGTGTTAAAACTTGCATCGACGTAACCTTTACTTACGAACCTTTTTTTTTCACTTCCATAATCGAGAAACATATCCTTATTCTACTAAGGATAATTTTGACCGCTGTCCATTGATCTACTCCTAGATCTCTATTGTACTCCCTTGCCAAATTCAGAGCAAGGTATACAATAGGTCAGTACATAAGCATAGCATACTTTATAGAACCTATGATTGAGGCATAGGGAATGACTTTCATTCTCTTTTCTATTTTCTGCCGTGGTCGGGATTTGAGTCTTACTCAATTTCACACCTTTGCAACACAGGCAAGAACTTTTCTTTGACTGTTCCATTTTGAACTACTTCAAAATCTTGACAAGGTATGTACTTATTGAAAAAACTTATTAAGCGTCTTGATCTATCTCTATAGATCTTGATGCTCAATATGCAAGCAGCTTCACCGAGGTCTTTCTTTGAAAAACTCCTTTCAAATACTCCTTTATGCTTTGCAGAATAATTCTACATTATTTCCGATCAACAATATGTCATTCACATATACTTATCAGAAATGTTGTAGTGCTCCCACTCACTTTCTTGTAAATCTGAGGCTTCTCCAAAAGTCTGTATAAAACCATATGCTTTGATCACACTATCAAAGCGTTTATTCCAACTCGAGATGCTTGCACCAGTCCATAGATGGATCATTGGAGCTTGCACATTTTGTTAGCTCCTTTAGGATTGACAAAACCTTCGGTTGCATCATATACAACTCTTCTTTGATAAATCCATTAAAGAATGTAGTTTTGACATCCATTTTCCAGATTTCATAAAATGTGGCAATTGCTAACATGATTCGGACGGACATAAGCATCGCTACTGAGCTTGAGTAAATCTCATTGTAGTCAACACCTTGAACTTTGTCGAAAACCTTTCTGCGACAAGTCGAGCTTTGTAGATAGTAATACTACTATCAGCATCTGTCTTCCTCTTGAAGATCCATTTATATAATATGGCTTGCCGATCATCGGGCAACTCCATCAAAGTCCACACTTTGTTCTCATATATGGATCCCATCTCAGTTTTCATGGTCTCAAACCATTTCGCGGAATCTGGGCTCATCATCGCTTCCTCATAGTTCGTAGGTTTCATCATGGTCTAGTAACATGACTTCTAGAATAAGATTACCGTACCACTCAGTGCAGATCTTACTCTGGAAGACCTACGAGGTTTTAGTAGCAACTTGATCTGAAGTTTCATGATCATCATCATTAACTTCCTCACTAATTGGTGTAGGAATCACTGGAACTGATTCTGTGATGAACTACTTTCCAATAAGGAGAATGTACAATTACCTTATCAAGTTCTACTTTCCTCCCACTCACTTCTTTCGAGAGAAACTTCTTCTCTAGAAAGGATCCATCTTAGCAACAAATATCTTGCTTTCGGATCTGTGATAGAAGGTGTACCCAATAGTTACCTTTGGGTATTCTATGAAGACGCACTTCTCCGATTTGGGTTCGAGCTTATCAGGTGAAAACTTTTTCACATAAGCATCACAACTCCAAACTTTAAGAAATGACAGCTTAGGTTTCTTTGCTAAACCATAGTTCATACGGTGTCATCTCAGCGGTTTAGATGGTGCCCTATTAAGCGTGAATGCAGCTGTCTTTAATGCATAACCCCAAAAGCGATAGTGGTAAATCGGTAAGATACATCATAGATCGCACCATATCAAAATAAAGTACGGTTACGACGTTCGGACACACCATAATGTTGTGGTGTTCCAGGTGGCGTGAGCTGTGAAACTATTCCACATTGTTTTCATTGAAGACCAAACTCGTAACTCAAATATTCATTTCTACGATCAGATCGCAGAAACTTTATTTTCTTGTTGCGATGATTTTCCACTTCACTCTGAAATTCTTTGAACCTTTCAACTATTTCAGACTTATGTTTCATCAAGTAGATATACCCATATCTACTCAAATCATCTTGTGAAGGTCAGAAAAATAACGATACTTGCCACGAGCATCAACATTCATTGGATTGCATACATCGGTATGTATTATTTCCAATAAGTCAGTAGCTTGTTCCATTGTTCCGGAGAACGGAGTTTTAGTCATCTTGCCCAAAAGGCACGGTTCGCAAGCATCAAATGATTCATAATCAAATGATTCCAAAAGTCCATCAGCATGGAGTTTTCTTCATGCGCTTTACACCAATATGACCTAAACGGCAATTGCCACAAATAAGTTGCACTATCATTATTAACTTTGCATCTTTTGGTTTCAATATTATGAATATGTGTATCACTATGATCGAGATCCAATGAACCATTTTCATTGGGTGTGTAACCATATAAGGTTTTATTCATGTAAATGAACAACAATTTATTCTCTTACTTAAATGAATAACCGTATTGCAATAAACATGATCAAATCATATTTATGCTCAACACCAAATAACACTTATTTAGGTTCCACACTAATCCCGAAAGTATAGGGAGTGTGCGATGATGATCATATCAATCTTGGAACTACTTCCAACACTCATCGTCACTTCCCTTCAACTAGTCTCTGTTTATTCTGTAACTTCATTTCAAGTTACTAATCTTAGCAACCGATCAAGTATCAAATACTCGGGGCTACTATAAACACTAGTAAAGCACACATCAATAACCTGTATATCAAATATACTCTTGTTCACTTTTCCATCCTTCTTATCCACCAAATATTTGGGGTATTACCGCTTCAAATGACCATTTCCTATGCAAAGTGTAAGTACTCGGTCTCGGGCTTAGGTCTAGACTTGGGCTTCTTCACTCGAGCACAACTTGCTTGCCGTTCCTTTTGAAGTTCCCTTCTTCCCTTTGCCATTTTCCTTGAGACTAGTGGTCTTGTCAACCATCAACACTTGATGTTTTTCTTGATTTCTACCTTCGCCGATTTTAGCATCGCGAAGAGCTCGAGAATCTTTTCGTCATCCCTTGCATACTATAGTTCATCACGAAGTTCTACTAACTTAGTGATGGTGACTAGAGAATTTGTCAATCACTATCTTATCGGGAGATTAACTCCCACTTGATTCAAGCGATTTGAAGTACCTGGACAATCTGAGCACATGCTCACTAGTTGAGCGATTCTCCTCCATCTTTTAGCTATAGAACTTGTTGGAGACTTCATATCTCTCAACTCGGTATTTGCTTGAAATATTAACTTCAATTCTGGAACATCTCATATGGTCCATGACGTTCAAAACGTCTTTGAAGTCCCGATTCTAAGCCGTTAAGCATGGTGCACTAAACTATCAAGTAGTCATCATATTGAGCTAGCCAAACGTTCATAACGCCTCAGATTCGCTCATATTGAACTAGCCAAACGTTCATAACGCCGTCGCATCTGCTCCTGCAATAGGTCCATCACCTAGCGGTGCATCAAGGACATAATTCTTCTGCGCAGCAATGAGGATAAACCTCAGATCACGGATCCAATCCGTAATATTGCTACTAACATTTTTCAATACAATTTTCTCTAGGAACACATATAAAAAACACAGGGAAGCAACAACGCGAGCTATTGATCTACAACATAATCTGCAAAATACTACCAGGACTAAGTTCATGATAAATTAAAGTTCAATTAATCATATTACTTAAGAACTCCCACTTAGATAGACATCTCTCTAGTCATCTAAGTGATTACGTGATCCAAATCAACTAAACCATGTCCGATCATCACGTGAGATGGAGTAGTTTCAATGGTGAACATCACTATGTTGATCATATCTACTATATGATTCACGCTCGACCTTTCGGTCTCGTGTTCGAGGCCATATCTGTTATATGCTAGGCTCGTCAAGTTTAACTTTGAGTATTCGGCGTGCGCAACTGTTTTGCACCCGTTGTATTTGAGCGTAGAGCCTATCACACCCGATCATCACGTGGTGTCTCAAAGACGAAGAACTTTCATAGCGGTGCATACTCGGGAGAACACTTCTTGATAATTTTAGTGAGAGATCATCTTATAATGCTACCGTCAATCAAAGCAAGATAAGATGCATAAAGGATAAACATCACATGCAATCAATATAAGTGATATGATATGGTCATCATCATCTTGTGCTTGTGATCTCCATCGCCAAGCACCGTCATGATCACCATCGTCACGGCGCGACACCTTGATCTCCATCGTAGCATCGTTGTCGTCTCGCCAACTATTGCTTCTCGACTATCGCTACTCCTTAGTGATAAAGTAAAGCAATTACATGGCGTTGCATTTCATACAATAAGCGACAACCATATGGCTCTCGCGATTGCCGATAACTTCGGTTACAAAACATGATCATCTCATACAATAAAATATAGCATCACGTCTTGACCATATCACATCACAACATGCCTGCAAAAACAAGTTAGGCGTCCTCTACTTTGTTGTTGCAAGTTTTACGTGGCTGCTACGGGCTGAGCAAGAACCGTTCTTACCTCGCATCATAACCACAACGATACTTCGTCAAATAGACTCCGTTTAACCTTCTCAAGGACGGGCGTAGCCACACTCGATTCAACTAAAGTGAGAGAGAGCGAGACACCGCCGGTCACCTTTAAGCAACGAGTGCTCGGAGCGGTGAAACCAGTCTCGCGTAAGCGTCACGCGTAATGTCGGTCCGGCCGCTTCATCTCACAATACCGCTGAACCAAAGTATGACATCTTTGGTAGGCAGTATGACTTGTATCGTCCACAACTCACTTGTGTTCTACTCGTGCACATGACATCAACGCATAAAACCAGGCTCGATACCTTTGTTGGGGAACGTAGTAATTTCAAAAATTTTCCTACGATCACGCAAGATCATGGTGATGCATAGCAACGAGATGAGAGTGTTGTCTCACGCACCCTCGTGAGACCAGACAACGGAAGCGTTGACGCAGCGAGAGGAAGTAGTCGTACTTCTTCCCGATCCAACCGATCCAAGTACCGAGCGTCACGGCACCTCCGAGTTCGCACACGTTCAGCTCGATGGCGTCCCTCGAACTCCGATCCAGCCGAGTGTTGAGGGAGAGTTTCACAAGACGACGGCGTGGCAGGACGATGATGATGTTCCACCGGCGCAGGCTTCGCCTAAGCTCCGCATCGGTATATTCGAGGTGTAGTTTAGTGGAAGGGGCACCGCACACGGCTAAGGAACGATCTCAATGATCAACTTGTGTGTCATGGGGTGCCCCTGCCCCTGTATATAAAGGAGGAAGGGAGGGGCTGGCCGGCCAAGGAGAGGTGCGCCAGGGTGTCCTACCCTACTAGGAGTAGGATTCCCCCAAATCCTAGTCCAACTAGGTTTCCCCAAGTGGGAAGGGAGAGAGAGAGGCGCCCCTTCTCCTAGTCCTAATAGGACTAGGGAAGGGGAAGGTGCGCCAGCACTATGGCCCCTTTCTCTTTCCCACTAAGGCCCATCAAGGCCCATTGACCCCCGGGAGGTTCCGGTAACCCCTGTACTCAGTAAAATTCCCAATTTCACCCGGAGTGATTCCGAGTCCAAACATAGGCTTCCAATATATCAATCTTTATGTCTCGACCATTTCGAGACTCCTCGTCATGTCCGTGATCTCATCCGGGACTCGAACAACCTTGGTACATCAATATCATATAAACTCATAATAACTGTCATCGAAACGTTAAGCGTGCGGACCCTACGGGTTCGAGAACTATGTAGACATGACCTAGAACTATTCTCGGTCAATAACCAATAGCGGAACCTGGATGCCCATATTGGTTCCTACATATTCTACGAAGATCTTTATCGGTCAAACCGCATAACAACATACTTTGTTCCCTTTGTCATCGGTATGTTACTTGCCCGAGATTCGATCGTCGGTATCCAATACCTATGATGAGGACATCAATACCATTGTTACACCCACAGCCCCTGCTGCTATACATACTGGACCAATTACTAGAGCTCGCGCACGCCAATTGAATTATCAGGTACTTTCGTTTCTTGGTAACGATTCCAATGTTCATGAGAATATGATGCTGCCTAAATTGGATACATTTGTTTTGCTTACAAATGAAGGGCCTACCATGGACAAGAAAGATGAACCTTGGAGCAAGTTCAAGCATGGAGATGTTGGCATGCAAGGGGAACAAGAACGGAGTTACAAGTGATGATTCCAGGACTTTGAAGCCACCCTAATGAGTGCATGAGGCCTTGGACGAAATATACAAGATGCCACTTCATAATATTCGTCCATAGGCTATTCTAGGTGCTGCGTCACCTTATTATTGGGCAGGCCCATGTAATTTCGAAATACTTAAGTATAGGCTGTTTTAGAGTCCGTATGTGTGGGAAACAAGAGTTAGGGTTGATTTGGACCCCTCCACCAAGGGCCACGAAATTCCCCCTCTTCCTCCATATATACAGCCCTTAGGGCACCGTTTAGACCTTGGGTTTTGTTTAGATTAAAAGTTCGCCATAGCTGCAACTTCGCGTACTTCGTTTGTGTTCAACGACCGCATAAAGGCATCACAGAACCCCACCTTGATCAATAAAGCTTTCATCTTATATTCGCAATATCCAGATTGCAATCTCAGTTTCTTGCTTGTTCTTCGTTTGCTCGCAGGAAACAGACCCTCGTGGTCAGGTTGATCGTGCTCCGGTGTGGTCAATAACCCTCGGAAGTTGGTTTAGCGATTGCTAAGGCGCGACGTCTCGCGACGTTCAGAGTCGGATCGTCAAGGTCGACTCCCACAGAAACGATAGCCACCATCTCATCGAAACATCGGGACACCTTTGCCTCTATCAAGTGGTATCAGATTTTCAGGTTGCTCGGTGAGATTTTACAGTTTTCCGTAGTTTAGATCGAGTCTGTTCTTCATACCTATAGTCCACGAAAAAGCCACAAAAAAAAATTAGGGTTAGTTCATCATATCCGAACCAATCGAGCCTTTGCATAATCTTTTTAGGGTTTGCTTTGTTGAATTTGCGGTTGCATCGTCGTGTCAAGTTCTGGTCTTAGAGTCTAGTCTTTTAGAGTTTGAGTTCGGTCATAAGTTGTCACGCCGCCGCACCATCATCATCGCCTTGCCATCTTCCACCATTGCTTATCCGCCACCGCTCTGAATCCATATCCATATACCACCACCGCTGCCATATATCCACCACCAATCCGAGTTCCTTGCATATTAGGGTTGTTTTCGAGATCCATCTAGTTTCCGATTCGTGTTTCCTTGCCGAGTAGGTTTGAAAAAAAAAAAAAAAAAGAGAGTCCGAAACCACCCTCGTTTAGGCCCAAAATTTTCCGAAAACGCACTTGTCGAAAAAATTTTCGGCTATCCTGTTTTAGGTGTTTCTAAGTGTATTGAGACGATCGCCGTTATAGAAAGTTTTTTGACCCGCTTCGCTTTTTGGGTCCGGCAATGAAAAAAAATTTTTTTGGTCGAAAAATTTCGTGCCCATCCTGTCGGTTTGACCTCGGAAGAGTTTTGAGACACTCGCCATTATAGTGATTTTTAAAAAAAAAAAAAAAAAAAAAAAAAAAAAAAAAAAAAAAAAAAAAAATTCCAGAGTGTGCTTTTCCCTTGTTTACGTGCAGCGCCGTGATTTTGTTAGTGTTCTAGGCTCGCGTCTCTAGCACGGTCTAGCCTAGGACCAAAGACAAGATCTGCGTCGTTGGCGCTTATTCAACTTTGCGTCTCGAATTGATTATTGCTAACCTTTTTGCTACCATATTATAAGCCTTCCCAGCTCCACATACATCTACATCGTATGCGTTTGACTCTCCCCGTAATCGCTCTATCCAAGCTTTGAGAGTTTTGACTACATCGGTTGCCGATCACCTTTCGGGTAAGAACTGGTAAGAATTTGAGATTTGCTCGACGGATTTGTGATCGTCCACCACACCATCACCACCACTTCCTAGTAGTCCGTCAATCATATTCTTGTGTGTTTCTATTGCTGCTAACCATGGCAGGATCACAAGTCGATTTAGACCGACCGGGAGAACATGACAAACAAAGCGCTACATGATAAGTTTCAACAAATGATGAGTGGGCGGTGGACGATGTGCTAAATAGATTTGAAGAGGCCATGGAGAAGATAGATGGCATTGAGAAGGTGTTCACACAAAGCTCGATAACAAGTTTAATGAATTGCTCGCTGCGTCTACCACCACCACCACCGGCTGCACCTAACGCACCTCTACTACAACAACACGGACTACCTCCACATCGCGAAACAGCCCTCCGCCGAGCTTCCGTGTCCCTCTTCACCGCCAAGCTCTTTGGTGCTGCTTGTTGATATACGTGGCTCCTGCTGCTGCGGTGGGGAGGATGATTATGTAAGAGCTTATGAGGATGAGGTTGATCAACATCGAACACGTGCAACCACCGGCACCACAACCACCAGGTCGCCCACATGCAAATAATGGCAATGTTGGGCTCCCCTTCAGTACGAGATCATGACCATCTCCCTAAACTGAAATTGAATATTCCACCATTTGAGGGTAGATATGTTCTGATATATATCTTACTTGGGAGTTAGAAACTGAACAACGATTTACATGTTTACAATATCCCGAGGAGAGACGTGTTCTGCTGCATTGTTTGTGCTTTCACTAGCTTTGCATGTGTTTGGTGGTCGAACATTGTAGATTATATCCTGTTCCAGCTACTTGGGCTGCTTTGAAAACTGCTATGCGTACTCGTTGGGTTCCACCATATTATCAGCGTGAATTACTTCAAAAATTGCAGCGCTTAAGACAAGGAAAAATTCGGTAGAAGAATATTATCGGGAATTACAAACTGGCTTGATTAGATGTGGTATTGTTGAGGAGAATGAAGCTATGCTTGCACGTTTTCGGGTGGATTAAATAGAGATTCAGACCATTCTAGACTACAAGGATTATAATAATATCACTCGATTATTCCATCTTGCTTGTAAAGCTGAACGTGAAGTGCAGGATCGATGTGCCTTGGCGCGGACTAACTTTTCTCGCAGGTCGACCTTCATCATGGACACCACGTGCATCATCTACTTCCACACGCTCTACTACACCGCACCTCCGTCGGCTGCCACCTCCAACCGTGATACAAGAAAGCAGGCACAACCACCACTATCGCCAAGAGTACACCTGCTGGGCCTACAGAGCTCTTCTTCTTCCATGGCGTCAACAGGCACACAAGTGATATTATTTGTCGTCGTTGTAAGGGAAGAGGACATTTTTGAGAGAATGCCAATCTCAGCGTGTGATGATTGCTCTTGAGGATGGTGGGTATGAGTCTGCTAGTGACTATGATGAAGAGACTTTGGCTCTTATTACACATGAAGAACACGGTGGAGATGATTCGATCCTGAGACGCAATACATGGCTGCTGAATATGCCGACAGGTATGAATGTTTAGTTGCTCAACGTGTTTTGAGTGTGCAGGTTACACAAGCTGAGCAAAATCAGAGGCATAACTTGTTCCATACAAAGGGAGTTGTGAAGGAACGTTCTATTCAGCGTCATCATAGATGGAGGGAGCTGCAACAACTTGGCTAGCATGGATATGGTGGAGAAGCTTTCTCTCACCACAAGACCACATCCACATCCTTACTACATCCAATGGTTCAACAACAGCGGCAAGGTTAAGGTAACACGTAATGTTCGTGTGCATTTTAGTATCTCTACATATGCTGATTATGTTGATTGTGATGTGGTACCTATGCAAGCATGTTCCTTATTACTTGGTAGACCATGGCAATTTGATAAAAATTCTGTACACCATGGTAGAAACAATCAGTATACTCTTGTTCACAAGGATAAAAATATTACTTTGCTTCCTATGACTCCTGATTCCATTTTGAAAGATGATATTAATAGAGCTAATAAAGCAAAACAGGAGAAAATAAGAGTGAAAATCAGATTGTGGCAAAAGAATTTGAGCAACAAATGAAGCCTAATAATAAACCATCTAATGTTGCTTCTGAAATTAAACTGAAAAGTGCATGTTTATTTGCCACCAAATCTGATATTGATGAGCTAGATTCTAGCAAATCTGTTTGCTATGCTTTTGTGTGCAAAGAGGCATTATTTTCATTCGAGGACGTGCCTTCCTCTTTGCCCCCTTTGTCACTAACATTTTGCAGGAGTTCACGACGTCTTCCCACAAGATGTGCCACCGGATTACCACCTATTCGAGGGATTGAGCATCAAATTGACTTAATTCCGGTGCATCGCTACCCAACCGTGCACCATACCGCACCAATCCGGAGGAGACGAAGGAGATTATCGTCAAGTACAGGAGCTGCTCGACAAAGGTTATATACGCGAATCTCTTAGTCCTTGTGCTGTTCCTATTATACTAGTGCCTAAAAAGGATGGTACGTCGGCGTATGTGTGTTGATTGTAGAGGCATTAATAATATTACTATTCGTTATCGTCATCCTATTCCTAGGCTAGATGATATGCTTGATGAATTAAGTGGCTCTACAATATTCTCCAAAGTTGATTTGCGTAGTGGATACCATCAAATTCGTATGACATTGGGAGATGAATGGAAAACAGCATTTAAAACTAAGTTTGGATTATATGAGTGGTTAGTCATGCCTTTTGGGTTAACTAATGCACCTAGTACTTTCATGAGATTAATGAACGAAGTTTTACGTGCTTTCATTGGACGATTTGTGGTAGTTTACTTTGATGATATACTGATTTATAGCAAATCTTTGGAAGAACATTTGGAACATTTACGTGTTGTTTTAATGCTCTCGTGATGCACGCTTGTTTGGTAACCTTGGGAAGTGCACCTTTTGCACCGACCGAGTATCTTTTCTTGGCTATGTTGTTACTCCACAGGAATTGAAGTTGATAAAGCCAAGATTGAAGCTATTGAGAGTTGGCCGCAGCCCAAAACGGTCACACAAGTGAGGAGTTTTCTTGGACTCGCTGGTTTCTATAGGCGTTTTGTGAGAGACTTTAGCACCATTGCTGCACCTCTCAATGAGCTTACAAAGAAGGATGTGCCTTTTGTTTGGGGTACCGCATGGGAAGAAGCCTTCACGGTATTGAAAGATAAGTTGACACATGCTCCTTTACTCCAACTTCCCGACTTTAATAAGACTTTTGAGCTTGAATGTGATGCTAGTGGAATTGGATTAGGAGGTGTGTTATTACAAGATGGCAAACCTGTTGCATACTTTTTCGAAAAATTGAGTGGGCCTAGTCTGAACTATTCTACTTATGACAAAGAATTATATGCTCTTGTTAGGACTTTAGAGACATGGCAACATTATTTATGGCCCAAAGAATTTGTTATACATTCGATCATGAATCTTTGAAACATATTAAAAGTCAAGCTAAACTGAATCGTAGACATGCTAAATGGGTTGAATTCATTGAGACTTTCCCTTATGTCATTAAACACAAGAAGGGTAAAGAAAATGTTATTGCTGATGCTTTGTCTCGTCGATATACTATGCTTTCACAACTTGACTTCAAAATATTTGGTTTGGAGACCATCAAAGATCAATATGTGCATGATGCTGATTTTAAAGATGTAATGCAGAATTGTAAAGAGGGAAGAACATGGAACAAGTTCGTTATTAATGATGGTTTTGTGTTCCGTGCTAACAAGCTATGCATTCCTGCTAGCTCTGTTCGTCTTTTGTTGTTGCAGAGGCGCATGGAGGAGGATTAATGGGACACTTTGGCGTGAAGAAGACGGAGGATATACTTGCTACACATTTCTTTTGGCCAAAGATGAGACGGATGTTGAGCGTTTTGTAGCTCGCTGCACTACATGTCAAAAAGCTAAGTCACGACTCAATCCTCATGGTTTATATATGCCTTTGCTCGTGCCTAGTGTTCCTTGGGAGGATATATCTATGGACTTTGTTTTAGGTTTACCTCGAACAAAGAAGGGAGGATAGCATATTTGTTGTCGTGGATAGATTCTCGAAAATGGCACACTTTATACCATGTCATAAAAGCGATGATCTTTGTTAATGTTGCTGATTTGTTCTTTCGTGAAATTATTCGCTTGCATGGTGTGCCAAATACTATTGTTTCAGATCGTGATACTAAATTTCTTAGCCACTTTTGGAGATGTTTATGGGCTAAGTTGGGGACTAAACTGCTTTTTAGTACTACTTGTCACCCCAAACTGATGGATAAACTGAAGTAGTCAATAGAACATTGTCTACTATGCTTAGGGCTGTTTTGAAGAATAATAAGAAAATGTGGGAAGAATGCTTGCCTCATATTGAATTTGCTTATAATCGTTCATTGCATTCTACTACTAAGATGTGCCCTTTTGAAATTGTGTATGGCTTCCTACCTCGTGCACCTATTGATTTGTTGCCTCTTCCATCTTCGGAGAAGGTTAATTTTGATGCTAAAGAACGTGCTGAATTGATTTTAAAATGCATGAGTTAACTAAGGAAAACATTGAGCGTATGAATGCTAAATATAAACTTCTTTGGAGATAAGGGTAGAAAACATGTTGTCTTTGCACCGGAGATCTTGTTTGGTTACATTTGCGTAAGGATAGGTTTCCTAATTTTTGCAAATCAAAGCTAATGCCACGTCTTGATGGTCCATTTAAGGTGTTAGAGAAAATAAATGATAATGCATATAAACTTGAGTTGCCTGCAGATTTTGGGGTTAGTCCCACTTTTAACATTGCAGATTTGAAGCCTTATTTGGGTGAGGAAGATGAGCTTCCGTCGAGGACGACTTCATTTCAAGAAGGGAGGATGATGAGGACATCAATACCATTGTTACACCCACAGCCCCTGCTGCTATACATCTTGGACCAATTACTAGAGTCTCAAGACGCCAATTGAATTATCGGTACTTTCGTTTCTTGGTAACGATTCCAATGTTCATGAGAATATGATGCTGCCTAAATTGGATACATTTGTTTTGCTTACAAATGAAGGGCCTACCATGGACAAGAAAGATGAACCTTGGAGCAAGTTCAAGCATGGAGATGTTGGCATGCTAAGGGGAACAAGAACGGAGTTACAAGTGATGATTCCAGGACTTTGAAGCCACCCTAATGAGTGCATGAGGCCTTGGACGAAATATACAAGATGCCACTTCATAATATTCGTCCATAGGCTATTCTAGGTGCTTCGTCACCTTATTATTGGGCCAGGCCCATGTAATTTCGAAATACTTAAGTATAGGCTGTTTTAGAGTCCGTATGTGTGGGAAACAAGAGTTAGGGTTGATTTGGACCCCTCCACCAAGGGCCACGAAATTCCCCCTCTTCCTCCATATATACAACCCTTAGGGCACCGTTTAGACCTTGGGTTTTGTTTAGATTAAAAGTTCGCCATAGCTGCAACTTGGCGCATTTCGTTTGTGTTCAACGACTGGACAAAGGCATCACAGAACCCCACCTTGATCAATAAAGCTTTCATCTTATATTCGCAATATCCAGATTGCAATCTCAGTTTCTTGCTTGTTCTTCGTTTGCTCGCAGGAAGCAGACCCTCGTGGTCGTTGATCGTGCTCGGTGTGGTCAATAACCCTCGGAAGTTGGTTTAGCGATTGCTAAGGCGCGACGTCTCGCAAGACGTTAAGTAGTCGGATCGTCAAGGTCGACTCCCACGTAAACGATAGCCACCATCTCATCGAAACATCGGGACACCTTTGCCTCTATCAACCTAGTTCAATCTCGTTACCGGCAAGTCTCTTTACTCGTTCCGTAATACATCATCTCGTAACTAACTCATTAGTTACAATGCTTGCAAGGCTTAGGTGATGAGTATTACCGAGAAGGCCAGAGATACCTCTCCGAGCAATCGGAGTGACAAAACCTAATCTCAAATACGCCAACCCAACATGTACCTTTGGAGACACCTGTAGTACTCCTTTATAATCACCCGATTACGTTGTGACGTTTGGTAGTACCAAAGTGTTCCTCCGTAAACGGAGTTGCATAATCTCATAGTTATAGGAACATGTATGGGTCATGAAGAAAGCATTAACATACTAAACGATCAAGTGTTAAGCTAACGGAATGGGTCATGTCAATCAGATCATTCAACTAATGATGTGACCTTGTTAATCAAATAACAACTCCTTGTTCATGGTTAGGAAACATAACCATCTTTGATTAACAAGCTAGTCAAGTAGAGGCATACTAGTGACATACTGTTTGTCTATGTATTCACACATGTATTATGTTTCCGGTTAATACAATTCTAGCATGAATAATAAACATTTATCATGAAATAAGGAAATAAATAATAACTTTATTATTGCCTCTAGGGCATATTTCCTTCACCATTCTCATAATTGTTTTGATTGTGAGGATTCTTTTCACCCACCCGGAGCATTTCAGGAGTCTTTTCAGTTTGATTCTTCGGAGCCCATCATCTCAGATTTATTCATTCCAGCGTTCAGCTCTTCTTCTCCAAATCTTACCGGTGCATCATTCAAGTATTCACTAATCAGTTCATGATTTCTCCGTTCTCTTGTATCTAAATTCTCTCAAGTATCTTCGTTCATTTCTAATTCCTTACGGTGATTCGTTCTCTTTTCTTCATTCATTCTCAATTATTACGGTGGTTCGTTCAAGATTTCACTTCCTTCTTTATCATATCAATTCATTTGTTGTTTCCAAATCCCACTGGTGGTTCCATCAATAACTTCCCAAGTTTGTGCCATATCTATCTTAATCCTTTCTACGAGAATAAGTAGTATGCCAAATCCATTGCTTGTCATCAATTTAATTGGTGAAGGATGAGCATAATGTAATTCTTATTCTTGTTTCATCTAGTAAGTTCAATTCCTTATTCCGGAGGATCGTCAAAATTCGTGATTTCAATTGTTCATCTTTCTTTTCCGGAGTTCAAAGTTTTTCTCGGTTATATCATTTCAAAGCTTCATCTTATCACTGCAAGGTTTCACCTTGTATTTGCAACTTCTCTTTCTTTTATCATCCTTTTGTTTACCGGAGTTCTTCATGGAGGCTCTACATGGTGCTTCCTCAAGGATTCTTTTCATTCTTCAATTGTTCTTCAAGATTTCTCTCGGAGTTATGATCCGTCAAGCTATACTCAAAATTGAACATGGTGCTCAACACATGTTTTGTTTTGAGGAGTTCAAGTATTCTTCTTCTTGCATTTCGAAGTGCAATTCTTTCTACCTTATCTCTTGAGATGGTGTTATGTCATTCTCGACAATTTGAGTTCGTGTTTCATGATTCACATGTTGTCAAGAATGAGGTATTTTAAATCCATCAATCTCTTCATTGGACTTATCTTGGGCTATATTTCACCTAAAGCTTTCCCTAAGGATTGTTGCTACTTATGGTGCTTATTAATGACCCAAGTTCTTCATTTGTCCTCCCGGTGATATAAGTTTCTCGTCTCCTTGTTGATCTTAATCCAATCAATTGTTTCCGTTGGTGGCAGAAACTCACCTCATAATGTTGAGATGTTTCCATAAGCCCACTACAAACTTATTCGTTTCGTTGTTGGTTTTCCGATAACTCCGTTCTATCCTTCTTTTTAACGGTGCTTTCCAAACTCATTTGTGGCAGAAGTTGTCTTTTCTTCTCCGTCCCTTTATCCCAACAATCTAGATTCTATTCTTTCGTTTAGGAGGCATTGTGATGTTGCTCTCTTCACCCATCACCTCGTTTTGTAAAGATCATGTTCTTTTTCTTGCTTATCCTTTTAACCGGAGGTTGTGTCATCTCTTCAAGTTCTTTTCATCTTATCAAGTTTTCCTTCTTCTTTCAGTCGGAGTGCTGCCCAAATTTTATCAATCTTATTCTTTGTCTATCTAGTTTTAACCGGAGTGGTTTCAATATCTATCTTATCACTAAACCTCTTGGTTCTCGTCGTATCCATTGTTCCTCTTTTCTAACAGAGTGTTTTCAACTTTCTTCATCTTCATTGTTTTCTTTCTTTCATTTCGTTCAACCTCTCAAGGTTCATTGGTTTCATTCGTTTGTCAAAGAAGCAACTTTGTTTTACCTCTTCCTCTTCCGTTTTTCTCCGGTGCCATCCTAGATCTCGGGACGAGATCCTCTCGTAGTGGTGGAGTGTTGTGACGCCCCAAGACCGGAGTTTCAGTTGCCTTCCAGGGTTTCCGAGTTTTGTCGTGTGGTTTGTTTTGTTTTTGCATTGCATCATGTCATCATGCCATCATATCATTAATTTTTGCAACTCTTCTAAATAAATTGTATGGATTTTTTGATCCATTTAAATCGAGGGAAGGTTGACTTCTCTTTATAACATATTCTCCCAATATTATGGAGCTATTATAATTTATTCCATTTATTTGGAATTGATCTTAACACACTTGCAAAATAATTTCGTTCCTTTTTCTGCTTCAAGTTTGGTCTCCAAACCTTGCCATTTTTATTCTATCATTTTCCGGAGTTCCACCAAAAATCCTTGGATCATTTTTGTTAAATTCCTCATATTTTTATGAGTCCGGGAAAATTGTCCTCGTTCCCAAATCCTTTCTCCAACCCTCTCGTTCTTTTGTCTCTCTTTATTTGTTTTTCTGCTAAATATTAGTGTGAGAGAGGGAGTGGAGAGCCCAACAGCCTCCCTCTCCTTTGGGCCGGCCTCCCAAGGCCCGTCTTTTCCCCCCAGCCCACCTAACCTTCTCCTAACCCTAGCCCGCACCTGGTTCTCCTCCTAGCGCCGCCACCAGAGAGCCTCGCCCGATCCCCTCGCTCTCTCCCTCTCCTTCGTTCTCCTCCCCGCTGCCAGGAGCGCCCGTGCCCTCGACCCCTCATCCCTCGATCCCATCTCTCTCCCTCGACCCCCTCCTTCTTCCACACATCGCCAGGGAGAGGAGCTCCCCTCGCCCGATCCCCTCTGCCTCCTCCTCGTCACCTCACCGCGCCTCCCCGTAGACCATGTCGCCTCTGCGCCATGGCCGTGGCCTCGAGCCGGCCCGCCGCCGCCATCGCGACCCAGCGTCCCGCCTCCGGGCCGCCGCTGCCCATGACCTCCTGCACCCGCCGGCTCCCGCCGCCCGCCGCCGTTTGTCACGGAGAACGTCGTCCTCGCTGGATCCAGCAAGTCCGGCGCCTCCCAAGACCCATGGCGCCCCAGGCGCTGCGTCTTCCCCTCCCTTCGCGCGTGCAGCGCCCGAGGGAGCCGAGCTCCTCCCGATCCAGAGCTCCTCCATCCTCCTCGCTCGCGCCCACAGCCACGAGGCGGTGCCTCCTCGCCCGTACATTCTCCCGAAGTCCGACTTTGCTTCCACAACCACCGAACCAGGACGCCAAGCTCTCTTTCGCGATTCTCCTCGAGACCAAGACCGCCCCGAGAACGTCAAGTACCTCTACCGACGGTGTGATTTTTGTCAAAGTCCGACCACGACGCACGACCGCATTCGTTGTGGATTTCGTCAAGTACCCCTTCGGAGATGCCAAGATCGACTACACGGTGATGCGCCAAGTAACCCCCTCGGATCGTCAAGTTCGACTACACGGGAACGACTACACCCGAGGTGGATAACGACAAGTACCCCTACGCGCGAAGACGCCAAGTCCGTTTCGGGATTCTTCAAGTACCGCTACCGTCGAACCGAACATCTTCGAAAACGAACGTGTTCCACTACCGTCGACCCTCGAAGACCCCGTGGACCCCGAACATCCACGGGACATGAACAATTACTTCCGATGACGAGATGTACCACTACCATCGAACGTGAACAACGACTTCCCCCTACGCCGTGTACGACTACTTCCCTCGACGATCATCGCGTGAACGTCTACTTCCATCTACTTCCCTCGACAACTCGACCCGTCCCGTTTGAACGTTCCGAAGGTATAACCCGTGACGACCGCCGTGTCCGAATCATCCTTGCGATGCCCCTCTTTTGCCATTCTACCGTTCCGTGGGAACCCGGTAATCGGGATCACCCCACCTTCTTGCATGACACGCTCACGCTTTCTTTTGCACCGACATCTCGATGAGCTGTCGGAACCGATACGTTGCCGTGGCATCATTTTCGGATTCGTTGCCGTGGCACCCCTTTCTTCCACCACGGTGACATAATGCTTCATATCATGCTCATGTCAACGTTTTCATAAAAATTGCATAAACTTGCACATGTCATCCAGATCATGATAACAACATTTAAATGTTTAAAATTGTTGTTTGCTTTAATTTGCTTAAATGCCATGCTAAAATGATTTATTTCATAACTAAATAACCGTTACTCGGGTTTAAATAAATTATATATGTAAATGGGGTAGAAAAATGCCTAGTTTAACATGGTAGCTTTACTTTGCATGTTTAACAACTCTAAAATATGCTTTAGGTCAGATCTGTACCGAACCCATAATATGCATATGAGGATTTTTCCGGAATTGTTGTTGTTGTTTCCGGCCTCATTTAATCTTGCCTAGTTAGGTAGTTTTGTTGTGCTTCACCTCTTGCCATGTTTAACAACATTTAATATTGTTGAGTACCTAACCGAGATCAAACTAAATAAATGTTGTGAAGTTTCGTCAATATGCAATTCGTTGCATATTGAGCTCCACTTAATTTGTAGGATTGTTTGTGCATATTGCCATGCCATGCCTCATTAAACCGGACATGCATCATACTTGTTTGTGCATCATGCCATGTTCATGTGATGGTTGTTTTACTATGTTGTTTGCTTCTTTCCGGTTTGCTTCTCTCGTTAGCTTCGGTTTCGTTCCGGAGTTGTGAGGATTCGTTCGACTTCGTCCGTTTGTCTTCTTCATGGATTCGTTCTTCTTCCTTGCGGGATTTCAGGCAAGATGACCATACCCTCGAAATCACTTCTATCTTTGCTTGCTAGATGCTCGCTCTTTCGCTATGCCTATGCTACGATGCCTACCACTTGCTATATCATGCCACCCACATTGCCATGTCAAACCTCTAACCATCTTTTCCTAGCAAACCGTTGTTTGGCTATGTTACCGCTTTGCTCAGCCCTCTTATAGTGTTGTTAGTTGCGGTGAAGATGAAGTTTGTTCCTTGTTGAACATGGAGATGTTGTTCCTTGTTGGAACATGTTTACTTGTTGGGATATCACAATATATCTTATTTAATTAATGCATCTATATACTTGGTAAAGGGTGGAAGGCTCGGCCTTATGCCAGTGTTTTGTTCCACTCTTGCCGCCCTAGTTTCCGTCATACCGGTGTTATGTTCCCGGATTTTGCGTCCCTAACGCGGTCGGGTGATTTATGGGACCCCTTGACAGTTCGCTTTGAATAAGACTTTTCAAAGAAGGCCCAACATTGGTTTTACCATTTGCCTCACCTATGCCTTTTTTTCCTTGGGTTTCGGAGCCCGAGGGTCATCTTTATTTTAGCCCCGGGCCGTTCTCCTTCGAGTGCTGGTCCAAACCGAAGCGATGTCCGCGCCCCACAGGCAGCGGGGTTTATGCCAACCCGACGTCTGGCTCATCCGGTGTGCCTCGAGACCGAGATATGTGCAGCTCCTATCAGATTTGTCGGCACATCCGGCGGCTTTGCTGGTCTTGTTTTATTGCTGTGAAATGTCTTGTAGCCGGATTCCGAGACTGATCGGGTCTTCCGGGAGAAGGAATATCCTTCGTTGATCGCGAGAGCTTATCATGGGCTAAGTTGGGACACCCGCAGGGTTTTGAACTTTCAAAGCCGTGCCCATGTTATGTGGCAGATGGGAATTTGTTAATGTCCGGTTGTAGAAAACCGAAGTTGATCTCAATTAAAATACACCAACCGTGTATGCGTAACCGTGAGTGTCTCTTTTCGGGGTTGATCGAGAGGAGAACACGGTTTCGGGTTATGTCGACGTAAGTAGGAGTTCAGGATCACTTCTTGATCATAGTTGTTCGACCGTGCTTTGCCTCCTCTTCTCGCTCTCTTTTGCGTATGTTAGCCACCATATAAGCTAGTCGCTTGCTGCAGCTCCACCTCACTACCCTGTCCTACCTTTAAGCTTAAATAGTCTTGATCTCGGGTGTGAGATTGCTGAGTCCCGTGACTCACAGATACTTCAAAACCAGTTTGCGGTGCCGATGAAACCGTGCGGTGATGCACCGAGCTCAAGGAGGAGCTCGATGAAGATCTTGTTCATTGTGTTGTTTCGTTTCAGTTGATCAAGAGTGGAGCCAGTTGGGACGATCCGGGATGTGTAGCATTTGGGGTAGTCTTCTTTTATTTTGGTTCCGTAGTCGGACCTTGATTGTATCTGTATGTTGTAATGTTTTACTCATGTATTGTGTGAAGTGGCGATTGTAAGCCAGCTATGTATCTCTTTCCCTTATGTATTACATGGGTTGTGTGAAGATTACCTCACTTGCAATATTGCTTTCAATGCGGTTATGCCTCTAAGTCGTGCTTCGACACGTGGGAGATATAGCCGCATCGAGGGCGTTTCACTAGCGGACTCATACCCACCATCCTCAGTAGCAATCATCACACGCTGAGATTTGCATTCTCTCGCAAAATGTCCTCTTCCCTTACAATGACGACAAATAATATCACTTGTGTGCCCTGTTGATGCCATGGAAGAAGAAGAGCTCTGTGCAGGCCCAACATGTGTGCTCTTGGCAGATAGTGGTGGTTGTGCCCGCTTTCTTGTATCACGGTTGGAGGTGGCACCTGAAGGGGTGATGGTGCAGTGGAAGTAGATGATGCACATGGTGTCCATGATGAAGGTCGACCTGCAGAAAAGTTAGTTTGCGCCAATGCCTGTTGATCCTGCACTTCACGTTCAGATTTACAAGCAAGATGGAATAAACGAGTAATATTATTATAATCCTTATACTCTAGAATGGTCTGAACCTCTCTATTTAATCCACCCATAAAACGTGCAAGCATAGCATCATTTTCCTCAACAATACCACATCGAATCAAGCCAGTTTGTAATTCCTGATAATATTCTTCTACATAATTTTTTCCTTGTCTTAAGCGCTGCAATTTTTCAAGTAATTCACAGTGATAATATGGTGGAACCCAACGAGTACGCATAGCAGTTTTCAAAGCAGCCCAAGTAGCTGGAACAGGATATAATCTACAATGTTCAGACCACCAAACACGTGCAAAGCTAGTGAAAGCACAAACAGCAGCAGGAACACGTCTATCCTCAGGATATTGTAAACATGTAAATCGTTGTTCAGTTTCTAACTCCCAAGTAAGATATATATCAGGAACATATCTACCTTCAAATGGTGGAATATTCAATTTCAGTTTAGGGAGATGGTCATGATCTCGTACCTGAGGGGGAGCCCTAACATTGCCATTATTTGCATGTGGACGACCTGGTGGTTGTGGTGCTGGTGGTTGCACGTAGTTCTGATTTTGATCAACCTCATCCTCGTAATCTCCCGCATAATCATCCTCCACCTCATCAGCAGCATGAGCCACAGATGTATCAACAGCAGCACCAACAGTTTGGCCAGGCTGAAGAAGGACATGGCTCGCTCGGCGGAGGGTTGTTTCGTGATGTGGAGGTTGTCGTTGTTGTTGTGGAAGTGCGGCAGGTGCAGCCGGTGGTGGAAGACGCGCAAGCAGTTCATTAAATCTGTTATCGAGCTTTGTTTCGAACGTCTTCTCAAGGCGAGTGAGCTTCTCCATGGCCTCCTCAAAATTGTTCAGCACATCTTGCACCTGTTATTCATCATTTGCTGGAACTTATCATGAAGCTCCTTGTTCGTTAAAGTCTCCCAGTCAATCTCGTCGGCTTGTGATCCTGGCATGGTTAACAGCAATAAAACCCCCCAAGAATATGATCCTATAGACTACTAACAAGTGGTGGTGGTGGTGGGTGTCACAAATCCGTCAAGCAAATCTCAAATTCTTACCAGTTCTTACCAAGCAGCAGGTGGTGACCAGCAACCGTTGTAGTCAAAACTCTCAAAGCTTGGATAGAGCGATCACCAAGGAGAGTCAAACGCACGACGTAGATGTATGTGGAGCTGGGAAGGCTTATAATATGTTAGCAAAAAGGGTCAGCAATAATCAATTCAGGTATGCAAAGTTGAATAAACGCTCAACGACGATACTGTGCTGGTCCTAGGCTAGACCGTATTAGAGACGCGAGCCTAGAACACTAACAAAATCACGACGCTGCACGTAAACAAGGGAGGAGCACACTTTGAGTTTATTTTCTTTTTTTCACTTTTTTTTTGCATTTTTCCCTCTTTTTTTTGCTCCGCAACAAAAAATTTCGAAAAAGTCTACAAATGGCCTAAAAACAGCCTAGCCAGAATATTCTAGACTTAGTTTTTTTTTAAAATGGAACTATTTTTCTTCTGCGGATGGCTGGGAAGTTTGGGAGTCCTACTCTGTCACGACTCGGAGTATCGCGTGATCTGGAAATCAAGAACAAAGCAACAATTACTGGACTCAGACTAGGACTAGTGGCGGAGATGAATCTGGTGGAAACTCGGACTGGTGGCGGATATTTGCAGGGCAATGGAACACGAACTGGTGGCAAATATGTGATGGAGGTGGACTCGGATTAGCGTGATGGCGGTGGATATGTGGTATATGGTAGCGGCGATGACGATGGTGGTATATGGCAGCGGTGATGACGATGGTGGTATATGGCAGCGGTGATGATGATGGTGGTATATGGCAGCGGTGATGATGATGGTGGTATATGGCAGCGGTGATGATGATGGTGGTATATGGCAGTGGTGATGAAAATGGTGGTATATGGCAGCGGTGATGATGATGGTGCGGCGGCGGCGTGAGAACTTGTGAACAGAACTCGAAACTCTAAAGTACTAGACGCTAGGACCAGCAACTTGACACGACGATGCAACTGAAAATTCAACAAAGCAAATACAGAAAAGATTATGCAAAGGCTCAGATTGGTTCGGATAAGATGAACTAACCCTAATTTTTTTGGCTTTTTCGTGGACTATAGGTATGAAGAACAGACTCAATCTAAACTTCGAAAAACTGTAAAATCTCACCGAGCAACCTGGAAATCTGATACCACTTGATAGAGGCAAAGGTGTCCCGATGTTTCGATGAGATAGCAATCGTTTTCTGTGGGAGTCGACTTTGACGATCCGACTACGAACGTGCGAAGACATCTGATGCGGAGTGATGCGGAGCATCCTACGGTCATCACCATGTCAAGAGTCCGTTTGGCAAGTGACACGTGCGACCTCTTCTTCACATACACAAAGGTGAATCTTCTCCTTTACATGTGCTCACTTGACCCCTTCGAGGATGGTATACTACTTGACACTTCCCCCCGCATGCATGCATAGGTATTGTCGGAGCTTCTCGGATGTCAAGGAGGAGTGCAAGCGCCATGGAACGACTACACCATCCGCGAGGGAAGCCTGGAAGCGACGATGAAAGAAGACGGAGCTGATGAAGCTACAGCGGCCGGACATCCGGCGCCTGTGCAACCGCCAAGGAGCTGCACCAGTAGACGGCCTGCAGCATCAGCGGCCGGACATCCGGCGCCAACCCCGGACATCCGGCGCCTCACCAAAGCCCGGACATCCGGCCAACCACCCCGGACATCCGGCGTCCCACGAGATCCCGGATATCCAGCCTGAAGCCCGGAAATCCGGCGCCCCTCTCCCGATTCGACAGGAACGGTCGCCCCAGCCCGGACATCCGGGCTGAGAGCCCGGACATCCGGCGCCTCACGAAGGCCCGGACATCCGGCCCGACGCCCGGACGTCCGGCCTCCCTGCCTGCGTGCAGTGCCTCCGGGACTCGTCCCTTGTACCCCTTCGCCCCGAGACTATATATACTTGATCCCCTCCTCTTTCTAGGGTTAGCTTTGGATTAGCTCATATTTCGGTGTGAGAGCCTTTGCTCATCCACTTGGCTACTTCTCCTTGGAGATCAGGACCTCTACGGAGAAGATCCCCCAAGCGGATTCAAGACCCCCTCCTAGGGTGGACCCCATCAAGACCTCCTCTCGGAGAAGAACGGCTACTCGTGTATCCTTACCTTTGTTGTTCTTGAATCTTGTGCCACTCTATGTATTCGATAATCTAGCACTTGTGTGATTGACTTCTTGTCGGTTGAGTGACTTCTCTCTCGTTTTCCCCGTGTTTTCACTCTTGTTCTTCCGCGTGTTCGTCGTGATTCACCGTAGGATCCGCTCCAACGTGAAAGATCGTCCACGTAGGGTTCCGCCCTACATCATCTATGGTATCATGAGCCACGTTGATCACGTTTTTGGAGCCCCTACCCCTCTTTTTCTAGCTTGATTTTGTTGATTTCGTCCTAAATCCGAAAATCCCCATCAAAAATAGCCCCAAATTTTTTTTATGATTTGTTAGTTTTGATGATGTTTTGTTGATTTTGATCCATGGATTTGCTTGGTTTCGAGTGGATCTAGCATTTCCCCAAGTTTCCCCACTTTCCATCCACGAAATCCCTCCAATTTTGACCTTGAAATCATCAATTTCCGCACCCAATTCGTAAATTTCCGCCCCAAACGAGATCGGGATCCGTCGGGCCGGACATCCGACCTCGGGCGGACATCCGAGACCATCCGCCGACATCCCGCCCTAAGCCGGACATCCGGCCTGGAGCAGCAAATCGCTCGGTTCTGGACATACACCCCCGGAAATCCGGCCCCGACCCCCGGATATCCGGCCCCTGTGATTTCTGTTTTTTTCCGTTTCACCGTTTTGTCCATAACTAATTCATCCGGAGTCCGATTTTGACGTTCTTTAACTCGTTTTGAAGCTATTGACATCCCCCTTCCCATAAAAATACTACCACCACCATTTGACTCCATCAAATTTTTGAAAATTTGGCAAGTTTGCCTAGGCCTTCCACCATATCATCCGCATAGCCACCACCGACTTCCGCAACCTAACCCATTTTGTTCCCCATAGCATTAGTGGTTGCTTGAGTAGTGATTCGAGTCTCCTAAGGTGTTTCAGCTACTTAGGGATGATTGCTTCTTCATCAACCACCACCACCACTTCCACATAACCTTGCCCATCATACACTTCAACCACCCCCAACTTAACCCAATAGTTGTTTGAGCTTGTTTGAGTTGTGGCTTGTGTCTCCTAAGGTGTTTCGGCTACTTAGGGACGGCAACTTCAACTCCGACACGTGTATAGCCCATCATTCCACTTCCGCATTGCCAAGTGCAAACCACCACCGCTTTCCGCTACCACCATTTGACATTTGCCTTTGAGATTTTGAGTTTGCGGTTTTTCCGTTTCCTAGGGTGTTTCGGCTAACTAGGAACGGCTATACATCAAGAACACCGCCACTCATCATCGCCAAGGACGGTAACCTCGACGACACCTTTGTATATTCCCCTTGCCATTGCATTGTTAACCCCTAGCCTTACTTTTGCGTTACTTGCCTATCGAGACTAGCCATTTGAGTATTGCCGGCAACGTTACTTGTGCACATTAGTGATCATACTTTCCATAGCATACCATACCATATCATATTGGTATCATATCATCCATTGT
This sequence comes from Aegilops longissima, assembly GCA_021605205.1. Taxonomy (NCBI): domain Eukaryota; kingdom Viridiplantae; phylum Streptophyta; class Magnoliopsida; order Poales; family Poaceae; genus Aegilops; species Aegilops longissima. The sequence goes on from CM038679.1 coordinate 261,633,063, forward strand.
GTCTCAAGTTTGTTCCCGCATATACACAATTGCTATCTTGGTTTGTGCATTGTGCAAAGTGGCCATAGAAAAAAAAAGAAGAGAATAAGCTTTTAAGCAAAGAAAAAGAGAGAGCAAAGAGCTTGTAAGCAAGTGCCATAGCATCATACCATATTGCATATAAGATTGTCATATCCGATCATCTTGGATCATCTTGAGAGAAACACCGGGAACCATACATACAAAGCATACTTGGGATAGAAGTTTATCCATTTTGCATCTTATAGGTTGTGCACAAGTGTCGTATCCGCCTATGAGCAATCGTGCTAGCGTCTCTCTTGAGTTGTGCAACACGAGCGTTTTCTGTGGATTCCACATTTTGTGCTCATTCCTTGGTTGCACGACCCCATTTATCTATCCGTGTGTGTGTTTCCGTGTGCCATTCTTTGCTATTGGTCTACTTGTTTCGCTTGCAAATTTGTGAATCTCTTTCAACATTATTGACTCGTGCTAACATTTTACATTAAATTTTTGTGCCACTATCCTCACCGAGCTCCTCCATAAGCTTTACTTGTGTAGGTGTGAGAACCAACAAGGATTGGTACCAATAGTGCTATTTCATTGTCCGCATTTGAGTGAACTTGATTCATTTTCAACATCGGTCAAGGTACATTGGTATAAGTTCTTCTCTTTCTCCCACTCATATTTGCTCGAGTCTTGTGATGGATAGGCAAGGCATTTCACCTTCGGTCTACAACAACAACGACGAGTTCGATGCCATGGAAAACAACTACGACGCCAAGATGCAAGCTCAAATGGAGGAGATCAAAACCATCATCAAGTCCTACAAGCGATCTTCCTCATCTTCGAGAAGACGCTCAAGAGCACATGCTTCCGTGCTACCATCTCCGGCAAGATCACATCGGCATCAACACCATCATCAACAAGAACGTGAAGGTCAAGAGCTCAACATCAACAACCGCCAACGACTTCACCATCTCCTTGGCATCTTCGCCAAGCGACTTCAAGGCATCTTAGCCGCCGGATATTCGGCATCTTCGCCAACAAGCACCCCAAGACTACGCTCAATAGAAGCTCCCCAAGCTCAAGTCCGCGACTTCCACGAGCTACTACGACCTCGACATCGACCACGAGATTCCTTTCTATGGGACTCAAGAACCCGAGGAGTACCTCGAGTGGGAGCGTTTGATGGACGACTACCTCAAGCTACATCAAGTTCCTCCCGAAGATCAAGTGAAGTGCGCCACAAGAAACTTCCACGACCACGCCGACATGGTGGCTTCACACACCTTTGAGTGCTACGAGATGAGTTGGCCCAAGATGAAGAGAGCTTTGCGGCGAGAGTTCGTGCCTCCAACCTACACGGAACAACTTCGACGCCAATTGGAGAACACCATCCAAGGACCCAAGTCCATCGAGCGTACTTCAAGGAGATGAAGATTGCCTTCTGACGAGCGGCGTGGGCGACCCCATGTCAATGAAGTTCCACTTCATGATGGGATTGCACAACGACATCTCCAAGACCATCTTCCTCAAGAACTACAAGTCCATCGACGACTACTACATTGGTGCTCTCAACGCGGAACAAGAACTCATGAAGGCCAACGCTTCTCCACCCCAAGCAAACTTCGTGGAGCCCAAGCTCTACGACAAGCATGAGGCTAGTACCACCATGATGTCCAAGCCCGACAAGCTCCAAGACGATGCTCCCAAGTACAACTTCACCGACATCCCTCTTTGTGGCATTGATGATGCCGAGTCTACCTTGACTCTTTTTCAAGATGGTGCGGCGACAAGTACGACTACGGAGACCTTCAAGGACCAAGCTTTGGAGGCAAGCGACAAGGTGACGAGCAAGGATGATGCTTCCATCTTTGGAGGCGAGAGTGATGTTGTGCCATCTTCGGCCTTCATCGACGACGAGATTGATGTTGTGCCATCTTCGGCCTTCATCCACGACGAGAGCGATGATGTGCCATCTTCGACCTTCATCCACCATTTACGGCGACTACGAGACGGTTGAGCATGGGATTTTCCCTTCGACCACGGCGACGTCCGATGACTTGAGTGACTTGAGCCACCATATTGAGAGTGAGAGTGACTTCACCACTAGCCCCATATATGTGCTGCCCTAATTCCCATGTGAGGAGAGCCACAACCCCCACCACTTGAGTGAGATGAGTGACTCCACCATACGTGAGTTTGAGTGCACCTATTTTGAGGGAGTGAGTGAACCACCACATAGAGAGAGTGAGATAGTTGATAGGTCTAGTGAGGCCATTTGCATTTCTAACAACTTGACCTCTACCTCTATTGTGTCTTCTCATTTGGTGCTAGGTCCCATTTATGATGACGCGCCGATCCTCGACGACTCCGTCCTCCCTTTGGACAAGGCGATGGCCATGGTGGAATATGATGCACCCCCCACATGGTTCCATCAAGATGAAGATGACCACCATTTGGTCTTTCCCACCTCACCTACGCCACTTGAGTGGAATGACAAAGGTAACATAGGTGACGGTGATGCTCTAGTCCCACTAGTGGACAATCTTGAAATTGATTGCTTGCATGATGTTGATCACCCTATTGACATGCTTTATTCTAGTATGATTTCCCCATGTAATGATTTGCCCATTTATGATGAATATGATGATTCTCATGTGGAGTCTATTAGTTGTGATGCTATGTTACATAGGATTTCTTGTGACAATTCTTTAGGTCACATCATGTTTGCTAATCCGCTTGACTTGTCATATGCTATGCATGAGATCCATCATATGTCTTATTTGCAATCTCTTCATAGTGATATGCATATGCCATTAAAATAAACCCAATTTGCACATATGGCATAGATGACAAGCCCATGGTTATTGGCATTTGTTTTTCTTGTGATGATATTGATATGCTCCCTTTGCATCCTTTATCTCATATGCCATGCCATGCCCTCCTAGCTTCGGATATGCATTGTTTTGGATGTTGTCCATTTTCTCCATGTGATGTTTCCGCTATTGCTCATGAGGAGGCCCCCATAGTTTCCTCATACATGTTAGGAGAATTTGATCCATCCCATTCATTGCATGATCCCCATACTTGTGTGCACCACATGCTCCCCATGAATGAAAATGCTATCGATGCGCCATATACTTGCATTCTCAATTTGTGTCCCCATCGTGTCATATACAATAACTATTCTTTCATGATGGATGACATGTTCTTATACCATGCATCAAATTTCTTTGAGCAATGCTTATCTTGTGCTAACTCACATGTGCACATACACATCATGATGGATGATGTGTACATTTACCACGCGCACAATTTCTTTGGTTTGTGCCTCTTTTGCGTAGGTACCCATGAATACTTGTCGACCTCGCAATCCCACGAGTTGACACAACGAGCTCTAGAGAGCAATGATGACTTGGGATCCCATGGATTGCCTTTCCCACCGCTTACTTCGCGCAAACACTTCGCGCATCTCTTTTACTTGGCCCTCACATGGTTATGGGTTGTTGTTCATTACATATCATATGCCCATCTTGCCATGTTCACTTTGCATGATATGCTCATTCCTATACCTTTGACATGCATTTGTGACCCATGCTTTGCATTACACATGATGATTGATTCTCGTACTTGTATGTGTATTTGCAAGCTTGGTGGAGATATTGCTTATTATTGCCATGTTTCTTTTGTGCACCATTCCTATGATGATACTTTCATCTTGCTTTGTGTTCGTGCCTACGATATGTCATGTGCATTCCCTATGCGTATTATTTGCTCACATGACATGATTGTCATGCTTTACTCTAGTGTGTTGCATCTTCGCTCCACTAGTTTGCACGACTTGATTACAATGCTTGCTTATGTTGCATCACCAATGATTCATACTTGCTCATTTCATGCGGTTGATGACAACCATCTATATGCTTTGCAGATGATTCATATTGCTTCTTGTCATATATCTCTATGTGTTGCCTCCCTCATGCTAGATGATTTGCCATGTATTGAGTGCAACAATGATTCTCTTCTTGCTCATGAGATTGCCCCCATAGCATTCTCGCATATATTTGGAGATTTTGACATAATTCTTGTGAAGCATGATTGTCTTACCTCTTTGCACCATATACCTAGTGCCATGAATATTGCCATTGTTGCGTCATATTATTCATGCACTTGTCCTTCTAATGGTTTTGTGCAAAAGATGAGAACCATCATGATGGATGATGTGTTTATCTACCATGCGCATACGTTCTTTGTTTTGTTTTGTGCATGTGTAGGATACTTGGACTATGTGTCGACTTCCACTTCACGTGAGTTGACCACTCGAGCTCTTGAGAGCGAGCCTCAAACATTCTACCACGACTCACTTCTACACCGCGTTTGCTTGCGCTTCGGCATTGTGAAGAATGCACAAGGACATGCCTTCAAGGTGACATCTTTCTTGAGCATGGATATTGCTGCGGATCATACTACTTGTGTTGCTTACACCGTGAGACTTATTGGTCATCTTGGACCACTTGATTACGCACTTAGTAGAGATCTTGCTTTGACTTGCCATTATCACATTCCCATGCATCATGACATATGTACCTTGTGTGTTGCATCCAATTCTTGGATTACTTGCTCCTCTCATATGTTTGGTTGCAACAATGTCATTACTTCACATATGCCATGTCCCATTGATTGCTACATGCTTGACTTGATTGCCTCACACATGATGAACAATTGCTCTTTCTATTGTGTTGAGTGCCATACTATCTTCACTACACCCTATGCACATTATGCTTGGATTGTCTTGCACTTGACCCATGTGTTTAGACACTTCATTTTATTTGGTGTTGTGAATACTTCCTATGCCTACCATCGACCATTTGTCGAGCGCTTTATGCATGCTTGCTATGACCTTGAGGTGGATGCTTATGCTCTTGTCACACATATTTGCATCTCTACCTCACACTTACATGCTTGTTCCCATGATATTTTTGCTTGTGCTCGATTGATATGCTTACATGCCATGTCACAATCCTTTGTCACACCCTATGCTATGCTTGATGACAACACTTGTTTGGTGAATCACCTCTTGAATGCTTGGTTTTGCACTAACGCTAACCACATTTGTTTTTCCAAGTGTTTGTTCTATTTACTCCTTTTGAAGGAATCACAAGATGGTACGACATTGGAGAGTGCCCATTTCGAGCTTCAAGATGACGAGAGCTTGGTGATCGACCACTTTGACACGGCACCGCCATCTCTTTCCCATGGTGATTTGGTTTTCGATCCGAGGTCGGATCCTTTCCAAGGGGGAGGGGATGATGCGGAGCATCCTACGGTCATCACCATGTCAAGAGTCCGTTTGGCAAGTGACACGTGCGACCTCTTCTTCACATACACAAAGGTGAATCTTCTCCTTTACACGTGCTCACTTGACCCCTTCGAGGATGGTATACTACTTGACACTTCCCCCCGCATGCATGCATAGGTATTGTCGGAGCTTCTCGGATGTCAAGGAGGAGTGCAAGCGCCATGGAACGACTACACCATCCGCGAGGGAAGCCTGGAAGCGACGACGAAAGAAGACGGAGCTGATGAAGCTACAGCGGCCGGACATCCGGGCCAGAGGCCGGACATCCGGCGCCTGTGCAACCGCCAAGGAGCTGCACCAGTAGACGGCCTGCAGCATCAGCGGCTGGACATCCGCGCCAACCCGGACATCCGGCGCTCACCAAAGCCCGGACATCCGCCAACCACCCGGACATCCGGCGTCCCACGAGATCCCGGATATCCGGCCTGAAGCCCGGAAATCCGGCGCCCCTCTCCCGATTCGACAGGAACGGTCGCCCCAGCCGGACATCCGGCTGAGAGCCCGACATCCGGCGCCTCACGAAGGCCGGACATCCGCCCGACGCCGGACGTCCGGCCTCCTCGCCTGCGTGCAGTGCCTCCGGACTCGCCCCTTGTACCCCTTCGCCCGAGACTATATATACTTGATCCTCCTCTTTCTAGGGTTAGCTTTGGATTAGCTCATATTTCGGTGTGAGAGCCTTTGCTCATCCACTTGGCTACTTCTCCTTGGAGATTAGGACCTCTACGGAGAAGATCCCCCAAGCGGATTCAAGACCCCCTCCTAGGGTGGACCCCATCAAGACCTCCTCTCGGAGAAGAACGGCTACTCGTGTATCCTTACCTTTGTTGTTCTTGAATCTTATGCCACTCTATGTATTCGATAATCTAGCACTTGTGTGATTGACTTCTTGTCGGTTGAGTGACTTCTCTCTCGTTTTCCCCGTGTTTTCCCTCTTGTTCTTCCGCGTGTTCGTCGTGATTCACCGTAGGATCCGCTCCAACGTGAAAGATCGTCCACGTAGGGTTCCGCCCTACATCACGGAGCATCCCACGATCATCCCCATGGACACCACTTCAACTATCCAAGCTCCAAGTGGACCCATGACAAGAGCTAGGGCCCATGCTATTCAATCCGAGGTGACATCTCTCCTACTTGAGTTTCCCTCCTCTTCAAGTGAGACATGGTTACTGCCTAAGTCTGAGATGCTATGTGTGATCAGGTACAACACTCAAGACTTGGAACCGAGGGCTAAGGAAGAAGAGACAGGCGTCAACACTCTAAACAGCCCGGACCTTCCGGCCAGAGCCCGGAACTTCCGGCCCCCAGACCCTCCGGCCGACCCGGAGCTTCCGGCGTCCGGCGTCTTCGACCAGACCGGACCTGCCTACTTTCTGGTTAGCCCGGAACCAGGCCCGGACCGTCTGCCAGAGTTCGAACTTCCGCCCCGGACCTCCGCCGACCCGGAGCTTCCCAGATCCGGCGTCTTCGACCAGACAGACCTGCCTACTTTCGGTTAGCCGGAACCAGGCCGGACCTTCCGCCCATGGAACCTCCGGCCAGCCGGACCTTCCGGCCCCCGGAAGCCAGGCCAGCTCCTCCCGCGCCCACACTGGTTAGGCAGGACCTTCCCCGGAACGTCCGGCACCCGGAACTTCCGGCCTCGCCCGGAACTTCCGACCTTGCCTGCGCCCAGCGACTTGGCCCGAGGCCCGTGTACCCTTTCGTCACTTAGACTATAAATACTCTTCTCCTGCCTACGTTTTAGGGTTAGCATTGTGATAGCTCATTAGAGATAGAGCTTTGCTCATCCATATCGGATCTACTCCACGAGAGAGACCGCGGCCCCTCTACGGAGACGATCCTCTTGGATTCAAGACCTCCTTTACTGAAAAGACCCCATCAAGAGCTCCTCACGGAGAAGAACCCGGTTACCTCTTGTATCGTCCTTTATTGACTTTGGATCATGGATCTCTCTTTGTGTTCATCGATCTAGCGCATGTGTAATCGAATCTTGTTGGTTGAGTGTTCTTCGTGTTTTCCCCCGTGATTTCCCTCGTGTTCTTCTGCTCTTTCTTCGTGTTCCTCGTAGGGATACTCTCCAAACATGAAAGATCGGCCGTACGGAGTTCCACTCCACATCATCTTGGTATCATGAGCCATGTTGATCACGTTCTTGGAGCCCCTACCTCGTGTTTTCTAGCTTGATTTTGTTGTTTTCGTCCTTAATCCCGAAAATCCCCCGCCAAAAATAGCCCCAAATTGTTTTGTGATTTGTTGGTGTGATGAATTTTTGTTGGATTTGGTCCACGGATTTGCTTTACTTCGAGTGGATCTAACACCCCTACCCTTCTTCCCCTCTAATTTCTTCTTTTTCCCGTTCGGATTTGGGTTTTTCCCCAAGTTTTTCCGCCCAAATCCATGATCCCGAAGTCTCTGTTCTTGGCAGAATCACGACCACTGGAACTTCCGGCCCCGGAACCTCCGGACCCCGGACCTTCCGTCTTGCCCGGAACTTCCGGCCTAGACAGATAGGTTGCGCATCTTCGACGACTCCCGCTACTTCAGCAACTCTGACCAAGGTGCAGCGGCATCTTTTTCCAACGTACTAAAGACCGTGCATCACATCATCATCCACATTCGCATCCGTTTGGAACCTTCAACCGTAAGCAAGGACGGTAATCTCGACGACATCTTTGTCCAAACCTTGCCATTGCATTGATAAACATCATAGCCCATCTTTTGCGTTGCTTACCCATCGAGACTAGCCTTTGAGTATTGCCGACAACGTGACTTCTGCACATTAGTGATCATACTCTATAGCATACATACCATACCATAGTGGTGCATATCTTGGCATCAACTTGTGTGTCGCAAAGTTTTCATCGCATACACAATTGCTATCTTGGTTTGTGAAGTTTTGCATAAGAAAAGAGCTCACAAGTGAAAGAGCCACCAAAGCTTTTAAGCAACGATGAAAGATAATGATGTAGGGTGGAACCCTAATCGGAGATCTTTCACGTTTGGAGGGGATCCTACGGGGAAAATGCGACGAACGGGCGGAAGAACACAAGGAAACACACACAAGAGGAACACTAATCCGACAAGTTTCGATTACACAAGGGCTAGATCACCGAACACATAAGGTAGCACAAGATTCAAAATTAACAAAGGAAAGATACACGAGTAACCGATCTTCTCCGTCAGGAGGTCTTGATGGGGTCCACCCTAGAGGGGGTATTGAATCCGCTTGGGGGATCTTCTCCGAAGAGGTCGTGAACTCCGAGGAGAAGTACCAAGTGGATGAGCAAGGGCTCTCACACCAAAGATGAGCTAAACCAATGCTAACCCTAACTAGGAGGAGGTGGGGGAGTATTTATAGTTTACGGACGAAAGGTACACGGCCTCGACCTGTGGCTGCTGCATGCAGCAGGGCCGAAGTTCCGGCGCCGGAAGGTCCGGGCAGGGTCCGGCCTAAGCCGAGAGTTGGCGCGGGTGGAGCTGGGCTGGCTTCCGGGGGCCGGAAGGTCCGGGCGGGCCGGAAGTTCCGGGCAGGTTCCGGGCTAACCAGAATGTTGGCATGCCTGGGTTGGTCGATGTCGTCGGAGGCCGGAAGCTCCAGGCGGGCCGGAAGTTCCGGGCTGTCTAGAGAGTTGACGCCTGTCGATTCTTCTTCAGCTCCTAGTTCCTTGGCTTGAACGTTGTACCTGATCATGCATAGTGTCTCGGACTTAGGTAGTAGCCATGTCTCACTTGAAGGAAAAGGGAAATCGAATAGGAGTGATGTCACCTCGGATTGAATAGCACGAGCTCTTGCTCTTGTCATGGGTCCACTTGGAGCTTGGATAGTTGATGGAAGGTCCATGGGGATGACCGAAGGATGCTCCGCATCATCTCCCCCCCCCCTCTTGTGAAAGATCCGACCTCGGATCAAGATCTTCATCACCATGGTACGGCGCGAGGTCCTTGACGTTGAAGATGTCGCTCACATTGTAATTGTCTCGTGGTAGGTCGATCTTGTAGGCGTTGTCGTTGTAGCGTGCTTGGACCTTGAAAGGTCCATCGGCTCGAGGGAGAAGCTTGGACTTGTGTTCGTTGGGGAAGCGGTCCTTGCGAAGGTGTAGCCACACTAGATCACCAATGTTGAAGACCATGGGTTGCTTGTTGACGTTGAGCTTGGTCGCTAGTCGTTGTACTTGGCGCTCGATGGTTTGTCTTGTATCCTCATGCATCTTCTTGATGTAGCTTGCCCGTGCACTTGCATCCATGTTGGTACGCTCTTGTAGAGGAAGTGGTAGAATGTCCAATGGTGACAACGGGTTGAAGCCGTAGACGATCTCGAAGGGGGATTTGCCGGTAGTCGAGTGTGTTGCGCGATTGTAGGCGTACTCGGTGATGGGTAGACATGCCTCCCACTCCTTGATGTTCCTCTTGATCAAGACGCGAAGTAGAGTGGAGTGTGCGGTTCGTCACCTCCGTTTGGCCGTCGGTTTAAGGATGGTATGCGGATGAGAACAAGAGCTGGATTCCGAGCTTGGCGCATAGGGTCTTCCAAAAGTAACCCAAGAACTTGACGTCACGATCGGAGACGATTGTCTTTGGTACTCCATGGAGTCGCAAGATTTCCCTACAAAAAAGATTTGCAATATGTGAAGCATCGTCTATCTTGTTGCAACGAATGAAATGTGCCATCTTGGAAAATCTATCCACAACAACAAACAAGGAACCCTTTCCATTTTGATTTCTAGGCAAACCAAGTACAAAATCCATGCTAATGTCTTCCCAAGGTTGATAGGGAATAGGAAGAGGCATGTAAAGACCATGAGATTGAGCTTTAGACTTAGCTTTGCGACATGTAGAGCATCGGTTGGTGAAGCGTGAGACGTCGCGGAACATCTTGGGCCAAAAGTAGTTCTTGGAGAGCGTGGCGAATGTCTTGTGGCGTCCAAAGTGTCCCATGAGTCCGCCTCCATGAGCCTCTTGCAAAAGGAGCAAACGAAGAGAAGACTCGGGAATGCATAGTTTGTTAGCTCTCATAATATAACCATCCTTGATATAATATTGTTCCCAAGAAGTATGCGTCGAACACTTAGCATAAGGAATAGCAAAAGATGGATCGTTAGCATACAAGTCTTTTATGTGCTCAAAGCCTATAACATTCAACTCGAGTTTAGTGACAAGCGTGCATATGCGTGAAAGTGCATCGGGAACTACATTTTCCTTACCCTTAATGTACTTGATGACATAAGGAAAAGATTCAATAAATTCACTCCATTTGGCATGACGCTTGTTCAACTTAGTTTGGCCTTTTAAGTACTTAAGCGTTTCATGATCGGTATGGATGACAAACTCATGAGGTCTAATGTAATGGTCCCAAACGTGTATCACACGCACTAGAGCATATAATTTCTTGTCATAGATGGGATAGTTAAGTTGAGCACCGGTGAGTTTTTCACTAAAGTAAGCAACGGCTCGTTTTTCTTGCATCAAAACTCCGCCAATTCCGGTACCACTTGCATCACAATGAACCTCAAAAGTTTTGTCAAAATTGGGCAAAGCAAGAATCGGAGCATGAGTAAGCAAAGACTTGAGCTCATCAAAAGCGGTGGATTGCAAAGATCCCCAAACAAAAGGAGTATTCTTCTTACTCAAGGCATGCGAAGGAGCGGCAATTGTGCTAAAGTTTTTCACAAAGCGATGATAAAAACCCGCAAGACCAAGAAAGCTACGCACTTGTTGCAAATTGGTGGGTTGGGGCCAAGTTTTAATTGCTTCAATTTTAGATTCATCAACATGGACACCCTTTGAGGATACAACAAAACCCAAGAAAACCACTTTGTCAATGCCAAATGTGCATTTTTTCATGCTTGCATAAAGACTTTCCTTGCGAAGAGTTTGCAAAACAGCCCTAACATGATCAAGATGTTCTTTCATGGTTTTGCTAAACACAAGAATATCGTCGAAGTAAACAACAACAAAGACTCCAATATAAGGGCGAAGCACATGATGCATAAGACGCACGAAAGTACCGGGAGCCTCCGATAGACCCATAGGCATTACTAACGACTCATACAAGCCAAATTTGGTTTTGAAAGCAGTTTTCCATTCACCACCCTCTTGTATGCGAATTTGATAATAGCCACTTTTAAGATCAATTTTTGAGAAAAAGTTGGCTCCACTAAGTTCATCAAGCATATCATCTAAGCGAGGAATGGGATGCCTATAGCGAGCGGTAATAGCATTTATAGGTCTACAATCGGAACACAAGCGGAAACTTCCATCGGGTTTAGGCACAAGTATAACGGGAACGGCACAAGGGCTTAAGCTTTCACGTACATGACCGTTGTCGATTAGTTGTTGTACTTGCCTTTGAATCTCCTTTGTTTCTTCGGGATTCACTCGGTATGGAGCTTTGTTTGGAAGTGGCGCTCCAGGGATGAGGTCGATCCGATGTTCAATGCCTCGTAGAGGAGGTAGACCCGGAGGTAGCTCATCGGGGAAAACATCTTGGAATTCCTGCAAAAGAGATTTAAACACTACAGGTAGCTCATGAGAGGTGTTAGTTGTTGGTTGTCCATCCTTGCACACAAGGACAAAGTGTATCACACTAGATGGGTTCTCACACACTTCTCTCATCTCACTTTGGGTGGCAAATAGGATGAGGTTTTTCTCTCTAGGCGAAGAGGCGCTCAAGTTTGGCTTGTGGCTCTCACTCACTTTTTGGTGGATCACTTTCTCACTCTTTTCTCCATGATGGGTGGCTTGCTTGTCGGCTAACACTTGACTAGGAGACATAGGTCGTAGCACATATCCCTTCCCTTTCATCTTGAAGCTATAGTGATTGGTACGCCCGTTGTGGAAGACACCACGATCGAATTGCCATGGTCGACCAAGAAGGAGGTGGCAAACCGTCATTGGGAAGCACGCAACTTGAAGTTGCTTGTAGTAGGAGGAGGACGACTTGAACTTGTCGAAGTTTTCTTGTAAGTTGACTTGTTGTGGTTGCTTGTAGAAGGTTTGGTTGATGTAGATGTTGGAGGAGTTGTTGAAGATTGGTTGTTAGAGAAGCCGTAGGTCTTGGACGAGTACTTGGCGTACTTGAAGTCATCTTGCACTTGACGTTCCGCCTTTGTAGCTTGATGCACGAGCTCAATGAGAGTGGAGTATGGTTGGAATTCGGCGATCTTCTTGATGGTATGATTGAGTCCATTCAAGAAACGTGCCATTGTTTGCTCATCATCTTCCTTCACATTGGCTCGAATCATGGCTATCTCCATTTCCTTGTAGTATTCTTCAACACTCTTTGTTCCTTGCTTGAGAAGTTGGAGTTTCTTGAAGAGGTCGCGGTTGTAGTATGTTGGCACAAAGCGTGCTCTCATGACATCCTTCATTTGAGCCCAAGTGGTGATTGGAGGTTCACCTCTTGCTTGTCGTCGCTCAATGATTTGTTCCCACCATATGAGCACATAGTCTTGGAACTCAAGTGAGGCCATAGCGATCTTCTTCTCTTCCTCATAGTTGTGCAAACGAAAGATTTTGTCGACCTTTAATGCCCATGAGAGGTACTCTTCGGGGTCATTGCTTCCGTTGAACTTGGGCATGGTGAATTTGAGCTTTCCATATCAGTGTTCTTCATTTTGTTGTGGTCGAGGATGATGACGCCCTTGACGTGGATGACAATCATCTTCTTGTTGCTCTTGGTGTGGAGGAAGTCCATGATCAACTTGCTCTTGTTGAACTTGAGGTTGAGGCGGAGCTTGACGAGCTTGTTGAGGAGCTTGAGGGGCTTGACGTTGCACACGTGGTTGGTACTTCCTTTCTTGGATTTCTTCTTGAAGGGCTTCCTCTTGATTGCGCCGTTCGCGATTGCGGTTGGCGATGGCTCGACTTGAATCTTGAAGGGCACGTTGCGCCTCAAGAGCTTGCGCTTCTCGTTGTTGTTGTTGAAGTCGTTGAGCCTCGGCGTGATGTAGGGCGGAACCCTACGTGGGCGATCTTTCACGTTGGAGCGGATCCTACGGTGGATTACGAAGAACGAGCGGAAGAACACGAGGAAATCACGGGGAGGAACGAGGGAAAACACTCAACCAACAAGGAGTCGGTCACAGAAATGCTAGATCAAAGAACACAAAGGGAGATACATGATTCAAGGTCAACAAAGGACGATACAAACGGTAGCCGTTCTTCTCCGTGAGGAGGTCTTGATGGGTGCCGCCCAAGAGGGGGTCTTGAATCCTAGGTGGATCTTCTCCGAAGAGGGGCCGCGGTCTCTCACGAGGAGGAGATCCGGTGGATGAGCGAAGCTCTATCTAATGAGCTAAATCCAAAGCTAACCCTAGAAAGAGGAGGGGATCAAGTATATATAGTCTCGGGGCGAAGGGGTACAAGGGACGAGTTCTGGAGGCACTGCACGCAGGCAGGGAGGCCGGACGTCTGGGCATCGCGCCGGATGTCCGGGCCTTCGCGAGGCGCCGGATGTCCGGGCTCTCAGCCCGGATGTCCGGGCTGGGGCGACCGTTCCTGTCGAATCGGGAGAGGGGCGCCGGATTTCCGGGCTTCAGGCCGGATATCCGGGATCTCGTGGGACGCCGGATGTCCGGGGTGGTTGGCCGGATGTCCGGGCTTTGGTGAGGCGCCGGATGTCCGGGGTTGGCGCCGGATGTCCGGCCGCTAATGCTGCAGGCCGTCTACTGGTGCAGCTCCTTGGCGGTTGCACAGGCGCCGGATGTCCGGCCTCTGGCCCGGATGTCCGGCTGCTGTAGCTTCATCAGCTCCGTCTTCTTTCGTCGTCGCTTCCAGGCTTCCCTCGCGGATGGTGTAGTCGTTCCATGGCGCTTGCACTCCTCCTTGACATCCGAGAAGCTCCGACAATACCTATGCATGCATGCGGGGGGAAGTGTTAAGTAGTATACCATCCTCGAAGGGGTCAAGTGAGCACGTGTAAAGGAGAAGATTCACCTTTGTGTATGTGAAGAAGAGGTCGCACGTGTCACTTGCCAAACGGACTCTTGACATGGTGATGACCGTAGGATGCTCCGCATCATCCCCTCCCCCTTGGAAAGGATCCGACCTCGGATCGAAAACCAAATCACCATGGGAAAGAGATGGCGGTGCCATGTCAAAGTTGTCGATCACCAAGCTCTCGTCATCTTGAAGCTCGAAATGGGCGCTCTCCAATGTCGTACCATCTTGTGATTCCTTCAAAAGGAGTAAATAGAACAAACACTTGGAAAAACAAATGTGGTTAGCGTTAGTGCAAAACCAAGCATTCAAGAGGTGATTCACCAAACAAGTGTTGTCATCAAGCATAGCATAGGGTGTGACAAAGGATTGTGACATGGCATGTAAGCATATCAATCGAGCACAAGCAAAAATATCATGGGAACAAGCATGTAAGTGTGAGGTAGAGATGCAAATATGTGTGACAAGAGCATAAGCATCCACCTCAAGGTCATAGCAAGCATGCATAAAGCGCTCGACAAATGGTCGATGGTAGGCATAGGAAGTATTCACAACACCAAATAAAATGAAGTGTCTAAACACATGGGTCAAGTGCAAGACAATCCAAGCATAATGTGCATAGGGTGTAGTGAAGATAGTATGGCACTCAACACAATAGAAAGAGCAATTGTTCATCATGTATGAGGCAATCAAGTCAAGCATGTAGCAATCAATGGGACATGGCATATGTGAAGTAATGACATTGTTGCAACCAAACATATGAGAGGAGCAAGTAATCCAAGAATTGGATGCAACACACAAGGTACATATGTCATGATGCATGGGAATGTGATAATGGCAAGTCAAAGCAAGATCTCTACTAAGTGCGTAATCAAGTGGTCCAAGATGACCAATAAGTCTCACGGTGTAAGCAACACAAGTAGTATGATCCGCAATATCCATGCTCAAGAAAGATGTCACCTTGAAGGCATGTCCTTGTGCATTCTTCACAATGCCGAAGCGCAAGCAAACGCGGTGTAGAAGTGAGTCGTGGTAGAATGTTTGAGGCTCGCTCTCAAGAGCTCGAGTGGTCAACTCACGTGAAGTGGAAGTCAACACAAAGTCCAAGTATCCTGCACATGCACAAAACAAAACAAAGAACGTATGCGCATGGTAGATAAACACATCATCCATCATGATGGTTCTCATCTTTTGCACAAAACCATTAGAAGGACAAGTGCATGAATAATATGATGCAACAATGGCAATATTCATGGCACTAGGTATATGGTGCAAAGAGGTAAGACAATCATGCTTCACAAGAATTATGTCAAAATCTCCAAATATATGCGAGAATGCTATGGGGGCAATCTCATGAGCAAGAAGAGAATCATTGTTGCACTCAATACATGGCAAATCATCTAGCATGAGGGAGGCAACACATAGAGATATATGACAAGAAGCAATATGAATCATCTGCAAAGCATATAGATGGTTGTCATCAACCGCATGAAATGAGCAAGTATGAATCATTGGTGATGCAACATAAGCAAGCATTGTAATCAAGTCGTGCAAACTAGTGGAGCGAAGATGCAACACACTAGAGTAAAGTATGGCAATCATGTCATGTGAGCAAATAATAGGCATAGGGAATGCACATGACATATCGTAGGCACGAACACAAAGCAAGATGAAAGTATCATCATAGGAATGGTGCACAAAAGAAACATGGCAATAATAAGCAATATCTCCACCAAGCTTGCAAATACACATACAAGTACGAGAATCAATCATCATGTGTAATGCAAAGCATGGGTCACAAATGCATGTCAAAGGTATAGGAATGAGCATATCATGCAAAGTGAACATGGCAAGATGGGCATATGATATGTAATGAACAACAACCCATAACCATGTGAGGGCCAAGTAAAAGAGATGAGCGAAGTGTTTGCGCGAAGTGAGCGGTGGGAAAGGCAATCCATGGGATCCCAAGTCATCATTGCTCTCTAGAGCTCGTTGTGTCAACTCGTGGGATTGCGAGGTCGACAAGTATTCATGGGTACCTACGCAAAAGAGACACAAACCAAAGAAATTGTGCGCGTGGTAAATGTACACATCATCCATCGTGATGTGTATGTGCACATGTGAGTTAGCACAAGATAAGCATTGCTCAAAGAAATTTGATGCATGGTATAAGAACATGTCATCCATCATGAAAGAATAGTTATTGTATATGACACGATGGGGACACAAATTGAGAATGCAAGTATATGGCCATCGATAGCATTTTCATTCATGGGGAGCATGTGGTGCACTCAAGTATGGGGATCATGCAATGAATGGGATGGATCAAATTCTCCTAACATGTATGAGGAAACTATGGGGGCCTCCTCATGAGCAATAGCGGAAACATCACATGGAGAAAATGGACAACATCCAAAACAATGCATATCCGGCTAGGAGGGCATGGCAGGGCATATGAGATAAAGGATGCAAAGGAGCATATCAATATCATCACAAGAAAAACAAATGCCAATAACCATGGGCTTGTCATCTATGCCATATGTGCAAATTGGGTTTATTTTAATGGCATATGCATAGTCACTATTAAGAGATTGCAAATAAGACATATGATGGATCTCATGCATAGCATATGACAAGTCAAGCGGATTAGCAAACATGATGTGACCTAAAGAATTGTCACAAGAAATCCTATGTAACATAGCATCACAACTAATAGACTCCACATGAGAATCATCATATTCATCATAAATGGGCAAATCATTACATGGGGAAATCATACTAGAATAAAGCATGTCAATAGGGTGATCAACATCATGCAAGCAATCAATTTCAAGAATGTCCACTAGTGGGACTAGAGCATCACCGTCACCTATGTTACCTTTGTCATTCCACTCAAGTGGTGTAGGTGAGGTGGGAAAGACCAAATGGTGGTCATCTTCATCTTGATGGAACCATGTGGGGGGTGCATCATATTCCACCATGGCCATCGTCTTGTCCAAAGGGAGGACTGAGTCGTCGAGGATCGGCGCGTCATCATAAATGGGACCTAGCACCAAATGAGAAGACACAATAGAGGTAGAGGTCAAGTTGTTAGAAATGCAAATGGCCTCACTAGACCTATCAACTATCTCACTCTCTCTATGTGGTGGTTCACTCACTCCCTCAAAATAGGTGCACTCAAACTCACGTATGGTGGAGTCACTCATCTCACTCAAGTGGTGGGGGTTGTGGCTCTCCTCACATGGGAATTGGGGCAGCACATATATGGGGCTAGTGGTGAAGTCACTCTCACTCTCAATATGGTGGCTCAAGTCACTCAAGTCATCGGACGTCGCCGTGGTCGAAGGGAAAATCCCATGCTCAACCGTCTCGTAGTCGCTAAATCGTGGATGAAGGTCAAGATGGCACATCATCGCTCTCGTCATGGATGAAGGTCAAGATGGCACAACATCAATCTCGTTGTCGATGAAGGCCGAAGATGGCACAACATCACTCTCGCCTCCAAAGATGGAAGCATCATCCTTGCTCGTCACCTTGTCGCTTGCCTCCAAAGCTTGGTCCTTGAAGGTCTCCGTAGTCGTACTTGTCGCCGCACCATCTTGAAAAAGAGTCAAGGTAGACTCGGCATCATCAATGCCACAAAGAGGGATGGCGGTGAAGTTGTACTTGGGAGCATCGTCTTGGAGCTTGTCGGGCTTGGACATCATGGTGGTACTAGCCTCATGCTTGTCGTAGAGCTTGGTCTCCACGAAGTTTGCTTGGGGTGGAGAAGCGTTGGCCTTCATGAGTTCTTGTTCCTCCTTGAGAGCACCAATGTAGTAGTCGTCGATGGACTTGTAGTTCTCGAGGAAGATGGTCTTGGAGATGTCGTTGTGCAATCCCATCATGAAGTGGAACTTCATTGACATGGGGTCATCCACGCCGGCTCGTCGCAAGGCAATCTTCATCTCCTTGAAGTACGCGTCGATGGACTTGGATCCTTGGATGGTGTTCTCCAATTGGCGTCGAAGTTGTTCCGTGTAGGTTGGAGGCACGAACTCTCGCCGCAAAGCTCTCTTCATATTGGGCCAACTCATCTCGTAGCACTCTGAAGGTGTGTGAAGCCACCATGTCGAGGCGTAGTCGTGGAAGTTTCTTGTGGCGCACTTCAATTGATCTTCGGGAGGAACTTGATGTAGCTTGAGGTAGTCATCCATCAAACGCTCCCACTCGAGGTACTCCTCGGGTTCTTGAGTCCCATAGAAAGGAATCTCGTGGTCGATGTTGAGGTCGTAGTAGCTCGTGGAAGTCGCGGACTTGAGCTTGGGGAGCTTCTCTTGAGCGTAGTCTTGGGGTGCTTGTTGGCGAAGATGCCGAATATCCGAAGGCGAAGATGCCTTGAATTCGCTTGGCGAAGATGCCGAATATCCGAAGGCGAAGATGCCTTGAATTCGCTTGGCGAAGATGCCTTGAATTCGCTTGGCGAAGATGCCAAGGGAGATGGTGAAGTCGTTGAGCGGTTGTTGATGTTGAGCTCTTGACCTTCACGTTCTTGTTGATGATGGTGTCGATGCCGATGTGATCTTGCCGGAGATGGTAGCACGGAAGCATGTGCTCTTGAGCGTCTTCTCGAAGATGAGGAAGATCGCTTGTAGGACTTGATGAGGGTTTTGATCTCCTCCATTTGAGCTTGCATCTTGGGGTCGTGGTTGTTTTCCATGGCATCGAACTCGTCGTTGTTGTTGTAGACCGAAGGTGAAATGCCTTGCCTATCCATCACAAGACTCGAGCAAATATGAGTGGGAGAAAGAGAAGAACTTATACCAATGTACCTTGACCGATGTTGAAAATGAATCAAGTTCACTCAAATGCGGACAATGAAATAGCACTATTGGTACCAATCCTCGTCGGTTCTCACATCTACACAAGTAAAGCCTATGGAGGAGCTCGGTGAGGATAGTGGCACAACAATTTAATGCAAAATGTTAGCAAGAGTCAATAATGTTGAAAGAGATTCACAAATTTGCAAGCGAAACAAGTAGACCAATAGCAAAGAATGGCACACGGAAACACACACACGGATAGATAAATGGGGTCGTGCAACCAAGGAATGAGCACAAAATGTGGAATCCACGGAAAACGCTCGTGTTGCACAACTCAAGAGAGACGCTAGCACGATTGCTCATAGGCGGATACGACACTTGTGCACAACCTATAAGATGCAAAATGGATAAACTTCTATCCCAAGTATGCTTTGTATGTATGGTTCCCGGTGTTTCTCTCAAGATGATCCAAGATGATCGGATATGACAATCTTATATGCAATATGGTATGATGCTATGGCACTTGCTTACAAGCTCTTTGCTCTCTCTTTTTCTTTGCTTAAAAGCTTATTCTCTTCTTTTTTTTCTATGGCCACTTTGCACAATGCACAAACCAAGATAGCAATTGTGTATATGCGGGAACAAACTTGAGACACAATGGATGATATGATACCAATATGATATGGTATGGTATGCTATGGGAAGTATGATCACTAATGTGCACAAGTAACGTTGCCGGCAATACTCAAATGGCTAGTCTCGATAGGCAAGTAACGCAAAAGTAAGGCTAGGGGTTAACAATGCAATGGCAAGGGGAATATACAAAGGTGTCGTCGAGGTTACCGTCCTTGGCGATGATGAGTGGCGGTGTTCTTGATGTATAGCCATTCCTAGTTAGCCGAAACACCCTAGGAAACGGAAAAACCGCAAACTCAAAATCTCAAAGGCAAATGTCAAATGGTGGTAGCGGAAAGCGGTGGTGGTTTGCACTTGGCAATGCGGAAGTGGAATGATGGGCTATACACGTGTCGGAGTTGAAGTTGCCGTCCCTAAGTAGCCGAAACACCTTAGGAGACACAAGCCACAACTCAAACAAGCTCAAACAACTATTGGGTTAAGTTGGGGGTGGTTGAAGTGTATGATGGGCAAGGTTATGTGGAAGTGGTGGTGGTGGTTGATGAAGAAGCAATCGTCCCTAAGTAGCCGAAACACCTTAGGAGACTCGAATCACTACTCAAGCAACCACTAATGCTATGGGGAACAAAATGGGTTAGGTTGCGGAAGTCGGTGGTGGCTATGCGGATGATATGGTGGAAGGCTGATAGAGGCGAGGGTGTCCCGATCTTTCGATGAGGTGATAACTATCGATTTGGTGGAGACGACTTTGACGATCCGACTACAAACGTGCACGACGTTGCGCCTTAGCAATCGCTAAACCAACTCCGAGAGGTTATTGACCACGCTGGAGCACGATCAACCTGACCACGAAGGTCTATTCCTGCAAGCAATCGAAGAACAAGCAAGAATATGATAAAGCAATCTGAATATTGCGAATATATATGAAGTATTGATAATGGTGAGGATCCGTAAGCGGTCTTAGTCTGGTCGTTGGACACAAATGAAGTACACGAAGTTGCAATGGCTAACTTTTAACTAAACAAATCCCAAGGAAAAAGCTACTAGATGGATCTACTTATATAGGAGCAAGGGGTGGCGGCCAAGGAGGTGGGAGGACGTCCCAAGGCAGCCCAAAACTAACCCTAGGTCGTACAAGGCCAATGGGCCCAAGCGGAGGTGACGTAACACCTTTGGACTTGTAGTTTGACTCGGATTCTGCTGCAGCATCAGATTGTTTCGTCTATAACTCAACGCTCCGGACGGATTTTAAGGTGATTCAATTGGGTTGGAAAATGCACGAAATCTATTTTCCAACAAAAAAGAATCAACCAATTTGGAGTCCGTATGAAAAAGTTATAGACGTTTTGAGTCAGGTATGTCTGTGCAGTCCGAATCTGAGTCCGAACGTGAGAGACTTGGACTCTATCTTCTCTTGGGCCAAAAGTGACGTGAGAGAACTTTTGAACAGCAGGTAAACATCTCTTTCTCCCTTATCTTCATATGTGGATTGTACAAATGTCCCATACACCTGCAATTAGACATGGCACAAAAGTTTGTGAAGTATTTTTGTCCTGGATAACATAAATATATTATTGAATAGTTTGCACTAGAAATCACCGAGAAATATGCATGTATGCAATATTTTGGTCTCATCCAAGGTAGTCATGTCCTCATCATCCTCCCTTTTTGAAAACAAAGCCGTCCTCGGCGTTGCTTAATCTGAAATGTGGCTAACAAAAGAGACAAGGTGTACATGTTGTATATGTATACGTCATCCATTTTTACTTCCCTTGATTTTTGCATATATGACACATGAATAGATGAGTAATTTGCATAGTTCATAAAATCTAAAGCCAACAAATTAGCACAAGAACTAGAAGGCTTGAAAATACTGCAACTCAGTTTGCACATATAAGTGAAGCTCTTATTTATTTCAAGAGATTGACAATGTTCATCATTAAACCATCCCAACATTGGTGAATAAACCTTATTTGAATCAAATTTACATGCTACAACATGCTTAGATAAGCAAACATGCAATGAGTCATTCGACACAGAATCATCACCAAGATTAGAGGTCGTATCAAAATGATTAAACATTGATTCTTTTGCATTAATAGTTAATTCAATGGGTGCTCTCAAAATTGTTGGTATTTCAGTTGTTTGATCACATGGCAAAGTCAAATTATCAATATAATCCTCTAAAATAGGTGGTGTGATCAAAGTAGTGGGTAGCTCAACACATGATGTATTCAAGTTAACTAGGCATGCATCATTCTCATGTAAAAGTGGAAAATCTGTACCTTTGTCATTACCTCTTATAGTCAACTCAGATGATGCGAGCACTCTCGATGGTGATGTGTCACATGGTGGAGATGATGTAGTCCTCGCAACAACGGATGTGGTTGTCATAGTACGCCTAGTAGTTGAATAAACATCTGTATTAACAGTTGGAATGTGCACCGTGCGCTTGTTCTCCTTGTGGGCAACACGTCGTTTTATTTCTGTTCAGCTTTGCAAGCAAGACGAAACAAATGGTCCATAGGATAACACTCTTCATGAATTAGTATCTCCTGAATATTATGGTTTAATCCTCCCAAAATCTATCCATAAAATCTTCTTCACTTTCTTCTAAAAATGAGTGCAACAAGGTAGTTTGTAAATCATCATAATATTTTGTTACGGTGTCACTACCTTGTTTTAAATGTTCCAGTTTTTTAATCATGCCACAGTATAATAAACATCGATTTAATCTATCTCTCATGACATGTTTTAAATCATCCCAAGTATTAGGTACATAATCAGGGTGTAACCGACAATATTCACTCCACCAAACTAGAGCATAACCAGTGAAAGAACCAACCGCAACCATAACTTTTTTACGTTCATCAAAATTATGGGAAGCAAATATATTATTTATGTCTAACTCCCATTCAATATATAAAGGAGGTCTAAAATGGCCATTAAATGGTGGTATAGAAACATGAACCTGATCATGTGCATTTGGATGTTTGTGGACCTCTCGTGACGGTTGTGGTATTTGCATAGGTGGTGGCATGTCTCCCGCGATCGGCAAAGCCCATGAATTGACTCTGGATCCTGTCATGATTAGTAGAAAAGAAACAAAATCCAAAAATAATGTTCCTATAACTACTAGGATGTGGTGGTAAAACGCTCACAGTAAAGCAAATATCAATGTCTTACAAGTTCTTACCATGCTGCAGGCAGTGATCGGCAACCAGCGGTGTCAAGTAACTCCGAATATTGAGTAAAGCGATTGCTGGGGAGCGACGATACACGGTGTAGAAATATGTGGAGCTGGGTTGGCTATATATGGTAGCAAAAGATTAGCAATAATCAATTCAAAGATGCAATGTTGAATAAACGCTCAACGACGGTATCTGTGCTGGTCCTAGGCTAGACCGGACTAGAGACGCGAGCCTAGAACACTAATGAGGTCACGGCATAGCACAACTAGCATCAATGAAGGATACTAAGTAGCTCTTGACAGCAAGATATAAGTGAAGATCACAACGGCAGTGAAGATAATGATGAAAACAAGCGCCAAGCAGGACATACAACAACTCTCTCCAACTTTCCTCTTGAAAAGTTTGAGCCAATTTTCTGATAAATTCTTTCAAAGAATGCTACTAACTCAAGCTTTCCAACGCAAAAAGAATCACTCAATTCCGAGTTGATATGAGGAGTCAAAGAATTCTAAAACTGGCCTGAAAAATTGGAACAAGCTGTGTTCACGAACTTCAGAGGGCAAAAACACCTATTTAGAAGCCGATTTTGAGGTGTCAAATATTGAACTAGCTTCTGCAACTATTTAGATGCGCCTCGTCTCTAGCTTTAATTTGAGTACTCATGGAGTCAAAACGGACTTCGTATGAGGAAGATACACCTGTTTTACTGAACAGTGCGCAAAACAGATTCCAATCCGAATTCAGGTACGAGATTGATTCTAGATAGATCCGGTTTTTTTTCCTCTCTTTTTTTCTCTCACTTTTTTTTTTTTTCTTTCTCTCTTTTTTTTTTTTTCTTTCCTTTTTCTCTCTTTTTTTCTCTATCTTTTTTCCCTCTTTCCAAGACAAACTGGATAAGATGCAGATTGGATCAAAGCGAAGATGTGAATGACCTCAACTATGATTATGACAATGAACAGTCGTAGTACGTGATGGAAATTAATGGATGGGATGGTGGACAGCGGAAGGATAATGATGCAGCGGCGGCGTGACTAATGTGAACAGAACTCAAACTCTAAAGGAACAAGACACTAAGACCAGCAACTCGACACGACGATGCAACCGATAATTCAATAATGCAAACAATGAAAAGAAAATTGCAAAGGCTTGGACTGGCTAGGACAAATGATGAATAGATCTAACTTTTTTTGTGGCCTTTTCTTGGACAATTGGTAAGAAAATAAATCGAATCTAGGGATAACTGGAAAATCTCACCGAGCAACCTGAAAACTGATACCACTTGATAGAGGCGAGGGTGTCCCGATCTTTCGATGAGGTGATAACTATCGATTTGGTGGAGACGACTTTGATGATCCAACTACAAACGTGCACGACGTTGCGCCTTAGCAATCGCTAAACCAACTCCGAGAGGTTATTGACCACGCCGAGCACGATCAACGACCACGAAGGTCTATTCCTGCAAGCAATCGAAGAACAAGCAAGAATATGATAAAGCAATCTGAATATTGCGAATATATATGAAGTATTGATAATGGTGGGGATCCGTAAGCGGTCTTAGTCTGGTCGTTGGACACAAACGAAGTACAAGTTGCAATGGCTAACTTTAACTAAACAAATCCCAAGGAAAAAGCTACTAGATGGATCTACTTATATAGGAGCAAGGGTGGCGGCCAAGAAGGTGGGAGGACGTCCCAAGGCAGCCTAAAACTAACCCTAGGTCGTACAAGGCCAATGGGCCCAAGCGGAGGTGACGTAACACCTTTGGACTTGTAGTTTGACTCGGATTCTGCTGCAGCATCAGATTGTTTCGTCTATAACTCAACTCTCCGGACGGATTTTAAGGTGATTCCAATTGGTTTGGAAAATGCACGAAATCTATTTTCCAACAAAAAAAGAATCAACCAATTTGGAGTCCGTATGAAAAGTTATAGACGTTTTGAGTCAGGTATGTCTGTGCAGTCCGAATCTGAGTCCGAACGTGAGAGACTTGGACTCTATCTTCTCTTGGGCCAAAAGTGACGTGAGAGAACTTTTGAACAGCAGGTAAACATCTCTTTCTCCTTATCTTCATATGTGGATTGTACAAATGTCCCATACACCTGCAATTAGACATGGCACAAAAGTTTGTGAAGTATTTTGTCTGGATAACATAAATATATTATTGAATAGTTTGCACTAGAAATCACCTGAGAAATATGCATGTATGCAATATTTTTGGTCTCATCCAAGGTAGTCATGTCCTCATCAAAGGCCTAGGCAAACTTGCCAAATTTTCAAAAATTTGATGGAGTCAAATGGTGGTGGTAGTATTTTTATGGGAAGGGGGATGTCAATAGCTTCAAAACGAGCTAAAGAACGCCAAAATCGGACTCGGATGAATTAGTTATGGACAAACGGTGAAACGGAAAAACAGAATCACAGGGCCGGATATCCGGGGTCGGGCCGGATTTCGGGGTGTATGTCCGAACCGAGCGTATTTGCTGCTCCAGGTCCGGATGTCCGGCTTGGGGTCTGGATGTCCGGCGGATGGTTCGGATGTCCGCCTGAGGTTCGGATGTCCGCCCGACGGATCCCGATCTCGTTTGAAGCGGAAATTTACGAATTGGGGCGGAAATTGATGATTTCAAGGTCAAAATTGGAGGATTTCGTGGATGGAAAGTGGGGAAACTTGGGGAAATGCTAGATCCACTCGAAACCAAGCAAATCCATGGATCAAAATCAACAAAACATCATCAAAACTAACAAATCATAAAAAAAATTGGGGCTATTTTTGATGGGGATTTTCGGATTTAGGACGAAATCAACAAAATCAAGCTAGAAAAAGAGGGGTAGGGGCTCCAAAAACGTGATCAACCTAAGCTCTGATACCATAGATGATGTAGGGCGGAACCCTACGTGGGCGATCTTTCACGTTGGAGCGGATCCTATGGTGGATTACGAAGAACGAGCGGAAGAACACGAGGAAATCACGGGGAGGAACGAGGGAAAACACTCAACCAACAAGGAGTCGGTCACACAAATGCTAGATCAAAGAACACAAAGGGAGATACATGATTCAAGGTCAACAAAGGACGATACAAGCGGTAGCCGTTCTTCTCCGTGAGGAGGTCTGATGGGGCCGCCAAGAGGGGTCTTGAATCCTAGGTGGATCTTCTCCGAAGAGGGGCCGCGGTCTCTCACGAGGAGGAGATCCGGTGGATGAGCGAAGCTCTATCTAATGAGCTAAATCCAAAGCTAACCCTAGAAAGAGGAGGGGATCAAGTATATATAGTCTCGGGGCGAAGGGGTACAAGGGACGAGTCCGGAGGCATCTGACGCAGCAGGAGGCCGGACGTCCGGCGTCGGGCCGGATGTCCGGGCCTTCGCGAGGCGCCGGATGTCCGGGCTCTCAGCCCGGATGTCCGGGCTGGGGCGACCGTTCTTGTCGAATCGGGAGAGGGGCGCCGGATTTCCGGGCTTCAGGCCGCATATCCGGGATCTCGTGGGACGCCGGATGTCCGGGGTTGTTGGCCGGATGTCCGGGCTTTGGTGAGGCGCCGGATGTCCGGCCGCTGATGCTGCAGGCCGTCTACTGGTGCAGCTCCTTGGCGGTTGCACAGGCGCCGGATGTCCGGCCTCTGGCCCGGATGTCCGGCCGCTGTAGCTTCATCAGCTCCGTCTTCTTTCATCGTCGCTTCCAGGCTTCCCTCGCGGATGGTGTAGTCGTTCCATGGCGCTTGCACTCCTCCTTGACATCCGAGAAGCTCCGACAATACCTATGCATGCATGCGGGGGGAAGTGTCAAGTAGTATACCATCCTCGAAGGGGTCAAGTGAGCACGTGTAAAGGAGAAGATTCACCTTTGTGTATGTGAAGAAGAGGTCGACGTGTCACTTGCCAAACGGACTCTTGACATGGTGATGACCGAGGATGCTCCGCATCACGGCGCCTTGTTCGTCTTGATGTGTAGACGCGCTCGTTCTTCCTCTTGGCGCCTTAGTCGTTGTCGTTCTTGAGCTTGGGCAAAAGCGGCTTGGTTTGATTGAGGACGAGGGACTTGCTCATCGACTTGCTCTTGTGAGTGCTTGTCATGTAGCGGGTTGCGAGATGCATGACGGTCTTGACATGCGGCTCGTCGAAGGGTGTTCGATGACGGTGTACTTGAGTCGTAGAAGGTGTCGTCGGAGTGTCGACTCGAGCGGCCCCGTCTTGATGATGACGAAGTGGAATGATGTCGGTTCCTCATCAAGGTGCGGATCTCGTCCATTCTTGCATCATTCTCTTGTTTGTGCGCGTCGAACTTGTTGTCGAACTAGTCCCTTGTATGTTGCTCGGAGAGTCGCAAGTCGGTGGCGAGGTTGTCGATGTGGTCACTCATTTCTTGTTGCTCTTGATGTAACGCTCGTTGTGCACCAAAGAGGTGGCTCTTGGTGACGTATGATGACATGTTGTCGTCTTGTGATGAGGACATCAATACCATTGTTACACCCACAACCCCTGCTGCTATACATACTGGACCAATTACTAGAGCTCGCGCACGCCAATTGAATTATCGTACTTTCGTTTCTTGGTAACGATTCCAATGTTCATGAGAATATGATGCTGCCTAAATTGGATACATTTGTTTTGCTTACAAATGAAGGGCCTACCATGGACAAGAAAGATGAACCTTGGAGCAAGTTCAAGCATGGAGATGTTGGCATGCAAGGGGAACAAGAACGGAGTTACAAGTGATGATTCCAGGACTTTGAAGCCACCCTAATGAGTGCATGAGGCCTTGGACGAAATATACAAGATGCCACTTCATAATATTCGTCCATAGGCTATTCTAGGTGCTGCGTCACCTTATTATTGGGCCAGCCCATGTAATTTCGAAATACTTAAGTATAGGCTGTTTTAGAGTCCGTATGTGTGGGGAAACAAGAGTTAGGGTTGATTTGGACCCTCCACCAAGGGCCACGAAATTCCCCCTCTTCCTCCATATATACAGCCCTTAGGGCACCGCTTAGACCTTGGGTTTTGTTTAGATTAAAAGTTCGCCATAGCTGCAACTTCGCGCATTTCGTTTGTGTTCAACGACGGACAAAGGCGCCACAGAACCCCACCTTGATCAATAAAGCTTTCATCTTATATTCGCAATATCCAGATTGCAATCTCAGTTTCTTGCTTGTTCTTCGCTTGCTCGCAGGAAATAGGCCCTCGTGGTCAGGTTGATCGTGCTCCGGCGTGGTCAATAACCCTCGGAAGTTGGTTTAGCGATTGCTAAGGCGCGACGTCTCGCACGATCGTAGTCGGATCGACAAGGTCGACTCCCACAGAAACGAAAGCCACCATCTCATCGAAACATCGGGACACCTTTGCCTCTATCATCTTGCTCGAAGAAGAGTGGGTTGGTAGGGGTACTTGGCCTATCCATCATTCCAAGAAAAATATGTGAGTGGTAGAAGGAGAAGAACTTATACCAATGTACCTTTGACCGATGTTGATGATGAATCAAGTTCACCCAAATGCGGACAATGAAATAGCACTATTGGTACCAATCCTTGTCGGTTCTCACACCTACACAAATAAAAGCTTATGGTGGAGCTTGGTGAGGATGGTGGCGCAAAATTTGATGCAATTGTAAGTGAGATTCAATAATGTTGGAAAAGATTCACAAATTTGCAAATGCAACAAGTTGACCAAACAAGTAGGGGTACACGGAAACACACTCGCAAATAGATAAGTGGGATTGTGCAAACCAAAAGTGAGCCAAAATGTGGAATCCACGAAAATGCTCTTGTTGCACAATACTAGAGAGACGCTAGCCCGATTGCATAATAGGCGGATACGGAACTTGTGCACAACCTACTAGGAAAAAATGCAACAATCTCTATCCCACGTATGCTATATGTATGGTATTTCGGTGCTATGATCCAAGATGATCCAATATGACAATCTTAATGTAGTATGATGTTATGGTTCTTGCTAATAAGCTCTTTGCTTATCTTTCCTCTTTGCTTAAAAGATCGGGTGGCTCTTTCACTTTTGAGCTCTTTTCTCATGCAAAACTTCACGAACCAAGATAGCAATTGCTATCTTGGTTCGTGAAGTTTTGCAAAAGAAAAGAGCTCACAAGTGAAAGAGCCACCAAAGCTTTTAAGCAAAACTTCACGAACCAAGATAGCAATTGCTATCTTGGTTCGTGAAGTTTTGCATAAGAAAAGAGCTCACAAGTGAAAGAGCCACCAAAGCTTTTAAGCAACGATGAAAGATAATGATGTAGGGTGGAACCCTAATCGGAGATCTTTCACGTTTGGAGGGGATCCTACGGGGAAAATGCGATGAACGGGCGGAAGAATACAAGGAAACACACACAAGAGGAACACTAATCCGACAAGTTTCGATTACACAAGGGCTAGATCACCGAACATATAAGGTAGCACAAGATTCAAAATCAACAAAGGAAAGATACACGAGTAACCGATCTTCTCCGTGAGGAGGTCTTGATGGGGTCCACCCTAGAGGGGGTCTTGAATCCGCTTGGGGGATCTTCTCCGAAGAGGTCGTGAACTCCGAGGAGAAGTACCAAGTGGAAGAGCAAGGGCTCTCACACCAAATATGAGCTAAACCAATGCTAACCCTAACTAGGAGGAGGTGGGGGAGTATTTATAGTTTATGGGACGAAGGGTACACGGCCTCGCCTGTGGCTGCTTCGCAGCAGGCAGGAAGTTCAGGTGCGGAAGGTCCGGGCAGGGTCCGGCCTAAGCCGGGAGTTGGCGCGGGTGGAGCTGGGCTGGCTTCCGGGGGCCGGAAGGTCCCGGTGAGCCGGAAGTTCCGGGCCGGGTACCGGGCAGGTTCCGGGCTAACCAGAATGTTGGCACGCCCGGGTTGGTCGATGTCGTCGAGGCGGAAGCTCAGGCGGGCGGAAGTTATGGGGCGGAAGTTCCGGCTGTGGCCGAAGTTCCGGCTGTCCGAGAGTTGACGCCTGTCGTTTCTTCTTCACTCCTGGTTCCTTGGCTTGAACGTTGTACCTGATCACGCATAGTGTCTCGGACTTAGGTAGTAGCCATGTCTCACTGGAAGGAAAAGCGAAATCGAATAGGAGTGATGTCACCTCAGATTGAATAGCACGAGCTCTTGCTCTTGTCAAGGGTCCACTTGGAGCTTGGATAATTGATGGAAGGCCCATGGGGATGACCGATGGATGCTCCGCATTAGATAAGCAAAGAGCTTATGAGCAAGAACCATAGCATCATACTACATTAAGATTATCATATAAGATCATCTTGGATCATAGTACCGAAATACCATACTTATAGCATACTTGGGATAGAGATCGTTGCATTTTTGGCTAGTAGGTTGTGCACAAGTTCCGTATCCGTCTATTGTGCAATCGTGCTAGCGTCTCTCTAGTATTGTTCAACAAGAGCATTTTCGTGGATTCCACATTTTGGCTCAATTTTGTTTGCACAATCCCACTTATCTATTTGCGTGTGTGTTTCCGTGTAACCCCTACTCGCTTGGTCTACTTGTTGCATTTGCAAATTTGTGAATCTTTTCCAACATTATTGAGTCCCACTTTCAATTGCATCAAATTTTGTGCCACTATCCTAACCAAGCTCCACCATAAGCTTTTACTTGTGTAGGTGTGAGAACCGACAAGAATTGGTACCAATTGTGCTATTTCCTTGTTACACTTTGAGTGATCATTGATCCATCTTCAACATTGGTCAAAGTACATTTGGTATAAGTTCTTCTCCTTCTACCCCTCACATTGTTGCTTGGAATGATGGATAGGCCTAGTACTTCTACCAACCCACTTTTCTTGGAGCAAGACGACGACATGTCATCATACGTCACCAAGAGCCACCTCTTCGGTGCACAACAAGAGTTGCATCAAGAGCAACAAGCAATGAACGACCGCATCGACAACCTCGCCACCGACTTGCGACTCTCCGAGCAACGTACAAGAGACTACTTCGACAACAAGCTCGACGCGCACAAGCAAGAGAATGATGCAAGAATGGACGAGATCCGCGCTTTGTTGGTAAACCGTCCTCCTTCAACTTCTTCATATTC
Source organism: Aegilops longissima (assembly GCA_021605205.1). Lineage (NCBI taxonomy): Eukaryota > Viridiplantae > Streptophyta > Magnoliopsida > Poales > Poaceae > Aegilops > Aegilops longissima. The sequence continues at coordinate 261,664,037 of CM038679.1, forward strand.
AAGACGGAGCCATTCAAGCCGACACTCTGACGACTCCTTCTCCGGCTCAAGTACACCGTCATCGAACACTCTTCGACGAGCCGCGCGTCAAGATCGGCGTGCATCCCGCAATCCGCTACACGTCAAGCATTCACAAGAGCAAGTCGATGAGCAAGTCCCTCATCCGCACTCAAACCTAGACGCTTTTGCTCAAGCTCAAGAACGACTACGAAGCCAAGAGGAAGAACGAGCGTGTCTACACCAAGAGGAACAAGACGCCGAGGCTCAACGTCTTCAACAATAACAACGAGAAGCGCAAGCTCTTGAGGCGCAAGGTGCCCTTCAAGAATCAAGTCGAGCCATCGCCAACCGCAATCGCGAACGGCGCAATCAAGAGGAAGCCCTTCGAGAAGAAATCCTAGAGAGGAACTACCAACCACGTGTGCAACGTCAAGTTCCTGAAGCTCCTCCACAAGCTCGTCAAGCTCCACGTCAACCTCAAGTTCAACAAGAGCAAGTTGATCATGGACTTCATCCACGACAAGAGCAACATGAAGATGATTGCCGTCCATGTCAAGGGCGTCATCATAACCATCGCCAACAACACAACGAAGAGAAACGCTATGGGAAGCTAAAATTCACCATGCCCAAGTTCAATGGAAGCAATGACCCCGAAGAGTACCTTTCATGGGCATTGAAGGTCGACAAAATATTTCGTTTGCACAATTATGAGGAAGAGAAGAAGATCGCCATGGCATCACTTGAGTTCCAAGACTATGTGCTCATATGGTGGGAACAAATCCTTGAGCGCCGACAAGCAAGAGGTGAACCTCCAATCACCACTTGGGCTCAAATGAAGGATGTCATGCGAGCACGTTTTGTGCCCACCTACTACAACCGCGACCTCTTCAAGAAACTACAACTCCTCAAGCAAGGAACAAAGAGTGTTGAAGAATACTACAAGGAAATGGAGATAGCCATGATTCGAGCCAATGTGAAGGAAGATGATGAGCAAACAATGGCACGTTTCTTGAATGGACTCAATCATCCCATCAAGAAGATCGCCGACTTCCAACCCTACTCCAACCTCATTGAGCTCGTGCATCAAGCTACAAAGGCGGAACGTCAAGTGCAAGATGACTTAAAGTACACCAAGTACTCGTCCAAGACCTACGACTTCTCCAACAACCAATATTCAACAACTCCTCCAACATCTACATCAACCAAACCTTCTACAAGCAACGACGACAAGTCAAGTTACAAGAAAACTTTGACAATTTCAAGTCGTCGTCCTCCTACTACAAGCAACTTCAAGCCGCGTGCTTCATCATCTACACCGACCGATGAGACCATCAAGACATGCTCCTTCAAGTGTTTCACTTGCGGCGGCCGAGGCCACAAGTCCTATGAATGCACAAACAAGCGCACCATGATCCTCAACAACGATGGCACATATGACTCAATGAGTGATGAGGAGATGGAAGCTCTTGAGCAAGTGGCCATGCACCGGCGAGTAAACAAGGATGAAGATGATAGAGTATTTTGTGATGAGGATTCGAGCCCCGCTCTAGTCGTCTCCAAGGTCTTAACTCTTCAACATCAACAAGAAGAAGACCAACGATGCCACATCTTCCACACAAAGGCCGACATCAATGAAAGGTCCGTCAAGGTCATCATCGATTGAGGTAGTTGCCACAACTTGGCAAGTGAAGAACTATGCTCCAAGCTTCAATTGGTCAAGAGGAAGCACCCGCACCCCTACAAGGTTCAATGGCTAAGTGACTCCGGCACTATACGAGTTGAGCATATGGTCCAAGTCTCCTTCAAAATTGGTGCATATGAGGACACTTTGGAGTGTGATGTGGTCCCAATGACCGTTTGCCACCTCCTTCTTGGTCGACCATGGCAATTCAACCGTGGTGTCATACACAACGGGTGTACCAATCACTATAGTTTCAAGATGAAAGAGAAGGAATATGTGCTACGACCTATGTCTCCTAGTAAAGTGATAGCCGACAAGCAAGCCATCCATCACGGAGAGAAGAGTGAGCAAGAGATCCACCAAAAAGTGAGTGAGAGCCACAAGCCAAACTTGAGCGCCTCTTCACCTGGAGAGAAAAACCTCATACTATTTGCCATAAAAAGTGAGATGAGAGAAGTGTGTGAGAACCCATCGACTGTGATGCACTTTGTCCTTGTGTGCAAGGATGGGGAACCAAAAACTAACACCTCTCACGAACTACCTTTAGTGTTTCAATCTCTTTTGCAGGAATTCCAAGATGTTTTCCCCGATGAGCTACCTCCGGGTCTACCTCCTCTACGAGGCATTGAGCATCGAATCGACCTCATCCCCGGAGCGCCTCTCCCAAACAAAGCTCCATATCGTGTCAACCCCGAAGAAACAAAGGAGATCCAACGGCAAGTACAACAACTCATCGACAACGGTCATGTACGTGAAAGCTTAAGCCCTTGTGCCGTTCCCGTTATACTTGTGCCTAAGCCAGATGGAAGTTTCCGCTTGTGTTCCGATTGTAGACCTATCAATGCTATTACCGTTCGCTATAGGCATCCCATTACTCGCTTAGATCATATGCTTGATGAACTTAGTGGAGCCAACTTTTTCTTAAAAAATGATCTTAAAAGTGGCTATTATCAAATCCGCATACAAGAGGGTGATGAATGGAAAACTGCTTTCAAAACCAAATTTGGCTTATATGAATGGTTAGTCATGCCTATGGGTTTATCGCAAGATCCCGGTACTTTTGTGCGTCTTATGCATTATGTGCTTCGCCCTTATATTGGAGTCTTTGTTGCGGTTTACTTCGATGATATTCTTGTGTTTAGCAAAACCATGAAAGAGCATCTTAATCATGTTAGGACTGTTTTGCAAACCCTTCGCAAGGAACGTCTTTATGCAAACTTAAAAAAATGCACGTTTGGTGTTGACAAAGTGGTTTTCTTGGGTTTTGTTGTCTCTTCCAAGGGTGTCCATGTTGATGAATCTAAAATTGAAGCAATTAAAACCTGGCCCCAACCCATCAGGTGGAAAAAGTGCGTAGCTTTCTTGGTCTTGCGGGTTTTTATCGTCGCTTTGTGAAAGACTTTAGCACAATAACCGCTCCTTTGCATGCTTTGAGTAAGAAGAATGCTCCTTTTGTTTGGGGGTCTTTGCAATCCACCGCTTTTGTTAAGCTCAAGTCTTTGCTTACTCATGCTCCGATTCTTGCTTTGCCTAATTCTGACAAAACTTTTGAGGTTCATTGTGATGCAAGTGGTACCGGAATTGGCGGAGTTTTGATGCAAGAAAAACGAGCCATTGCATATTTTAGTGAAAAACTCTCCGGTGCTCAACTTAACTATCCCATATATGACAAAGAATTGTATGCTTTAGTCCGTGTGCTACATGTTTGGGAACATTATCTTAGACCTGATGAGTTTGTCATCCATACTGATCATGAAATGCTTAAGTACCTTAAGGGTCAAACTAAGTTGAACAAGCGTCATGCTAAGTGGAGTGAATTTATTGAGTCTTTTACTTATATAATCAAGTATATTGAAGGAGAGGAAAATGTTGTGGCGGATGCGCTTTCCCGTATATGCATGCTTGTTACTCACTTGAATTGAATGCCATTGGCTTTGAGCACATAAAAGACTTGTATGAGCATGACCCTTCTTTTGCCATCCCTTATGCCAAATGTTTGACGCATACATCTTGGGAACGCTATTACATCAAGGATGGATATCTTATGAGAGCTAACAAACTTTGCATCCCCGAGTCTTCTCTTCGTTTGTTACTTCTGCAAGAATCTCATGGAGGACTCATGGGTCACTTTGGACGCAACAAGACATTTGCTACGCTCTCCAAGAACTACTTTTGGCCCAAGATGTTTCGCAACGTCAACCGCTACACCAACCGATGCTCTACATGTCCCGAAGCTAAGTCTAAAGCTCAATCTCATGGCCTTTACATGCCACTTCCAATTCAATATCAACCATGGGAAGATATTAGCATGGATTTTGTGCTTGGTTTACCTAGAACTAAAAATGGAAAGGATTCTGTTTTTGTTGTTGTGGACCGATTTTCCAAAATGGCACATTTCATTCCTTGCAACAAGATAGATGATGCTTCACATGTTGCCAATCTCTTTTGTAGGGAAATCTTGCGACTTCATGGAGTGCCAAAGACGATTGTCTCGGACCGTGACGTAAAGTTCTTGAGTTACTTTTGAAAGACCTTATGCGCCAAGCTCGGAATCAAGCTACTATTCTCCATGCCATATCATCCACAAACCAACGGCCAAACGGAGGTGACAAACTGATGTAGGGCGGAACCCTATGGGGTCGATCTTTCACGTTTGGAGAGGATCCCTATGAGGAACACGAAGAATGAGCGGAAGAACACGAGGTAAATCACGGGGGCAAACACGAAGAACACTCAACCAACAAGATTCAATTACACATGTGCTAGATCGATGAACACAAAGAGAGATCCATGATCCAAAGTCAACAAAGGACGATACAAGAGGTAACCGGGTTCTTCTCCGCGAGGAGGTCTTGATGGGGTCTTCTCCGTAAAGGAGGTCTTGAATCTAAGAGGATCGTCTCCATAGAGGGGCCGCGGTCTCTCTCGTGGAGTAGATCCGATATGGATGAGCAAAGCTCTATCTCTAATGAGCTATCACAATGCTAACCCTAACTAGGAGGAGGTGGGGGAGTATATATAGTGCTAGCCCAGGAAGGGGTAAGTGAGGGCGAATGATGCGGAGCATCCTTCGATCATCCCCATGGACCTTCCGTCGCCTCACCAAGCTCCAAAAGGACCCATGACGAGAGCACGAGCTCGAGCTCTCGAGACCGAGGTGACTTCTCTCCTTAGTGAAATATCATATGACCCTCTCGAGACATGGCTACTACCTCAATCCGGAATGTTGTGCATGCTTAGGTACCAAGGAACCAACCTAGGAGAAGCTACAGCTCAAGATGGACACCAAGATCAAGAGGAAGAACTGCAGAGTTCAGGGGAGCGGTACTACCGCTCAAGCCAAGCGGTACTATCGCTGGGAGCCAAGCGGTACTACCGCCTCCATCCGCCTACTTCCGCAAAACCCGACACACTCCAGAATCGAGCACGCGCCGGAGCGGTACTATCATCAAGATAAGCGGTATTATCGCTGAAAGCGGTATTATCACCACAAAGCGGTATTATCACTGAAAGCGGTACTACCGCCATGAAGCAACAGTACTACACCGCTCTGCTCACAGGCAGCGTTTGGCCGAGGCCCATGTACTGCTTTTTCGCCCTAACTTACCCCTTGGAGGTCCTAGACTATAAATAGACCTTCCCTCATCCTTTCTAGGGTTAGCTTTGGATTTGCTCATATTTCGTGTGAGAGCCTTTGCTCATCCACTTGGATACTTCTCCTTCGAGATCAGGACCTCTACGGAGAAGATCCCCAAGCGGATTCAAGACCCTCCTAGGGTGGACCCCATCAAGACCTCCTCTCGGAGAAGAACGGCTACCCTTGTATCTTTCCTTTGTTGATCTTGGATCTTGTATCACTTTATGCATTCGATAATCTAGCACTTGTGTGATCGTTTTCTTGTCGGTTGAGTGATCTCTCTCGCTCTCCCGTGTTTTCCTCGTGTTCTTCCGCCGCTCTTCGTGTTCCTCGAGGGATTCTCTCCAAGCGTGAAAGATCGCCCACGAGGGTTCCGCCTCACATCATCATGGTATCATGAGCCACGTTGATCACGTTATTGGAGCCCCTACCCTCTTTTTCTAGCTTGATTTTGTTGTTTTGTCCTAATTCAAAATTCCCCACAAAAATAGCCCCAATTTTTTTGTGATTTGTTAGTGTGATGAAATTTTGTTGATTTTGATCCGTGGATTTGCTTTGTTTCGAGTCGATCTAGCATCTCCCCAAGTTTCACCTCTTTCCATCCACAAAATCCATCGAATTTTGACCCAAATCGCCCATTTCCGCCCCAAAATCGCGCCACGGTTCGAAAGCAATCGAGAAAATCCCGACGCGAAGCGGTACTATCGCCTTCGAGCGGTATTATCACTGTGAGCGGTATTACCGCCTCCTAGCGGTACTACCGCTGAGCACGGCACTACCGCCAGCCCCGCTCAGCCTAAATAGTCGAAAAATCCCGACACGAGCGGTACTATCGCCCGATCCAAGCGGTATTATCGCACGAGCGGTACTACCGCCCTACCTAGCGGTACTACCGCCCTAGCCAATTTCAGCCTTCCGACTTTCACCATTTTCATCATAACTTTTCACTCCGAACTCCGATTTGAGTGTTCTTTGGCCTGCTTTGAAGCTATCGACGTGTTCGAGGTCCTCACCTTGGTTTCACCACCTTTTGACACCATCAAATTTTCCGAACATCGGCATCTTTGCCTAGGGCTTAAACCACATCATCCGCTATACCACCTCCACTTTCCGCTACCACATTTTCGCTTTTGGTCTTTGAGAATTTGAGTTGTGGTTCCGTGTCCTATTGTGTTTCGGCTATATAGGTACGGTTCGACGTCAACATCACCACCACTCATCTTCGCCAAGGACTCATCATCGTCAAGGACGGTAACCTCGACGACATCTTTGTCATCTCTCGCAATTGCATTGATAACCACATAGCCTTACTTTTATGTTGCTTACCCATCGAGACTAGCCATTGAGTATTGCCGCAACGTGACTTGTGCACCTTAGTGATCATACTCCATAGCATACATAGCATACCATAGTGGTGCATATCTTGAGATCAACTTGTGTGTCACAATGTTGTCATAGCATACACAATTGCTATCTTGGTTCGTGAAGTTTGCATAAGAAAAGAGCTCAAAAGTGAAAGAGCCACCCAAGCTTTTAAGCAAAGAGGAAAGATAAGCAAAGAGCTTATAAGCAAGAACCATAGCATCATACAACATTAAGATTGTCATATCCGATCATCTTGGATCATAGCATCAAATATCATACATATAGCATACTTGGGATAGAGATCGTTGCATTTTTGCCTAATAGGTTGTGCACAAGTTCGCAGATCCGCCTTTTGTGCAATCGTATAGCGCTCTCTAGTATTGTGCAACAAGAGCATTCTCGTGGTTTCCACATTTTGGCTCACTTTGGTTTGCACAATCCCACTTATCTATTTATGTGTGTTTCCGTACCACTACTTGCTTGGTCTACTTGTTACATTTGCGAATTTGTGAATCTTTTTCAACTTTATTGAGTCTCACTTACAATTGCATCAAATTTTGTGCCACCATCCTAACCGAGCTCCACCATAAGCTTTTATTTGTGTAGGTGTGAGAACCGACAAGAATCGGTACCAAGAGTGCTATTTCATTGTCCGCATTTGAGTGAACTTGATTCATTTTCAACATCGGTCAAAGGTACATTGGTATAAGTTCTTTCCGCTCTACCACTCACATCTTGTTTGGAATGATGGATAGGCCAAGTTCTTCTACCAACCCACTCTTCATCGAGAAAGACGACGACATGTCCTCATACGTCACCAAGAGCCACCTCTTTGGTGCACAACGAAGCGTTGCACCAAGAACAACAAGCAATGAGCGATCAGATCGACAACCTCGCCACCGACTTGCGACTCTCCGAGCAACGCACAAGAGACTACTTCGACAACAAGTTCGAGGCTCACAAGGAAGAGAATGATGCAAGAATGGACGAGATCCGCGCTGATGAGAAAACGGCATCATTCCACTTCTTCATCATCAAGACGGAGCCGCCGAGTCGACATTCCGACGACACATTCTACGACTCAAGTACACCGTCATCGAACACTCTTCGACGAGCCGCGCCAAGACCGCTATGCATCTCGCAACCCGCTACATGACAAGCATTCACAAGAGCAAGTTGATGATCAAGTTCCTCGCCCTCAATCAAACCAAGAGGCTTTTGCTCAAGCCCAAGAACGACAACGCCTTCGCCGCCAACAAGAGGAAGAAAGAGCACGCCGTCACCAAGACGAACAAGACGCCAAGGCTCAACGCTTCTTCAACAACAACAACGTGAAGCGCAAGCTCTTGAGGCGCAACGTGCCCTTCAAGAATCAAGTAGAGCCTTCGCCAACCGCAATCGCGAACGGCGCAATCAAGAGGAAGCCCTTCGAGAAGAAATCCAAGAGAGGAACTACCAACCTCATGTACAACGCCAAGTTCCTCAAGCTCCTCCACAAGCTCGCCAAGCTCCACCTCAACATCAAGTTCAACAAGAGCAAGTTGATCATGGTCTTCCTCCGCGCCAAGAGCAACATGAAGACGAGTACATTCCACGCCAAGGACGCCATCATCAACATCGCCAACAACACAATGAAGAGCAACGCCACGGCAAGCTAAAATTCACCATGCCCAAGTTCAATGGAAGCAATGACCTCAAGACTACCTCTCATGGGCATTGAAGGTTGACAAAATCTTCCGCTTGCACAACTACGATGAAGCGAAGAAAATCGCTATGGCATCACTTGAGTTCCAAGATTATGTGCTCATATGGTGGGAACAAATCATTGAGCGACGACAAGCAAGAGGTGAACCTCCAATCACCACTTGGGCTCAAATGAAGGATGTCATGCGAGCACGCTTTGTGCCAACCTACTACAACCGCGACCTCTTCAAGAAACTCCAACTACTCAAGCAAGGAACAAAGAGCGTTGAAGAATACTACAAGGAGATGGAGATAGCCATGATTCGAGCCAATGTCAAGGAAGATGATGAGCAAACTATGGCACGCTTCTTGAACGGACTCAATCATCCCATCAAGAAGATCGCCGACTTCCAACCATACTCATCCCTCATTGAGCTCGTGCATCAAGCTACAAAGGCGGAACGCCAAGTGCAAGATGACTTCAACACGCCAAGTACTCATCCAAGACCCACGGCTTCCCCAACAATCAAGCTTCAACGACTCATCCAACATCTACACCAACCAAGCTTCCTTCAAGAAACGACGACAAGTCAAGTTACAAGAAGACATCGACAAGTTCAAGTCGTCCTCCTCCTACTACAAGCAACCTCAAGCCGCGCGGCTTCATCCTCTACTCCGACCGATGAGACCATCAAGACAAGCTCCTTCAAGTGTTTCACTTGCGGCGGCCGAGGCCACAAGTCATATGAATGCACCAACAAGCGCACCATGATCCTCAAGGACGATGGCACATATGACTCTATGAGTGAAGAGGAAATGGAAGCCCTTGAGCAAGTGGCCATGCACCGCAAGTGAATGAAGATGAAGATGATCAAGTCTTTTGTGATGAGGATTCGAGCCCCGCCTCGTTGTCTCCAAGGTCTTGACTCTTCAACATCAACAAGAAGAAGACCAACGATGCCACATCTTCCACACAAAAGCCGCATCAATGGACGGTCCATCAAGGTCATCATCGATGGAGGTAGTTGCCACAACTTGGCAAGTGAAGAACTATGCTCCAAGCTACAATTGGTCAAGAGGAAGCACCCACACCCTACAAGGTTCAATGGCTAAGGACTCCAAGACTATACGAAGTCGAGCATACGGTCCAAGTCTCCTTCAAAATTGGTGCTTATGAAGACACTTTGGAGTGTGATGTGGTCCCAATGACCGCTTGCCACCTCCTTCTTGGTCGACCATGGCAATTCGACCGTGGTGTCATCCACAATGGGCTAACCAATCACTATAGCTTCAAGATGAAAGGGAAGGAGTATGTGCTACGACCTATGTCTCCTAGTCAAGTGATAGCCGACAAGCAAGCCACACATCATAGAGAAAAGAGGAGAAAGTGATCCACCCAAAAGTGAGTGAGAGCCACAAGCCAAATTTGAGAGACTCTTCGCCTAGAGAGAAAAACCTCATTCTATTTGCCACCAAAAGTGAGATGAGAGAAGTGTGAGCACCCATCGAGTGTGATGCACTTTGTCCTTGTGTGCAAGGATGGAGAACCAAAACTAACACCATTCACGAGCTACCTTTGGTGTTTCAATCTCTTTGCAGGAATTTCAAGATGTTTTCCCGATGAGCTACCTCCGGTCTACCTCCTCTTCGAGGCATTGAGCATCGAATCGACCTCATCCCCGGAGCGCCGCTACCAAACAAAGCTCCATACCGAGTCAATCCGAAGAAACCAAGGAGATTCAACGGCAAGTACAACAACTCATCGACAACGGTCATGTACGTGAAAGCCTAAGCCCTTGTGCCGCTCCGGTTATTCTTGTGCCTAAGCCCGATGGAAGTTTCCGCTTGTGTTCGATTGTAGACCTATCAATGCTATTACTGCTCGATATAGGCATCCCATTCCTCGCTTAGATGACATGCTTGATGAACTTAGTGGAGCCAACTTTTCTCAAAATTGATCTTAAAAGTGGCTATTATCAAATACGCATACAAGAGGGTGATGAATGGAAAACTGCTTTCAAAACCAAATTTGGTTTATATGAGTGGTTAGTGATGCCTATGGGTCTTTCGAAGCTCCCTGTATTTTTTGTGCGCCTTATGCATCATGTGCTTCATTCCTTATATTGGAGTCTTTGTTGTGGTTTACTTTGATGATATTCTTGTGTTTAGCAAAACCATGAAAGAGCACTTCAATCATGTAAAATCTGTGTTGCAAACTCTTCGCAAGGAAAGCCTTTATGCAAATTTGAAAAATGCACTTTTGGAGTCGACAAAGTGGTTTTCTTGGGTTTTGTTGTTTCTTCAAAGGGTGTCCATGTTGATGAATCTAAAATTGAAGCAATCAAAACTTGGCCCCAACCCACCAATTTGCAACAAGTGCGAAGTTTTCTTGGTCTTATGGGTTTCTATCGTCGCTTGTGAAAGATTTTAGCACAATTGCCGCTCCTTTGCATGCTTTGAGCAAGAAGAATACTCCCTTTGTTTGGGGAACTTTGCAATCAACCGCTTTTGATGAGCTCAAGTCTTTGCTTACTCATGTTCGATTCTTGCTTTGCCCAATTTTGACAAAACTTTTGAGGTTCATTGTGATGCAAGTGGTACCGAATTGGCGGAGTTTTGATGCAAGAAAACGAGCCATTGCATATTTTAGTGAAAACTCTCCGTGCTCAACTTAATTATCCCATCTATGACAAAGAATTGTATGCTTTAGTGCGTGTGCTACATGTTTGGGAACATTACCTTAGACCGCATGAGTTTGTCATCCATACCGATCATGAAACGCTTAAGTACCTCAAAGGTCAAACTAAATTGAACAAGCGCCATGCCAAATGGAGTGAATTCATTGAATCTTTTCCTTATGTGATCAAGTACATTAAGGGTAAAGAAAATGTAGTTGCCGACGCGCTTTCACGATAAACATGCTTGTCACTCAACTTGAGTTGAATGTTATTGGTTTTGAGCATATAAAAGACTTGTATGAGCATGATCCATCTTTTGCTTCTCCTTATGCTAAGTGTTTGACACATACGCCTTGGGAACAATATTACATCAAGGATGGTTACCTTATGAGAGCTAACAAACTTTGCATTCCCGAGTCTTCTCTTCGCTTGCTCCTTTTGCAAGAGGCTCATGGAGGCGGCCTCATGGGACACTTTGGACGCGACAAGACATTCGCCGACTCTCCAACAACTACTTTTGGCCCAAGATGTTCCATGACGCCTCACGCTTCACCAACCGATGCTACACATGTCGCAAAGCTAAGTCTAAAGCTCAATCTCATGGTCTTTACATGCCTCTTCCTATTCCATATCAACCATGGGAAGACATTAGTATGGATTTTGTACTTGGTTTGCCTAGGACTCAAAATGGCAAGGATTCCGCCTTTGTTGTTGTGGATAGATTTTCTAAAATGGCACATTTCATTCCTTGCAACAAGATAGACGATGCTTCACATGTTGCAAATCTCTTTGTAGGGAAATCTTATGACTCCATGGCGCATCAAAGACAATCGTCTCCGATCGTGACGCCAAGTTCTTGAGTTACTTTTGAAGACCCTATGTGCCAAGCTCGAATCAAGCTCTTGTTCTCCTCGCATACCATCCTCAAACCGACGGCCAAACGGAGGTGACGAACCGCACACTATCCACTCTACTTCGTGTCTTGATCAAGAAGAACATCAAGGAGTGGGAAGCATGTCTACCCATCGCCGAGTACGCCTACAATCGCAAGACATTCAACTACCGCAAGTCCCCTTCGAGGTCGCTTCACGGTTTCAACCCGTTGTCCCCATTGGACATTCTACCACTTCCTTCCAAGAGCGCACCAACATGGATGCAAGTGAACGAGCAAGGTACATCAAGAAGATGCACGAAGAAACAAGGCACACCATCGAGCGCCAAGTACAACGCCAAGCAAACAAGCTCAACGCCAACAAGCAACCCATCGCCTTCAACATTGGTGATCTAGTGTGGTTACACCTTCGCAAGGACCGCTTCCCCAAAGAACGCAAGTCCAAACTTCTCCTCGAGCCGATGGACCTTTCAAGGTACTAGCACGCCACAACGATAACGCTTACAAGATCGACATACCTCGAGACAAGTACAACGTGAGCGACATCTTCAACGCCAAGGACCTCGCACCTTTCCATGGAGATGAAGCTTTTGATCCGAGGTCGGATCTCTCCCAGGGGGGAGATGATGCGAGCATCCTTCGATCATCCCCATGGACCTTCCGTCGCCTCACCAAGCTCCAAAGGACCCATGACGAGAGCACGAGCTCGAGCTCTCGAGACCGAGGTGACTTCTCTCCTTAGTGAAATATCATATGACCCTCTCGAGACATGGCTACTACCTCAATCCGAATGTTGTGCATGCTTAGGTACCAAGGAACCAACCTAGGAGAAGCTACAGCTCAAGATGGACACCAAGAGCAAGAGGAAGAACTGCAGAGTTCAGCGGAGAGCGTACTACCGCTCAAGCCAAGCCAAGCGGTACTACATCTGGGAGCCAAGCGGTACTACCGCCTCCATCCGCCTACTTCCGCAAAACCCGACACACTCCTGTGAATCGAACGGCGCTTGAGCGGTACTATCATCAAGATAAGCGGTATTATCGCTGAAAGCGGTACTATCACCACAAAGCGGTATTATCACTGAAAGCGGTACTACCGCCATGAAGCAACAGATTACCGCCCGCTGCAGTAGAAGCCGGGCCGAGGCCCATGTACTGCTTTCGCCTCTAACTTACCCCTTGGAGGTCCTAGACTATAAATAGACCTTCCCTCATCCTTTCTAGGGTTAGCTTTGGATTTGCTCATATTTCGGTGTGAGAGCCTTTGCTCATCCACTTGGCTACTTCTCCTTCGAGATCAGGACCTCTACGGAGAAGATCCCCCAAGCGGATTCAAGACCCCCTCCTAGGGTGGACCCCATCAAGACCTCCTCTCGGAGAAGAACGGCTACCCTTGTATCTTTCCTTTGTTGATCTTGGATCTTGTATCACTTTATGCATTCGATAATCTAGCACTTGTGTGATCGTTTTCTTGTCGGTTGAGTGATCTCTCTCTCGTTCTCCCCGTGTTTTCCCTCGTGTTCTTCCGCCGCTCTTCGTGTTCCTCGAGGGATTCTCTCCAAGCGTGAAAGATCGCCCACGAGGGTTCCGCCTCTACATCAGATGCATGCCAAAGGGTACATGGGCTCGCCCAACACATTTGTCTTGTGCGCTGTGCAAGACAGGCGGAAGTTAGTAATTGGTAAGCAACGCAGCAGGCGGAAGTTCCGCACTCCTTCGGCGGAGGTCCACCGGCTATCAGAGTCCTTGGCGAGCTCGGGTTGGTCTGTTGAGGACCGACTCTATGGGCGGAGGTTCCGGGCATGCGGAATGATAGAGGCAAAGGTGTCCCGATCTTTCGATGAGATGTGGTTTTCGCTTTGGAGGAAGTCGACTTTGACGATCCGACGACTGAACTTGACGCGGCGAGACGCCGCGCCTTTAGCAATCGCTAAACCAACTCCGAGAGGTTATTGACCACGCCGAGCACGATCAACTGACCACGAGGGTCTGCTTTCTGCGAGCAAACGAAGAACAAGCAAGAAACTGAGATTGCAATCTGGATATTGCGAATATAAGATGAAAGCTTTATTGATCAAGGTGGGGTTCTGTGACGCTTTGTCCGGTCGTTGAACACAAACGGCACGCCAAGTTGCAGCTATGGCTAACTTTTAATCTAAACAAAACCCAAGGTCTAAACGGTGCCCTAAGGGCTGTATATATGGAGGAAGAGGGGAATTTCGTGGCCCTTGGTGGAGGGGTCCAAATCAACCCTAACTCTTGTTTCCCCACACATACGGACTCTAAAAACAGCCTATACTTAAGTATTTCGAAATTACATGGGCCTGGCCCAATAATAAGGTGACGAGCACCTAGAATAGCCTATGGACGAATATTATGAAGTGGCATCTTGTATATTTCGTCCAAGGCCTCATGCACTCATTATGGTGGCTTCAAAGTCCTGAATCATCACTTGTAACTCCGTTTGTTCCCTTTGCATGCCAACATCTCCATGCTTGAACTTGCTCCAAGGTTCATCTTTCTTGTCCATGGTAGGCCCTTCATTTGTAAGCAAAACAAATGTATCCAATTTAGGCAGCATCATATTCTCATGAACATTGGAATCATTACCAAGAAACGAAAGTACCGATAATTCAATTGGCGTGCATGCGAGCTCTAGTAATTGGTCCAAGATGTATAGCAGCAGGGGCTGTGGGTGTAACAATGGTATTGATGTCCTCATCATCCTCCCTTCTTGAAATGAAGTCGCCCTCGACGGAAGCTCATCTTCCTCACCCAAATAAGGCTTCAAATCTGCAATGTTAAAAGTGGACTAACCCCAAAATCTGCAGGCAGCTCAAGTTTATATGCATTATCATTTATTTTCTAACACCTTAAATGGACCATCAAGACGTGGTATTAGCTTTGATTTATGCAAATTAGGAAACCTATCTCACGCAAATGTAACCAAACAAGATCTCCAGTGCAAAGACAACATGTTTTCTACCCTTATCTCCAACAAGTTTATATTTAGCATTCATACGCTCAATGTTTTCCTTAGTTAACTCATGCATTTTTAAAATCAATTCAGCACGTTCTTTAGCATCAAAATTAACCTTCTCCAAGATGGAAGAGGCAACAAATCAATAGGTGCACGAGGTAGGAAGCCATACACAATTTCAAAAGGGCACATCTTAGTAGTAGAATGCAATGAACGATTATAAGCAAATTCAATATGAGGCAAGCATTCTTCCCACATTTTCTTATTATTCTTCAAAACAGCCCTAAGCATAGTAGACAATGTTCTATTGACTACTTCAGTTTGTCCATCAGTTTGGGGTGACAAGTAGTACTAAAAGCAGTTTAGTCCCCAACTTAGCCCATAAACATCTCCAAAAGTGGCTAAGAAATTTAGTATCACGATCTGAAACAATAGTATTTGGCACACCATGCAAGCTTAATAATTTCACGAAAGAACAAATCAGCAACATTAACAAAGATCATCGCTTTTATGACATGGTATAAAGTGTGCCATTTTCGAGAATCTATCCACGACAACAAATATGCTATCCTCCCTTCTTTGTTCGAGGTAAACCTAAAACAAAGTCCATAGATATATCCTCCCAAGGAACACTAGGCACAGCAAAGGCATATATAAACCATGAGGATTGAGTCGTGACTTAGCTTTTTGACATGTAGTGCAGCGAGCAACAAAACGCTCAACATCCCGCCTCATCTTTGGCCAAAAGAAATGTGTAGCAAGTATATCCTCCATCTTCTTGACGCCAAAGTGTCCCATTAATCCTCCTCCATGCGCCTCCTGCAACAACAAAAGACTAACAGAGCTAGCAGGAATGCATAGCTTGTTAGCACGAACACAAAACCATCATTAATAACGAACTTGTTCCATGTTCTTCCTTCTTTACAATTCTGCATTACATCTTTAAAATCAGCATCATGCACATATTGATCTTTGATGGTCTCCAAACCAAATATTTTGAAGTCAAGTTGTGAAAGCATAGTATATCGACGAGACAAAGCATCAAGAATAACATTTTCTTTACCCTTCTTGTGTTTAATGACATAAGGGAAAGTCTCAATGAATTCAACCCATTTAGCATGTCTACGATTCAGTTTAGCTTGACTTTTAATATGTTTCAAAGATTCATGATCGAATGTATAACAAATTCTTTGGGCCATAAATAATGTTGCCATGTCTCTAAAGTCTAATTCTTTGTCATAAGTAGAATAGTTCAGACTAGGCCCACTCAATTTTTCGTAAAAGTATGCAACAGGTTTGCCATCTTGTAATAACACACCTCCTAATCCAATTCCACTAGCATCACATTCAAGCTCAAAAGTCTTATTAAAGTCGAAGTTGGAGTAAAGGAGCATGTGTCAACTTATCTTTCAATACCGTGAAGGCTTCTTCCCGTGCGGTACCCCAAACAAAAGGCACATCCTTCTTTGTAAGCTCATTGAGAGGTGCAGCAATGGTGCTAAAGTCTCTCACAAAACGCCTATAGAAACCAGCGAGTCCAAGAAAACTCCTCACTTGTGTGACCGCTTTGGGCTGCGCCAACTCTCAATAGCTTCAATCTTGGCTTTATCAACTTCAATTCCTCGTGGAGTAACAACATAGCCAAGAAAAGATACTCGGTCGGTGCAAAAGGTGCACTTCCAAGGTTACCAAACAAACGCATCACGAGAGCATTAAAAACAGCACGTAAATGTTCCAAATGTTCTTCCAAAGATTTGCTATAAATCAGTATATCATCAAAGTAAACTACCACAAATCGTCCAATGAAAGCACGAAACTTCGCTCATTAATCTCATGAAAGTACTAGGTGCATTAGTTAACCCAAAAGGCATGACTAACCACTCATATAATCCAAACTTAGTTTTAAATGCTGTTTTCCATTCATCTCCCAATTTCATACGAATTTGATGGTATCCACTACGCAAATCAACTTTGGAGAATATTGTAGAGCCACTCAATTCATCAAGCATATCATCTAGCCTAGGAATAGGATGACGATAACGAATAGTAATATTATTAATGCCTCTACAATCAACACACATACGCCGACGCACCATCCTTTTTAGGCACTAGTATAATAGGAACAGCACAAGGACTAAGAGATTCGCAGATATAACCTTTGTCGAGCAGCTCCTGACTTGACGATAATCTCCTTCGCCTCCTCCGGATTGGTACGGTATGGTGCACGGTTGGTAGCGATGCACCGGAATTAAGTCAATTTGATGCTCAATCCTCGAATAGGTGGTAATCCCGTGGCACGCCTTGTGGGAAGACGTCAACGAACTCCCGCAAAATGTTAGTGACAAAGGGGCAAAGAGGAAGGCACGCCTCGAATGAAAATAATGCCTCTTTGCACACAAAAGCATAGCAAACAGATTTGCTAGAATCTAGCTCATCAATATCAGATTTGGTGGCAAATAAACATGCACTTTTCAGTTTAATTTCGAAGCAACATTAGATGGTTTATTATTAGGCTTCATTTGTTGCTCAAATTCTTTTGCCACAATCTGATTTTCACTCTTATTTTTCTCCTGTTTTGCTTTATTAGCTCTATTAATATCATCTTTCAAAATGGAATCAGAGTCATAGGAAGCAAAGTAATATTTTTATCCTTGTGAACAAGAGTATACTGATTGTTTCTACCATGGTGTACAGAATTTTATCAAATTGCCATGGTCTACCAAGTAATAAGGAACATGCTTGCATAGGTACCACATCACAATCAACATAATCAGCATATGTAGAGATACTAAAATACACACTAACAAAGACGTGTTACCTTAACCTTGCCGCTGTTGTTGAACCATTGGATGTAGTAAGGATGTGGATGTGGTCTTGTGGTGAGAGAAAGCTTCTCCACCATATCCATGCTAGCCAAGTTGTTGCAGCTCCCTCCATCTATGATGACGCTAATAGAACGCTCCTTCACAACTCCCTTTGTATGGAACAAGTTATGCCTCTGATTTTGCTCAGCTTGTGTAACCTGCACACTCAAAACACGTTGAGCAACTAAACATTCATACCTGTCAAGATCTTCAAGAGCCATGTATTGCGCCTCATGATCGTAATCATCTCCACCGTGTTCTTCATGTGTAATAAGAGCCAAAGTCTCTTCATCATAGTCACTAGCGGACTCATACCCACCATCCTCAAGAGCAATCATCACACGCTGAGATTGGCATTCTCTCAAAATGTCCTCTTCCCTTACAACGAGGACAAATAATATCACTTGTGTGCCCTGCTGACGCCATGGAAGAAGAAGAGCTCTGTAGGCCCAAAGCAGTGTGCTCTTGGCGATAGTGGTGGTTGTGCCTCGCTTTCTTGTATCACGGTTGAGGTGGCAGCCGACGGAGGTGCCGTGTAGTAGAACGTGGAAGTAGATGATGCACGTGGTGTCCATGATGAAGGTCGACCTGCAGAAAAGTTAGTCCGCGCCAACGCCTGTCGATCCTGACTTCACGCTCAGCTTTACAAGCAAGATGGAATAATCGAGTGATATTATTATAATCCTTGTAGTCTAGAATGGTCTGAATCTCTATTTAATCCACCCGTAAAACGTGCAAGCATAGCTTCATTCTCCTCAACAATACCACATCTAATCAAGCCAGTTTGTAATTCCCGATAATATTCTTCACCGAATTTTTCCTTGTCTTAAGCGCTGCAATTTTTGAAGTAATTCACGCTGATAATATGGTGGAACCCAACGAGTACGCATAGCAGTTTTCAAAGCAGCCCAAGTAGCTGGAACAGGATATAATCTACAATGTTCGCACCACCAAACACATGCAAAGCTAGTGAAAGCACAAACAGCAGCAGCAGAACACGCTCTCCTCGTGATATTGTAAACATGTAAATCGTTGTTCAGTTTCTAACTCCCAAGTAAGATATATATCAGAACATATCTACCCTCAAATGGTGGAATATTCAATTTCAGTTTAGGGAGATGGTCATGATCTCGCACTCAAGGGGAGCCCAACATTGCCATTATTTGCATGTGGACGACCTGGTGGTTGTGGTGCTGGTGGTTGCACGAGTTCGATGTTGATCAACCTCATCCTCGTAATCTCTCACATAATCATCCTCCCCACCGCAGCAGCAGGAGCCATGTATATCAACAAAGCAGCACCAAGCAGCTTGGCCAGTGAAGAGGGACACGGAAGCTCGGCGGAGGGCTGTTTCACGATGTGGAGGTAGTCCTTGTTGTTGTAGTAGAGGTGCGTTAGGTGCAGCCGGTGGTGGTGGTGGTAGACGCGCGAGCAATTCATTAAACTTGTTATCGAGCTTTGTTTCGAACGCCTTCTCAATGCCATCTATCTTCTCCATGGCCTCTTCAAATCTATTTAGCACATCTTCCACCTGCCCACTCATCATTTGTTGAAACTTATCATGTAGCGCTTTGTTTGTCATGTTCTCCCGATCCACCACGCTCGGCTTGTGATCCTGCCATGGTTAGCAGCAATAGAAACACACAAGAATATGATTCGACAGACTACTAGGAAGTGGTGGTGGTGGTGTGGTGGACAATCACAACCGTCAAGCAAATCTCAAATTCTTACCAGTTCTTACCCAAAGAAGAAAGGTGATCGGCAACCGATGTAGTCAAAACTCTCAAAGCTTGATAGAGCGATTACTGTGGAGAGTCAAACGCACGATGTAGATGTATGTGGAGCTGGGAAGGCTTATAATATGGTAGCAAAAAGGGTCAGCAATAATCAATTCAGAGATGCAAAGTTGAATAAACGCTCAACGACGCAGATCAGGTCTGGTCCTAGGCTAGACCGTGCTAGAGACGCGAGCCTAGAACACTAACAAAATCACGGCGCTGCACGTAAACAAGGGAAAAGCACACTCTGAATTTTTTTTTTTCGCTTTTTTTTGCGCTGCTTTTTTTTTTTTTGCTCTTTTTTTTTTGCTAAAAATCACTATAATGGCGAGTGTCTCAAAACTCTTCCGAGGTCAAACCGACAGATGGGCACGAAATTTTTTCGACCAAATTTTTTTTTTTCGATCGCCTGACCCAAAAACCGAAACGGGTCAAAAAACTTTCTATAACGGCGATCGTCTCAATACACTTAGAAACACCTAAAATAGGATAGCCGTAAAATTTTTCGACAAGTGCGTTTTGGAAAATTTTGGGCCTAAACGAGGGTGGTTTCAGAATTTTTTTTCCAAACCTACTCAGCAAGGAAACATGAATCGAAACTAGATGGATCTCAAAACAAACCTAATATGAGAAGAACTCGGATTGGTGGTGGATATATGGTGGTGGTATATGGCAGCGGTGGTGGTATATGGATAAGGATTGGTGGTGGTATATGGATATGGATTGGTGGTGGTATATGGATACGGATTGGTGGTGGTATATGGATACGGATTCAGAGCGGTGGCGGATAAGCAATGGTGGTAGATGGCAAGGCGATGATGATGATGGTGCGGCGGCGGCGTGACAACTTATGACCGTAACTCAAACTCTAAAAGACTAGACTCTAAGACCAGAACTTGACACGACGATGCAACCGCAAATTCAACAAAGCAAAACCCTAAAAAGATTATGCAAAGGCTCGATTGGTTCGGATATGATGAACTAACCCTAAATTATTTTTTTTGGCTTTTTCGTGGACTTTAGGTATGAAGAACAGACTCGATCTAATCTACGAAAAACTGTAAAATCTCACCGAGCAACCTGAAAATCTGATACCACTTGATAGAGGCAAAGGTGTCCCGCCTTTCGATGAGATGTGGTTTTCGCTTTGGAGGAAGTCGACTTTGACGATCCGACTACGTAACGCAGCGAGGACGCCGCGCTTTAGCAATCGCTAAACCAACTCCGAGAGGTTATTGACCACGCCGAGCACGATCAACTCGACCACGAGGGTCTGCTTCCTGCGAGCAAACGAAGAACAAGCAAGAAACTGAGATTGCAATCTGGATATTGCGAATATAAGAGGAAAGCTTTATTGATCAAGGTGGGGTTCTGTGGACGCCTTTGTCCGGTCGTTGAACACAAACGGCACGCCAAGTTGCAGCTATGGCTAACTTTTAATCTAAACAAAACCCAAGGTCTAAACGGTGCCCTAAGGGCTGTATATATGGAGGAAGAGGGGGCATTTCGTGGCCCTTGGTGGAGGGGTCCAAATCAACCCTAACTCTTGTTTCCCCACACATACGGACTCTAAAAACAGCCTATACTTAAGTATTTCGAAATTACATGGGCCTGGCCCAATAATAAGGTGACGCAGCACCTAGAATAGCCTATGGACGAATATTATGAAGTGGCATCTTGTATATTTCGTCCAAGGCCTCATGCACTCATTAGGGTGGCTTCAAAGTCCCGAATCATCACTTGTAACTCCGTTTGTTCCCCTTGCGCATGCCAACATCTCCATGCTTGAACTTGCTCCAAGGTTCATCTTTCTTGTCCATGGTAGGCCCTTCATTTGTAAGCAAAACAAATGTATCCAATTTAGGCATCATATTCTCATATTGGAATCTCATGATAACATTAGAATCTAGTACCAAGAAACTGTGGGTGTAACAATGGTATTGATGTCCTCATCACGGAATATTAAGCTTGTCCCTTCTTCTTCTTCCTTCTCCTCTTCCATGCTTGGCCTTGGTCCTTGGATCCTACATGGTCGCGTCTCGGTTATCTGAGTGTATGCAAGGTCCATATGAGGTAGTGCCATGTCTCACATGTGGAAAGTGACGGTTCGAAGAGGAGTGAGTTCACCTTGTGCCCTATGGCGTATGGTCGAGGTCTCGTCATATGTCCTCTTGGGGCATGGAGAGTAGTCGGAGTGTACATGGGGATGAACATGGGATGCTCCGCATCATCTCCCCTCCCTTGGGAAAGATCCAACCTTGGATCGTGATCCTCATCACCATGGAAACGGTTGTCGTGGATGGACTGGGAGTTCGACGGAGTTGAAGACATGGCGCAATCCAAGTACTCCAAGGTGTCTCCGGTATGCGGTACATGCAAAATGAGAAAACACAAAGTACACTTGGAAATACAATGGTTAGCGCTCACAAAGTGTCCATCATGTAAGAATGAGTCCGTGCAACAAGATTTTTCGTGACAAAGCACATGAAGCTTATCAAGATGATATAGAACTCATATATCATGGATGACATAGAAATACAAGATGCACCAAGGCAGTCATAATGCAAGTCAATCCATGTATAAAGTGCAAACTTGCTATGGGAGTTGTTGTACCATGGCTCAATGTCATGGTAGAAATGGTGGTCCGTTGGTGAATCCACTAAGTCCGAGCACTCCTCGACTTGAAGGTCCATAGGGTCCATCTCCAATGTCGGTCCTCCATCCAATATACAACAATGAAAGAATGGCCCATCCAATATGCGTATTTGAGGATGGCTCAAAGGGAAGGAGGTCACCTTTAGGAGTTTCTCAAGGATGATGGAGTTGCGCATCTTGTATGCGTTCACATAACCAATATGACTCATGATGGTATCGCCTTGTGAATCTTTAAAAATGAAAGAACATGACAACCACTCGGAAAAACAAATGAGGTTAGTGCAAATGCAACACCTATCATTCGTGTGGTAAAATACCCAACAAGTGTATGCATCATGCTCATCATAAGAAAGGACAAGGGAGCATTTCATAGTATGGAGGCATACGATGCAAGATCAACGAAATACAAGAGGCTCAAGTAAACAAGCATGCATCACAAGTAAAGTGTCAAATTCTCCAAGATCAATAAGCATAGTATGGTTGCACTCAATATAAGTGGATATGAGAGAGGCAACTAATGGACACAAGAGACAATGATCAAGATATATCATGTGAGAGGCATGAACATATATGTCATCAACCCAAGAAAGTGAGTAATAGTTGAACATGGGTGATGCAACATAGCAAGTAATCATAGAGATCAAGTCAAGCAAGCTAGTAGTGCGAAGATGCAACATACTAGAGGGAATCATGGCAATCATGTCATATGTGCAAATAGTGGGCATGAGTAATTCACATGACATAGCACAAACATGAAAGCAAGATATGAGGACAATAGCATGAATGTATTGGTGAGAAGCCATATGTAGGTAGCAACGGGGCATCATGACTCTCCCAACACAACAAGCATCAATAGCATGGGGCACAAAGAAATCATGGCAATAGCTACTAGTATCTCCACCAAGCATGCAAATACACATAAAATTATCATAATGGTGAACATGGGTAGATGCAAGCAAGGGCCACAATTGCATGGCAAAGGCATAGGAGTAAAAATAACATGCAAAGTGAACACGGGAAAATGAGCATAAGGTGACAAGTGGTAAATAGCCCATAGCCGTGTGAGAGACAAGTAAAATAGATGCGCGTAGTCCTTGCGCAAAAGGAATGGTGGGAATGATAGTCCACGGGATCCCAAGTCATCGTTGCTCTCAACAGCTCATTTCGTCAACTCTTGGGATTGAGAGGTTGACGAGTATACCTACACAAAACAAAGACAAAGGGAAAATTGTGTGTGTGTGGTAGATGTACGCGTCATCCATCATGATGCATACGTGCTTGTGTTGGTTAGCACCAACTATCCAATGCTCAAATAAATGAGATGCGTGATATAGAAACATGTCATCCATCATGATAGGTTTGTTGTTATGTATAGCATAATGGAGACTCAAATTGTGTGATGCATCATGAGAAATATGTAGAGCATTGTTATTCGTGGAATGCATATGGTGCACGCAATTATGGGGATCATGCAAAGTATGGAATGTATCAAAATCTCCTAATATATATGAGGAAACTATGGGGGTCTCCTCTTGAGCATTAATGGAAACATCACATGAAGAATATTGACAACATCCAAAACAATGCATATTTGGAACAATGTGATCATGGCATGGTATAGTAGATGAATTGCTCAAATCATGTAAAGGAAGCATGGCAATATCATCACATGAAAAACAAAAGCCAATGACCATCATCTCGTCATCTATGCCATAAGTGCAAATGGGATTTATTTTAATGGGGCATGCATAGTTACTATGTTGTGATTGAAATGATGTAATATGGGAGATCTCACTCATAGCATATGACAAGTTCAATGGATTGTCAAACATGATGTGACCAATAGAATTTTCACATGATATCCTATGGATCATAGCATCACAACTAGGCAATTCAACATGCTCATCATCATATTCATCATAAATAGGTAAGTCATGACATGAAGAAGTCGCACTAGCATGAAGCATGGGAATAGGTGGATCAACATCATGCAAGCAATCGATGTCAAGATAGTCCACTAGTGGGACAAGAGAAGTACCATCACCTATGTTACCTTTGGAAGGTCGCTCATGTGTTGTAGGTGAGGTGTTGAAGACCAAGTCGTGGTCAACTTCATCTTGATGGAACCATGTGGGGGGTGCATCATCGTCCACCATGGCTATCGGTGTCTCCATTGGAGGTATGGACTCATCGAGGGTAGGCATGTCATCATGTAGGAGACATAGCACCAAAGAAGAAAACACACTAGGAGTAGAGGGTAAGTCGTTAGAAATCATAGTGGCCTCACATGCCGTCTCAACTACCTCACTCGCTACATGTTGTGGCTCACTCACTCCTCAAGAATGCACTCAATCATATGGTTGGTGGAGTGACTCAAATGGCTCTCAACCTCACATAGGATGTGCGGCATGCTCTCAAGTGTGGGACTAGTGGTGGTCACACTCACCCTCTCATAGGAAATGCACTCAATGTCATATAGGGTGGAGTCACTCATCTCACTCATGGGTTGGTGGCTCTCCTCACATGGCAATTGGGTCATCTCATGATATGTGGGTGTCGGAGAGATGTTGGTGCAAATGTCTCCATGCTCAACTCCTATCGCCGCCTTGGTTGAAGGGATAGTCCCATGCTCAACCTTCTTGTCGCCGTCTTGTGGTTGGAGGCCCATATGATGTGGCACCTCGTAGCTCGTCTCCATGACCGAAGGGAATTTCCCATGCTCGGCCATCTTCCTTGAGGGGCTTCCGAAAATGGAAGTGTCGTGATAGAGGCGAGGGTGTCCCGATCTTTCGATGAGATGATAACTATCAATTTGGTGGAGTCGACTTTGACGATCCAACTACAAACGTGCACGACGTTGCGCCTTAGCAATCGCTAAACCAATCTCCTGAGGTTACTGACGATGCCGGAAGCACGATCAGCCTGACCACGAAGGTCTATTCCTGCAAGGAATCGAAGAACGAGCAAGAATATGATAAAGCAATCTGAATATTGCGAATATATATGAAGTATTGATAATTGTGGGATCCGTAAGCGGTCTTGGTCTGGTCGTTGGACACAAATGAAGTACACGAAGTTGCAATGGCTAACTTTTAACTAAATAAATCCCAAGGAAAAAGCTACTACATGGATCTACTTATATAATAGCAAGGGGTGGCGGCCAAGGAGGTGGGAGGACGTCCCAAGGCAGCCTAAAACTAACCCTAGGTCGTACAAGGCCAATGGGCCCAAGTGGAGGTGACGTAACACCATTGGACTTGTAGTTTGACTCGGATTCTGCTGCAGCATCAGATTGTTTCGTCCATAACTCAACGCTCCGGATGAACTTGAAGGTGAATCCAATTGGGTTGGAAAGTGCACGAAATCTACTTTCTAACAAAAAAAAGAATCATCTAATTTGGAGTTCGGATGAAAAGGTTATTCACGTCTTGAGTCAGTTATGTCTATGAAGTCCGAATCTGAGCCCAGAACGTGAGAGACTTGGACTCTATCTTCTCTTGGGCCAAAAGTGACGTGAGAGAACTTTTTGAACAGCAAGTAAATTCCTCTTTCTCCCTTATCTTCATATGTGGATTGTACAAATGTCCCATACACCTGCAATTAGACATGGCATACAAGTTTGTGAAGTATTTTTGTCCTGGATGACATAAATAAATTATTGCATAGTTTGCATTAGATATCACCTCACAAATATACATGTATGCAATATTTTTGGTCGTATCCAAGGTAGTCATGTCCTCATCATCCTCCCTTCTTGAAAACAAAGCCGTCCTCGGCGTTGCTTAGTCTGAAATGTGGCTAACAAAAGAGACAAGGTGTACATGTTGTATATGTATATGTCATCCATTTTACTTCCCTTGATTTTTGCACATATGATGATGAATAGATGAGTAACTTGCATAGTTCATAAAATCTAAAGCCAAAACATTATCACAAGAAGTAGAAGGCATGAAAATATTGCAACTCAGTTTGCACATATAATTGAAGCTCTTATTCATTTCAAAAGATTGACAATGTTCATCATTAAACCATCCCAACATTGGTGAATAAACCTTACTTGCATCAAGTTTACATGCTACAACATGCTTAAATAAGCAAACATGCAATAAGTTATTCGACACAGAATCATCACCAAGATTAGAGGTCATATCAAAATGATTAAACATTGATTCTTTTGCATCAACAGTTAATTCAATGGGTGCACTCAAAATTGTTGGTATTTCAGTTGTTTGATCACATGACGGATTCATGATAGTATCAAGATTCTCTAAAATAGGTGATGTGCTCAAATCACCAGGTTACTCAACACATGATGCATTCAAGTTAACTAGGGATGCATCATTCTCATGTGAAGTTATATCATTAATACCTTTACTGTTACCTTATTGCAAAGACGTAGCTGATGTAGGTACGGGCATTGACAATGCACCATACACTTGAGATGATGTCGCGCTCACAATCTGGGGTGGGGCTGCTCTAGTAGGTGCAACGGTGGAGGAACCAACCGGCGGTGGTGAGCATGAACTGGAATAGTAGTTGTTGTAGTCACCCAATGCATCCTCCTGTATCTGTCTCTCAAAGGTACAAGCGTGAACATACATACCAGTAATGCAACGAGGAATATAGTGAAATCTTGCACGGATAGCATGGTTCAAACCACCAAAAATCTATTCATTGTATCATCCTCAGATTCTTCTATGTCACAATGATGCATATAAGATTTGAACTCTTGGTAGTAAGCATGAATAGTGTTACTGCCTTGTTTTAATTATTCCAATTTGCGAAGCAATTCACGACGATAGTAAGGAGGAAAAAATTGTTGTCTCATTACAGCTTTCAAAACTTTCCAAGTTGTGGGTTGGTTATCAATGTTTTTCTTACAATGTACACTCCACCAAACAGAAGCAAAACCAGTAAATGCTCTAGTGGTAGCTCGTACTCTCTCAAGTTCAGAAAAATCATGGTGACTAAAAACTTCTTTTAATTCAAGCTCCCAAGCTAGAAAATAGCAGGATTAAATCTACCCTCAAATGATGGTAAAGGCATAACCTGACCATATGCTTGTGTGTGTTGTCCCAACTCTCGTGATGGTGAAGATGTGTCCGTCTTCCAAGAACTTCTATCTCCGGAACCTGTCATGATTAGTAGAAACAAGAAACAAAATTCGAGAATAATGTTCCTATGAACTACTAGGATGTGGTTGTAAAGTGCTCACAGTAAAGCAAATATCAATATCTTAGAATTCTTACCATGCGGCAGGTGGTGATAGGCAACCAGCGGTGTCAAGTAACTCTGAAGATTGTGTAAAGCGATTGCCAAGGGAACGTACATATACATGGTGTAGAAATATGTGGAGCTGGGTTGGCTATATATGGTAGCAAAAAATTAGCAGTAATATGAGTGGGAGAAAGAGAAGAACTTATACCAAATGTACCTTGACCGATGTTGAAAATGGATCAATGATCACTCAATGTGTAACAAGGAAATAATACAATTGGTACCAATTCTTGTCGGTTTCTCACACCTACACAAATAAGGCTTATGGTGGAGCTCGGTGAGGATAGTGGCACAAAAATTTGATGCAAAAATGTCAGCAAGAGTCAATAATGTTGAAAGAGATTCACAAATTCGCAAGCGAAACAAGGAGACCAATAACAATATGAGGCACATGGAAACACACACACGGATAGATAAATGGGGTCGTGCAACCAAGGATAGAGCACAAAATGTGGAATCCACGGAAAACGCTCGTGTTGCACAACTCAAAAGTGAAAAGAGATGCTAGCACGATTGCTCAATAGGCGGATGCGACACTTGTGCACAACCTATAAGATGCAAAATGGATAAACTTCTACACCAAGTATGCTATGTATGTATGGTTCCCGGTGTTTGTCTCAAGATGATCCAAGATGATCAGATATGACAATCTGATGTGCAATGTGGTATAATGCTATGGCACTTGCTTACAATCTTCTTTGCTCTCTTTTTTTTTTGCTTAAAAGCTTATTCACTTTTTTTTGTGGCCACTTTTGCACAATGCACAAACCAAGATAGCAATTGTGTATATGCGGGAACAAACTTGTGACACATGATATGATACCAAGATATGCACCACGATGATATGGTATGTATGCTATGGGAAGTATGATCACTAATGTGCACAAGTAACGTTGCCGGCAATACTCAAATGGCTAGTCTCGATAGGCAAGTAACGCAAAATGGGCTAGGGGTTAACAATGCAATGGCAAGGGGAATATACAAAGGAGGGATACCAAGATGATATGGAGGTTACCGTCAATGGCGATGATGAGTGGCGGTGTTCTTGATGTAGATACCAAGATGATGGAGACTCGTCCCTAAGTAGCCGAAACACCTTATGAAACGGAAAAACCGTGAACTTAAAATCTCCAAAGGCAAATGTCAAATGGTGGTAGCGGGAATGCGGTGGTGGTTGCAGAAGTATTGATGTAAACCCGGTCAAAATGGGTTAATGTGGAAGGGTATGATGGGCTATACACGGTGTCGGAGTTGGAAGCACGGTCCGTAAGTAGCCAAAACACCTTAGGAGACACAACTCACAACACAAACAAAATTAGGTTAAGTTGAGGTGGAAGTGTATGTTGGGTAAGCCTATGCGGAAGTGGCGGTGGTGGTTGATGAAGAAGCAATCGTCCCTAAGTAGCCGAAACACCTTAGGATACTGGAATCACAACTCAAATAACCATGGGGAACAAAATTGGTTAGGTTGCGGAAAGCTAAGGTGGTTTTGCGGAAGATATGGTGGAAGCCCTAGGCAAAAATGCCAAAGTACCAAAAATTAGATGGTGTCGAAAGGTGGTGAAACCAAGGTGAGGACCTCGGGCACGTCGATAGCTTCAAAACGAGCGAAAGAACACTCAAATCGGAGTTCGGAGTGAAAAGTTATGATGAAAACGGTGAAGAAGGCTGATGCTGAAATTTCGTGCAATGTTTCAGGTTAGGCCGGAAGTTCCGGGGTTAGGGCCGGAAGTTCCGACTCCGAAGTTCGGGGTGGCGGAAGCTCGGGTCGCGGAAAAAGTGCGGGGGTCAGGGGGATTTTTGGGGTAAACTTTCTATTTAGCCCGGAAGTTCCGGGGCTAGGACGGAAGATCCGGTGGACGGAAGTTCCGGGGGAGTCCGGAAATTCCGGGGGTCGTGGAATTTCTTCCGGGACGAACTCTAAATTCCAGATCTGAGAACGGGGGCAGAAAAACACGATTTCCAAGGTCAAAATTGGGGAGATTTCCTGGATGGAAAGGGGGAAATGATGGGGGAAAGCTAGATCCACTTGAAACACAACAAATCCATGGACCAAAATCAACAAAACATCATAAAAACCAACAAATCACAAAAAAAATTGGGGCTATTTTTGGTGGGGATTTTTGGATTTAGGACGAAATCAACAAAATCAAGCTAGAAAACAAAGGGTAGGGGCTCCAAAAACGTGATCAAGGTGGCTCATGATACCAAGATGATGTAGGGCGGAACCCTATGGGGCCGATCTTTCACGTTTCAAGAGGATACCTACGAGGAACACGAAGAACGAGCGGAAGAACATGAGGTAAATCACGGGGGAAAACACGAAGAACACTCAACCAACAAGATTCGATTACACATGCGCTAGATCGATGAACACAAAGAGAGATCCATGATCCAAAGTCAACAAAGGACGAAACAAGAGGTAAACGGGTTCTTATCCGTGAGGAGGTCTTGATGGGGTCTTCTCCGTAAAGGAGGTCTTGAATCCAAGAGGATCGTCTCCGTAGAGGGGCCGCGGTCTCTCTCGTGGAGTAGATCCGATATGGATGAGCAAAGCTCTATCTCTAATGAGCAATCACAATGCTAACCCTAACTAGGAGGAGGTGGGGGAGTATATATAGTGCTAGCCCATGAAGGGGTAAGTGAGGGCGAAGGGGTACATGGGCTCGGCCCAATACACTGTGCGCAGACATGCCGGAAGTTCCAGGCTCCGGAAGTTCCGGGCAGGTTCCGGCCGGGTTCCGAGCTATCCAGAGAGTTGGCGCGCTCGGGGCTGGTATGGACTCCGGGGGCCGGAGGTTTCGGGCAGGCCGAAAGTTCCGGGCTTTCCAGAAGCTTGTCCCTGCTTCTTCTTCCTTCTCCTCTTCCATGCTTGGCCTTGGTCCTTGGATCCTCCATGGTCGTCTCGGTTATACCTGAGTGTATGTAAGGTCCATGCATGAGGTAGTAGCCATGTCTCACATGTGGAAAGTGACAGTTCGAAGAGGAGTGAGTTCATCTTGTGCCCTATGGCATATGGTCGAGGTCTCTTCATATGTCCTCTTGGGACTTGGAGAGTAGTCGGAGTGTACATGGGGATGAATGTGGGATGCTCCACATCAAAATCGTACCCTCTCCACCCTTCTTCGCGTGCTAATGAAGAAGAACATCAAGGAGTGGGAAGAGTGCCTACCCATCGCCGAGTATGCCTAGAATCATGCAAGACATTCAATTACCGGCAAGTCCCCCTTCGAGGTCGTCTATGGTTTCAACCCGTTGTCCCCTTTGGACATTCTTCCTCTTCCACTTCAAGAGCGAACCAACATGGACGCGAGTGCCCGAGTCAACCACCTCAAGAAGATGCATGAAGATACAAGGCACACCATCGAGCGCCAAGTACAACGACTCGCGACCAAGTTCAACGTCAACAAGCAACCCATGATATTCAACATCGGAGATCTTGTGTGGCTACACCTTCGAAAGGAACGATTCCCGAATGAACGTAAGTCCAAACTCCTACCTCGCGCCGATGGACCCTTCAAGGTGCTAGTATGCTACAACAACAACGCGTACAAGATCGACCTTCCACGCGACAAGTACACCGTGAGAGACATCTTCAACATCAAGGACCTTTCGCCATACCATGGTGATGAAGATTTCGATCCGAGGTCGGATCTCTCCCAAGGAGGGGGGGGGGGGGGAGATGATGCGGAGCATCCCACGATCATCCCCATGGACACCACTTCAACTATCCAAGCTCCAAGTGGACCAATGACAAGAGCTAGGGCTCGTGCTATTCAATCTGAGGTGACATCTCCCCTACTTGAGTTTCCCTCCTCTTCAAGTGAGACATGGTTACTGCCTAAGTCCGAGATGCTATGTGTGATTAGGTACAACACTCAAGACCCGGAACCGAGAGCTAAGGAAGAAGAGACAGGCGTCAACACTCTGAACAGCACGGACCTTCCGGCCCCCGGACCCTCCGGCCGACCCGGAGCTTCCGGCCTCCGGCGTCTTCGACCACACCGGACCTGCCTACTTTTTGGTTAGCCGGGAACCAGGCCCGGACCTTCCGGCCCCCGGAGCCTCCAGCCAGCCTGGACCTTCCGGACCCGGAAGCTAGGCCAGCTCCTCCCGCGCCCACACTCTGGTCAGGCTGGACCGTCCCCGGAACTTCCGCCCCCCGGACCCTCCGGCCAACCCGGAGCTTCCGGCCTCCGGCATCTTCGACCAGAACGGACCTGCCTACTTTCTGGTTAGCCCGGAACCAGGCCCGGACCTTCCGGCCCCCGGAACCTCCGGCCAGCCCGGACCTTCCGCCCCCCCCCCCCCCCGGAAGCCAGGCCAGCTCCTCCCATGCCCACACTCTGGTTAGGCCGGACCTTCCCCGGAACTTCTGGCGCCCGGAACTTCCGGCCCTGCATGCGCGCAGCGACTAGGGCCGAGGCCCGTGTACCCTTTCGTCACTTAGACTATAAATACTCTTCTCCTACCTACGTTTTAGGGTTAGCATTGTGATAGCTCATTAGAGATAGAGCTTTGCTCATCCATATCGGATCTACTCCAAGAGAGAGACCGCGGCCCCTCTACGGAGACGATCCTCTTGGATTCAAGACCTACTTTACGGAGAAGACCCCATCAAGACCTCCTCACGGAGAAGAACCCGGTTACCTCTTGTATCGTCCTTTATTGACTTTGGATCATGGATCTCTCTTTGTGTTCATCGATCTAGCGCATGTGTAATCGAATCTTGTTGGTTGAGTGTTCTTCGTGTTTTCGTGTTTTCCCCCGTGATTTCCCTCGTGTTCTTCCGCTCTTTCTTCGTGTTCCTCGTAGGGATCCTCTGCAAACGTGAAAGATCGGTCGTACGGAGTTCCACTCCACATCAACGTCGCGCATTAGCAATCGCTAAACCAACTTCCGAGGGGTTATTGACCACGCCGGAGCACGATCAACCTGACCACGAGGGTCTATTTCCTGCGAGCAAATGAAGAACAAGCAAGAAACTGAGATTGCAATCTGGATATTGCGAATAAAAGAGGAAAGCTTTATTAATGAAGGTGGGGTTCTGTGACGCCTTTGTCTGGTCGTTGAACACAAACGAAGTACGCGAAGTTGCAGCTATGGTGAACTTTTAGTCTAAACAAAACCCAAAGTTTAAACGATGCCCTAGGGGCTGTATATATGGAGGAAGAGGGGGGGGGGGATTTCGTGGCCCTTGGAGGAGGGGTCCGAAACCCACCCTAACTCTTGTTTCCCCACACATACGGACTCTAAAAACAACCTATATTGAAGTATTTCGAAATTACATGGGCCTGGCCCAAAAATAAGGTGACACAGCACCTAGAATAGCCTCTAGACGAAATTTATGAAGTGACATCTTGTATATTCGTCCAAGGCTTCAAGCACTCATTATGGTGGCTTCAAAGTCCTGAAATCATCACTTGAAACTCTGTTCTTGTCTCCCTTGCGCATGCCATCAACTCCATGCTTGTTCTTGCTCCAATGTTCATCCTTCTCCAAGCTAGGCCCTTCATTTGTAAGCAAAACAAATGTATCCAATTTAGGCAGCATCATATTCTCATGAACATTAGAATCATTACCAAGAAACGAAAGTACCTGGTAATTTAATTGGCGTGCACGAGCTCTAGTAATCGGTCCAGTATGTATAGTAGCAGGGGTTGTGGGTGTAACAATGGTATTGATGTCCTCATCAGGAGGGGGCCTGGGTTTCCCCGGACTTAGTGTCCGAGGGTCCTCTAGGACGGAGGCCTTCTTGGGCCTCCCCCTTCTCTCCTTTCTTTGTCTCCTTCTTCTCTGGCGCCTTGTCCGGCGCCATGTCCAGCATTTCTGTCAGCAAGGCTGCCCTGGGGCCGTCGGGCAGCGGGGTCGAGCTATCGATCTGCACGGCATTCTTCAGCCAGTTCTGTGGATGGAAGGAGGAATTAAGTACTTTGTCAAAAAGGAATATCTGAACATATTGGTAACACTTTTCATACCTCTCGGGGGTGTCACGACATCAAGGCCGATGCCTTCCTCTGTGGCCGGCCAGTCTTTTGAGGCTTGAACAACCCCTTCCACAACTTGGCGTGGGAAGTGCAGTAGAAGCGGAGCACGGTGGCTGGTCTTCGGGCTTGTAGGACCACATGGGGATGGCCCGGTCTTGGAAGGGTAGGAGTTGTCGGTGAAGCATGATCTAAATCACGTTGGGCATGTCGGCCTTCTTCTTCATCATCTTGGATATTCGGCTCTGAAGCGACTCCACCTCTAAGGTTGACCACTAGTCTAGGCCTTTCTTGGTCCACGAGACCAGTCTAGTGGGGGGTCCGGATCTGAAGGCAGTGATCTCCGCCAAAGCTGCACCTCATGGCTCTGTGATATAGCACCACTCCTTCTGCTAGATCTTGATGGTCTCTATGAAAGTGTTGTCCAGCCACTCAACCCGGGGGAGTTTGTTGACCATTGGCCCCCTCCCTGCAGTCTGCTTACTGGCCGTCAACAATCTTAGGCTTGATGTTGAATACCTTTAGCCACAAGCCAAAGTGTGGTCGGACCCGAAGAAGGGCCTCGCACATAATGATGAAGGCCAAGATATGCAAGAAGGAGTTTGGGGGCAAGATCATGGAAATCCAACCCGTAGAAAAACATCAACCCCCTGACAAAGGGGTGGAAAGGGAAACCTAGTCCTCGGATTAAGTGGGGGAGGAACACCACCCTCTCACGTGGCATCGGCGTGGGGATGACCTGGCCGTCCTCCGGGACATGGTGAGCGACATTGGCTGGTAGGTAGCCCGCGCTTTTTAGCTCCAGGATAGCGTCCTCGGTGACGTTAGAGGCCTCCCACTTGCCTTTGGAGCGCGAGCCAGCCATGGCTGATCGAGGAGATGGCCGGAGGAGTCTTTGGAGGGGCGAATGGATCTGGGCGCGAAGATGGGGAAAGCAATGGCTAGGGGGGAAGTGAGAGTGTGCGGTGAAAATGGTGGTTGTTCCCCTTTTATGGGTTGTCGTAATACCAAGAGCCATTTTACAGCACCGCAGACTACGTGTCTTCTCAATATAATCGTGCCAGTGTGCGTGCACGGAATAACGGGAAATATTGATCATATCCATTAAAAACGAGGATCGATCTCCATATTGATGGGACGTGCCAATGGAGAAACCACCTCGAACCGCTAATCGAGTTGTTATAACTAGTTTTTGGTGATGGCAGGTCGTGACCTTTCAACAAAAGTTTTCAGATATGGGTACTATTCACATTCGAGCGATTGGCCTTTGGTGCTAAGTTACATAAACACTTCAGAAACTATGACATGGCTTGGGGGATGTATGGCTAATGTTTATTAAAGCCATTGCGGAAAAGGAGGAACTGGTCCATTAAGCCGACGATTTCCGCGTATACCTCGGCTTTGAAGACTAGTTTGGGGGCTACTGAGGGAGTCCCGAACTAAGGGGTTCTCGGGCTGCCGTTCTATCTTTCATCGGTCGGATAGGTGGGCCGTTCTTGATCCATGATCAGAAGGCCAAGCTATAGGCGATTCCTTGTTCAGGTAGGAAACATCCGAAACCTTGGCGTATCTTCCAAGTCAAGATAAGGGAATCAGCATGTTTATCCCCTGATGGTAACTGACCATGTGTAACCCTAGGTACCTGATGTAGGGCGGAACCCCATGGGGCCGATCTTTCACGTTTGGAGTGGATCCTACGGGGAAACACGAAGAACGAGCGGAAGAGCACGAGGGAAATCACGGGGAAAAATACAAGAGAATCACTCAAACCCACAAGATTCGATTACACATGCGCTAGATCGATGAACACAAAGAGAGATACACGATCCACGATCAACAAAGGACGATACAAGAGGTAACCGGGTTCTTCTCCGTGAGGAGGTCTTGATGGGGGCCACCCAAGAGGGGGTCTTGAATCCGCTTGGAAGGATCTTCTCCGGTGGAGGCACATCTCCGAGGAGAAGGTAACCAAGTGGATGAGCAAAGCTCTCACACAAACATGAGCTAATCCTTTGCTAACCCTAACTAGGAGGAGGGGGTGGTCTATTTATAGTCTAAGCCACGAAGGGGTAAGTGGGAAAGGGTTACATGGGCTTCGGCCCGAGTCTTTGCACGCAGGCAGGCCGGAAGTTCCGGGCAGGGCCAGATGTCCCGGGCTCCGGAAGTTCCGGGCAGGTTCCGGCCGGGTTCCGGGCTATCCAGAGAGTTGGCGCGCTCGAGGCTGGTCTGGACTCGGGGTCGGAGGTTCGGGCAGGCCGGAAGGTCCAGGGCGGAAGTTCGAGGCAGAGGCGGAAGGTCAGGGCTTTCGAGCTTGTCCTGCTTCTTCTTCCTTCTCCTCTTCCATGCTTGGCCTTGGTCCTTGGATCCTCCATGGTCGTCTCGGTTGTACCGAGTATATGCAAGGTCCATGCATGAGGTAGTAGCCATGTCTCACATGTGGAAAGTGACGGTTCAAGAGGAGTGAGTTCACCTTGTGTCCAATGGCGATGGTCGAGGTCTCGTCATATGTCCTCTTGGGGCTTGGAGAGTAGTCGGAGTGTACATGGGGATGAACGTGGGATGCTCCGCATCATCTCCCCTCCCTTGGGAAAGATCCGACCTCGGATCGTGATCCTCATCACCATGGAAACGGTTGTCGTGGACGTACTTGTAGTTGGAAGAAGTTGAAGACATTGCGCAATCCAAGTACTCCAAGGTGTCTCCGGTATGTGGTACATGCAAAATGAGCAAACACAAAGTACACTTGGAAATACAATGGTTAGCGCACACAAAGTGTCCATCATGTAAGAATGAGTCCGTGCAACAAGATTGTTCGTGACAAAGCACATGAAGCTTATCAAGATGATATAGAATGATATGCAAAGCATTCATGGGATCAAAATCATTCATTTTGCACGCAAATGTGTTGTGAATATGGTCAATGCAACCACGGTGCAAAATGATGTCATAGTGAGACGGTTTGGCGATAGCATGAATATGACAATGGATGCTCAATATGATTATGTTATCATCCAATTGATGGTAGGCAATATGTTCATGACGTATGAATATGCCATCAAGAAAGATCACAACAAATTTGCTAAGGAAATGCACAAGCTCATATATCATGGATGACATGGGAATATAAGATGCAACAAGGCAATCATAATCTGAGTTAATCCATGCATAGGGTGCAAACTTGTGGTCAGTATGATATGTCCATCGAGCATGACATGTGTGAGCACAATCAACAACTATGGAGGTGTTGTTGCAATGTGTCAAAGGAGTGTTGTAGTACCAATGCTCGATGTCGAGGCATGAGTGGAGTTACGAAGGTGCATCCAATAAGTGCGAGCGCTCCTCAATTTGAAGGTCCATAGAGACAATCTTCAATGCCGGTCCTCCCGCCAATAGATGTATCATGTAGACAAGAAGAAGGAGACAACAATGAAAGAATGACCCATCCAATATGAGTATTTGAGGATGGCTCAAAGTGAAGGAGTTCGTGTGCTTCCTCCTGACCAATTGAAGCTTGGAGCATAGTTCTTCACTTGCCAAGTTGTGGCAACTACCTCCGTCGATGATAACCTTGACGGACCTTCCATTGATGCCGGCCTTTGTGTGGAAGATGTGAGATCTTTGGTCCTCTTCTTGTTAATGTTGAAGAGTCAAGACCTTGGAGACAACGAGAGCGGGGCTCGAATCCTCATCACAAAAGACTTGATCATCTTCATCCTCGTTCACTCGCCGGTGCATGGCCACTTGCTCAAGAGCTTCCATCTCCTCATCATTCATTGAGTCATAGGTGCCATCGTCGTTGAGGATCATGGTGCGCTTGTTGGTGCATTCGTAGGACTTGTGGCCTCGTCCGCCGCAAGTGAAACACTTGAAGGAGCTTGTCTTGACGGTTTCATTGGTCGGAGTAGATGACGAAGCACGCGGCTTGAAGTTGCTTGTCGTAGGAGGAGGACGACTTGAACTTTTCGAAGTTTTCTTGTAACTTTACTTGTCGTCGTTGCTTGTAGAAGGTTTGGTTGATGTAGATGTTGGAGGAGTCGTTGAAGGTTGGTTGTTGGAGAAGCCGTAGTCTTGTACGAGTACTTGGCGTACTTGAAGTCATCTTGCACTTGATGTTCCGCCTGTGTAGCTTGATGCACGAGCTCAATGAGGTTGGAGTAGGGTTTGAAGTCGGCGATCTTCTTGATGGGATGATTGAGTCCATTCAAGAAACGTGCCATTGTTTGCTCATCATCTTCCTTTACATTGGCTCGAATCATGGCTATCTCCATTTCCTTGTAGTATTCTTCAACACTCTTGAGGAGTTGGAGTTTCTTGAAGAGGTCGCGGTTGTAGTAGGTGGGCACAAAACGTGCGCGCATGACATCTTTCATTTGAGCCCAAGTGGTGATTGGAGG
This sequence comes from Aegilops longissima, assembly GCA_021605205.1. Classification (NCBI taxonomy): domain Eukaryota; kingdom Viridiplantae; phylum Streptophyta; class Magnoliopsida; order Poales; family Poaceae; genus Aegilops; species Aegilops longissima. The sequence continues at coordinate 261,701,904 of CM038679.1, forward strand.
TTCACCTCGTGCTTGTCGCCGCTCAAGGAGTTGTTCCCACCATATGAGCACATAGTCTTGGAACTCAAGTGATGCCATAGCGACCTTCTTCTCTTCCTAATAGTTGTGCAAACGGAAGATTTTGTCGACCTTCAATGCCCATGAGAGGTACTCTTCGGGGTCATTGCTTCCATTGAACTTGGGCATGGTGAATTTGAGCTTTCCATAGCTTTGCTCTTCATTGTGTTGTTGGCGATGGTGATGATGAGCCCGTGACGTGGATCACAATCATCTTCATGTTGCTCTTGGCGTGGAGGAAGTCCATGATCAACTTGCTCTTGTTGAACTTGAGGTTGAGGTGGAGCTTGACGAGCTTGTGGAGGAGCTTGATGAACTTGACGTTGCACATGGGGTTGGTAGTTCCTCTCGTGGATTTCTTCTCGAAGGGCTTCCTCTTGATTTCGCCGTTCACGATTGCAGTTGGCGATGGCTCGACTTGATTCTTGAAGGGCACGTTGCGCCTCAAGAGCTTGCGCTTCACGTTGTTGTCTTTGAAGACGTTGCGCCTTGGCGTCTTGTTCTTCTTGGTGTAGACGCGCTCTTTCTTCCTCTTGGCGTCGTAGTCGTTGTCGTTCTTGAGCTTGGGCAAAAGCGGCTTGGTTTGATTGAGGACGAGGGACTTGCTCATCGACTTGCTCTTGTGAATGCTTCTCATGTAGCGGGTTGCGATATGCATGACGGTCTTGACGCGCGGCTCGTCGAAGAGTGTTCGATGACGGTGTACTTGAGTCGTAGAAGGTGTCGTCGGAGTGTCGACTCGAGTGGCTCCGTCTTGAGGATGAAGAAGTGGAATGATGCCGGTTCCTCATCAAGGCACGGATCTCGTCCATTCTTGCATCATTCTCTTGCTTGTGAGCGTCGAACTTGTTATCGAAGTAGTCTCTTGTACGTTGCTCGGAGAGTCGCAAGTCGGTGGCGAGGTTGTCGATGCGGTCGCTCATTGCTTGTTGCTCTTGGTGCAACGCTCGTTGTGCACCAAAGAGGTGGCTCTTGGTGACGTATGATGACATGTCGTCGTCTTGCTCGAGGAAGAGTGGGTTGGTAGAAGTACTTGGCCTATCCATCATTCCAAGCAAAAATGTGAGTGGTAGAATGAGAAGAACTTATAGCAATGTACCTTTCACCGATGTTGATGATGAATCAAGTTCACTCAAATGCGGACAATGAAATAGCACTATTGGTACCAATCCTTGTCGGTTCTCACACCTACGTAAATAAAAGCTTATGGTGGAGCTTGGTGAGGATGGTGGCACAAAATTTGATGCAATTGTAAGTGAGTGTCAATAATGTTGGAAAAGGTTCACAAATTTGCAAATGCAACAAGTAGACCAAGCAAATAATGGTACATCGAAACACACACGCAAATAGATAAGTGGGATTGTGCGAATCAAAAGTGAGCCAAAATGTGGAATCCACGAAAATGCTCTTGTTGCACAATACTAGAGAGACGCTAGCACGATTGCACAATAGGCGCATACGGAACTTGTGCACAACCTACTAGGCAAAAATGCAACTATCTCTATCCCACGTATGCTATATGTATGGTATTTCGGTGCTATGATCCAAGATGATCCAATATGACAATCTTAATGTGGTATGATGTTATGGTTCTTACTCATAAGCTCTTTGCTTATCTTTCCTCTTTGCTTAAAAGCTTGGGTGGCTCTTTCACTTTTGAGCTCTTTTCTCATGCAATACTTCACGAACCAAGATAGCAATTGTGTATGCTATGACAACTTTATGACGCACAAATGGATCCCAAGATATGCACCACGGTGGTATGGTATGTATGCTATGGAGTATGATCACTAATGTGCACAAGTCACGTTGCCGACAATACTCGATGGCTAGTCTCGATGGGTAAGCTACGCAAAAGTAAGGCCATGTGGTTATCAATGCAATTGCAAGGTATGACAAAGATGTTGTCGAAGTTACCGTCCTTGGCGATGATGAGGCCCTTTCGAAGATGAGCGCGGTGATGATGATGTCGCACCGTACCTAGATAGCCGAAACACAATAGGACACGGGAACCACAACTCAAAATCTCAAGGGCCAAAGTGTGTCAAAATCGTCATAGGAGGTATTGTGGAGGATGGTGGTGTATGTGGTTTTGGAAGATGTGGTGGAAGGTGGGGTGGTTGTGGTGGCTGAACTGAAAAATTCAGTTTCATCAGAGTTTCACGGACGTCCGGTTTTTACGGTCTTCCGGCCGTCGGACGTCCGGCAGGGTCCGGTCGTCCGTAATTTCGAATCAGGTCTGGGGTTCCGGTCGTCCGGGAAAGGCCATACGTCCGGTGGTCGGGGTCAACGCCGAGATGAACAGGGCGATTGCGGGGAGGAAGAAGATGGTGAGGTCGAAATCGAGCGGATTGATGGATGGAAAAGGGTGGGGAGGGTGGGGAAAGCTAGATCCACACGTAGCAACTCAAATCCATGGACCAAATCCAACAAAATCTCAACACACCAACAAATCACAAAAAAAATTGGGGCTATTTTTGGTGGGGAATTTTCGAATTTAGGACAGAAACAACAAAATCAAGCTAGAAAACAAGGAGTAGGGGCTCCAAAAACGTGATCAATGTGGCTCATGATACCAAGATGATGTAGAGCGGAACCCTATGTGGACGATCTTTCACGTTTGGAGAGGATCCCTACGAGGAACACGAAGAACGAGCGGAAGAGCATGAGGGAAATCACGGGGGAAAACACAAGAGAATCACTCAAACCAACAAGATTTGATTACACATGCGCTAGATCGATGAACACAAAGAGAGATACACGATCCACGATCAACAAAGGACGATACAAGAGGTAACCGGGTTCTTCTCCGTGAGGAGGTCTTGATGGGGGCCACCCAATAGGGGGTCTTGAATCCGCTTGGAAGGATCTTCTCCGATGGAGGCACGTCTCCGAGGAGAAGGTAACCAAGTGGATGAGCAAAGCTCTCACACAAACATGAGCTAATCCTTTGCTAACCCTAACAAGGAGGAGGAGGAGGTGTATTTATAGTCTTAGTGCAAATGGGGGCGAAGTGAAGGGGTACAAGGGCTCCAGCCCGCGGGCACGGTCACACAGGTGTCGGACGTCCGGAAGGCGTCGGACGTCCGGGGCTTCGGGACGGTCCGGACGTCCGTGGGCTATCGATCGTCTGTAATTCGGCTCAAAAGGGTCGTCCGGTCGTCCGGAGGCCGGTCTTCCGTGAATTTCCATTCGGTGCCGCGAGTTGCTTGGACGTCCGAGGGCGTCGATCGTCCGGGACTGGAGTGGTCGGACGTCCCAAGGGACCGGTCATCCGTGGCCTGTAGTCTGTCGTGTATTCCTTCCTCGTTGTAGCATCTCCTGTGGCTCGGACGTCCGGGACCGGCCGGTCGTCCAGTGCCTGTAGCTTCACAAATGGCCCTTCTTCTTGATGTCCATGCTTGGCGTCCTTGCCACCTTGGCCATTGGGAGTAGCTGTCCTGTGGCTCTCCTCCAGGTACCTGATCACACACAGAGTGTCCATATGAGGTAGTAACCAAGTCTCGTGAGTAGAGAGAGGAAGTTCAGAGAGGAGCGAGTTCACCTTATCTTCGATAGCCTTAGCTCGAGATCGAGTCATGGGTCCAAGTGGTGTTGAGGAAGATGTAGGTGCGTCCATGGGGATGAGCGAAGGATGCTCCGCATCATCTTCCTTGGGGAAGGATCCCAATCATAGGATCATCAAGCCCTCATCTCCTTCATAGGATTTGGGATGAACTCTACGATGTATCTTATTTCCCTTTGATTGTTCATGTACCTTGTGGATCTTGTGTGTTTGATTGTCTAGTGGATGTTGATGTAGGGTAGAACCCTAGGAGGGATCTTTTCACACTTGGAGGGGGAAAAGGAGAGAAGCAACAAGAACACAACAAGAACACAAAGGGGAAATCACTCCAACAATTCCCGATTACACATCCACTAGAGTAACAACACAAGATCCACAAGTCACAAACACAATCAAAGGAAAGATACAATGGCAAAGTTCATCCCAAATCCAAAGGAGATGGGGTCTTGGAGATAGTCTACTCCTTGAGGAGGTCTTGAAATCCACAAGGATTCTTCCCTAGGGGTCTTGATTCCACAAGGAAGGTAGAAAGGAGCAAAGCTCACAAATATCTCATCTAATACTTTGCTAACCCTAAACAAGGTCTTCGCACGAATATATATCCTAGGGGTCAAGGAGAAGAAGTGGAGTCGAAGGAGCCATCTCGGCCGGCCATCTGGGAGGCCCGTGCGACGGGTAAGTTGGGCCCGTGCTTGACGGGTGCTCCAGCGTCAACTCCCTGAGTAGCCCGTGCGCACGGGGTCTCGGGGGCCCGTGCGCACGGGGTCGCCTGGAGCTTCCTATGCATCTGCTGTTGCCCTTGTTCTTGGTTCGCGTGGCCTCGGGGTAGTCCTCCTTCTCCTTGGTGATGCTCCTGAGTGTCTTGGTGATGTTCCTCTTCATACCTAAGGAGGCATAGCACATTATGGTGAGGTAGTAAACATGTTCCACTCGTGTCCATATGCAAATCTAGTAGGAAGGAGTTCACCTCGGTTTCCAAAGCACGTGCTCTTGCTCTTGTCATCGGTCCACGTACATCAAGAAGATGCATGAGGATACAAGGCACACCATCGAGCGCCAAGTACAACGACTAGCGACCAAGCTCAGCGTCAACAAGCAACCCATGGTCTTCAACATTGGTGATCTAGTGTGATGCGGAGCATCCCATGTTCATCCCCATGTACACTCCGACTACTCTCCAAGCCCCAAGAGGACATATGACGAGACCTCGACCATACGCCATTGGACACAAGGTGAACTCACTTCTCTTCGAACCTTCACTTTCCACATGTGAGACATGGCTACTACCTCATGCTTGGACCTTGCATATACTCAGGTACAACCGAGACGACCATGGAGGATCCAAGGACCAAGGCCAAGCATGGAAGAGGAGAAGGAAGAAGAAGCAGGGACAAGCTTCTGGAAAGCCCGGAACTTCCGGCCTCTGCCCGGAACTTCCGCCCCGAGTCAGTGCCAGCCCCGAGCGTGCCAACTCTCTGGATAGCCGGAACCTGCCGGAACTTCCGCCTGCCAGGAAAGTCCGGCCTGCCTGCGTGCAAAGACTCGGGCCGAAGCCCATGTATCCCTTTCCCACTTACCCCTTCATGGATTAGACTATAAATAGACAACCCCCTCCTCCTAGTTAGGGTTAGCAAAGGATTAGCTCATGTTTGTGTGAGCTTTGCTCATCCACTTGTTACCTTCTCCTGAGACGTGCCTCCATCGGAGAAGATCCTTCCAAGCGGATTCAAGACCCCCTCTTGGGTGGCCCCCATCAAGACCTCCTCACGGAGAAGAATCGGTTACCTCTTGTATCGTCCTTTGTTGGATTTGGACCGTGTGATCTCTATGTGTTCTTCGATCTAGCGCATGTGTAATCGATTCTTGTTGGTTTGAGTGATTCTCTTGTGTTTTCCCCCGTGATTTCCCTCGTGCTCTTCCGCTCGTTCTTCGTGTTCCTCGTAGGGATCCTCTCCAAACGTGAAAGATCGTCCACATAGGGTTCCGCCCTACATCATAGTGTGGCTACACCTTCGCAAGGACCGCTTCCCCAATGAACGCAAGTCCAAGCTTCTCCCTCGAGCCGATGGACCATTCAAGGTGCTCGAGCACTACAACAACAACGCTTACAAGATCGACCTCCCACGCGACAAGTACAACGTGAGCGACATCTTCAATGTCATCGATCTCTCCCCATACCATGGTGATGAGGATTTCGATCCGCGGTCGGATCTTTCCCAAGGGGGGTGGGGGCGGGAGATGATGCGGAGCATCCTTCGATCATCCCCATGGACAATACTTCGACCACACGAGCTCCAAGTGGACCAATGACAAGAGCCCGAGCATGTGCCATCCAATCCGAGGTTAACTCTCTCCTTGTTCATCTTCACTTTGACCCACTTGAGACATGGCTACTACCTCAAGCGGAGATGCTTTGTGTAATTAGGTACCAAGGAACCAACCTAGAAGAAGCTACGGAACGAGACGGACGTCGAGAGCAAGAGGAGAAATGTCCCAGCCTGGAACGGGCGGTACTACCGCCCACGACAAGCGGTACTACCGCTTAGCACCACAAGCGGTACTACCGCTTAGCACCACAAGTGGTACTACCGCTCTACATCCGCCGCCCTACCGCCGAACCCGACAAACTCAAGTGATCGAACGGCTCCAGAGCAGTACTACCGCCCATCACAGCGGTACTACCGCTTAAGCTCTGCAAGCGGTACTACCGCCCGAGGGCCGGTACTACTGCCCTGCCTGTGTGCAGCGTATCCGGGCCGAGGCCCATGTACCCTTTTCGCCCCTCTTTTACCCCATTTGAAGGCTTAGACTATAAATAGACCTTCCCCTCGTCCTTTCTAGGGTTAGCATTGGTTTTAGCTCATATTTTGTGTGAGAGCCTTGCTCATCCACTTGGTTACTTCTCCTCGGAGCTCGCTGCCTCTTCGGAGAAGATCCCCCAAGCGGATTCAATACCCCTTCAAGGGAAGACAATCAATACCTCCTCACGGAGAAGATCTGATAGAGGCAAAGGTGTCCCGATGTTTCGATGAGATGGTGGCTATCGTTTCTGTGGGAGTCGACCTTGACGATCCGACTACGAACGTGCGAGACGTCGCGCCTTAGGAATCGCTAAACCAACTTCCGAGGGTTATTGACCACGCCGGAGCACGATCAACCTGACCACGAGGGCCTGTTTCCTGCGAGCAAACGAAGAACAAGCAAGAAACTGAGATTGCAATCTGGATATTGCGAATATAAGATGAAAGCTTTATTGATCAAGGTGGGGTTCTGTGACGCCTTTGTCTGGTCGTTGAACACAAACGAAGTACGCGAAGTTGCAGCTATGGCGAACTTTTAATCTAAACAAAAACCAAGGTCTAAACGGTGCCCTAAGGGTTGTATATATGGAGGAAGAGGGGGGAATTTCGTGGCCCTTGGTGGAGGGGTCCGAAATCAACCCAATCTCTTGTTTCCCCACACATACGGACTCTAAAAACAGCCTATACTTAAGTATTTCGAAAATACATGGGCCTGGCCCAATAATAAGGTGACGCAGCACCTAGAATAGCCTCTAGACGAAATTTATGAAGTGGCATCTTGTATATTTCGTCCAAGGCTTCATGCACTCCTTATGGTGGCTTCAAAGTCCTGAAATCATCACTTGCAACTCCGTTCTTGTTCCCCTTATGCATGGCATTATCTCCATGCTTGTTCTTGCTCCAAAGTGTCCATCCTTCTCCAAGCTAGGGCCTTCATTTGTAAGCAAAACAAATGTATCCAATTTAGGAAGCATCATATTCTCATGAACATTAGAATCATTACCAAGAAACGAAAGTACACGATAATTTAATTGGGGTGCGTGAGCTCTAGTAATTGGTCCAAGATATGTAGCAAGAGGGGCTGTGGGTGTAACAATGGTATTGATGTCCTCATCATCCTCCCTTCTTGAAATGAAGTCGTCCTCGACGGAAGCTCATCTTCCTCACCCAAATAAGGCTTCAAATCTGCAATGTTAAAAGTGGGACTAACCCCAAAATCTGCAGGCAGCTCAAGTCTATATGCATTATCATTTATTTTCTCTAACACCTTAAATGGACCATCAAGACGTGGCATTAGCTTTGATTTGCAAATTAAGAAACCTATCCTTACATAAATGTAACCAAACAAGATCTCCGGTGCAAAGACAACATGTTTTCTACCCTTATCTCCAGCAAGTTTATATTTAGCATTCATATGCTCAATGTTTTCCTTAGTTATCTCATGCATTTTAAAATCAATTCAGCACGTTCTTTAGCATCAAAATTAACCTTCTCCGAAGATGGAAGAGGCAACAAATCAATAGGTGCACGAGGTAGGAAGCCATACACAATTTCAAAAGGGCACATCTTAGTAGTAGAATGCAATGAACGATTATAAGCAAATTCAATATGAGGCAAGCATTCTTCCCACATTTTCTTATTATTCTTCAAAACAGCCCTAAGCATAGTAGACAATGTTCTATTGACTACTTCAGTTTGTCCATCGGTTTGGGGGTGACAAGTAGTACTAAAAGCAGTTTAGTCCCCAACTTAGCCCATAAACATCTCCAAAAGTGGCTAAGAAATTTAGTATCACGATCTGAAACAATAGTATTTGGCACACCATGCAAGCGAATAATTTCACGAAAGAACAAATCAGCAACATTAACAAACATCATCGCTTTTATGACATGGTATAAAGTGTGCCATTTTAGAGAATCTATCCACGACAACAAATATGCTATCCCTCCTTCTTTGTTCGAGGTAAACCTAAAACAAAGTCCATAGATATATCCTCCCAAGGAACACTAGGCACGAGCAAAGGCATATATAAACCATGAGGATTGAGTCGTGACTTAGCTTTTTGACATGTAGTGCAGCGAGCAACAAAACGCTCAACATCCCGTCTCATCTTTGGCCAAAAGAAATGTGTAGCAAGTATATCCTCCGTCTTCTTGACGCCAAAGTGTCCCATTAATCCTCCTCCATCGCCTCCTGCAACAACAAAAGACTAACAGAGCTAGCAGGAATGCATAGCTTGTTAGCACGAACACAAAACCATCATTAATAACGAACTTGTTCCATGTTCTTCCTTCTTTACAATTCTGCATTACATCTTTAAAATCGGCATCATGCACATATTGATCTTTGATGGTCTCCAAACCAAATATTTTGAAGTCAAGTTGTGAAAGCATAGTATAGCGACGAGACAAAGCATCAGCAATAACATTTTCTTTACCCTTCTTGTGTTTAATGACATAAGGGAAAGTCTCAATGAATTCAACCCATTTAGCATGTCTACGATTCAGTTAGCTTGACTTTTAATATGTTTCAAAGATTCATGATCAGAATGTATAACAAATTCTTTGGGCCATAAATAATGTTGCCATGTCTCTAAAGTCCGAACAAGAGCATATAATTCTTTGTCATAAGTAGAATAGTTCAGACTAGGCCCACTCAATTTTTCGAAAAGTATGCAACAGGTTTGCCATCTTGTAATAACACACCTCCTAATCCAATTCCACTAGCATCACATTCAAGCTCAAAAGTCTTATTAAAGTCGGGAAGTTGGAGTAAAGGAGCATGTGTCAACTTATCTTTCAATACCGTGAAGGCTTCTTCCTGTGCGGTACCCCAAACAAAAGGCACATCCTTCTTTGTAAGCTCATTGAGAGGTGCAGCAATGGTGCTAAAGTCTCTCACAAACGCCTATAGAAACCAGCGAGTCCAAGAAAACTCCTCACTTGTGTGACCGTTTTGGGCTGCGGCCAACTCTCAATAGCTTCAATCTTGGCTTTATCAACTTCAATTCCCTGTGGAGTAACAACATAGCCAAGAAAAGATACTCGGTCGGTGCAAAAGGTGCACTTCCCAAGGTTACCAAACAAACGTGCATCACGTAGAGCATTAAAAACAGCACGTAAATGTTCCAAATGTTCTTCAAAGATTTGCTATAAATCAGTATATCATCAAAGTAAACTACCACAAATCGTCCAATGAAAGCACGTAAAACTTCGTTCATTAATCTCATGAAAGTACTAGGTGCATTAGTTAACCCAAAAGGCATGACTAACCACTCATATAATCCAAACTTAGTTTTAAATGCTGTTTTCCATTCATCTCCCAATTTCATACGAATTTGATGGTATCCACTACGCAAATCAACTTTGGAGAATATTGTAGAGCCACTCAATTCATCAAGCATATCATCTAGCCTAGGAATAGGATGACGATAACGAATAGTAATATTATTAATGCCTCTACAATCAACACACATATGCGACGTACCATCCTTTTTAGTCTAGAATGGTCTGAATCTCTCTATTTAATCCACCCAGAAAACGTGCAAGCATAGCTTCATTCTCCTCAACAATACCACATCTAATCAAGCCGGTTTGTAATTCCCGATAATATTCTTCACCGAATTTTTCCTTGTCTTAAGCGCTGCAATTTTGAAGTAATTCACGCTGATAATATGGTGGAACCCAACGAGCACGCATAGCAGTTTTCAAAGCAGCCCAAGTAGTGGAACAGGATATAATCTACAATGTTCGACCACCAAACACATGCAAAGCTAGTGAAAGCACAAACAGCAGCAGGAACACGTCTCTCCTCGGGATATTGTAAACATGTAAATCGTTGTTCAGTTTCTAACTCCCAAGTAAGATATATATCAGGAACATATCTACCCTCAAATGGTGGAATATTCAATTTCAGTTTAGGGAGATGGTCATGATCTCGTACCTGAAGGGGAGCCCGAACATTGCCATTATTTGCATGTGGACGACCTGGTGGTTGTGGTGCTGGTGGTTGCACGTAGTCCTGATGTTGATCAACCTCATCCTCGTAATCTCTCACATAATCATCCTCCCCCACAGCAGCAGCAGGAGCCACAGAAGTATCAACAGCAGCACCAGCAGCTTGGCCAGGCTGAAGAGGGACACGGGAAGCTCGGCGGAGGGCTGCTTCGCGATGTGCAGGTAGTCGTTGTTGTTGTTGTAGAGGTGCGTTAGGTGCAGCCGGTGGTGGTGGTGGTAGACGCGCGAGCAATTCATTAAACTTGTTATCGAGCTTAGTTTCGAACGCCTTCTCAATGCCATCTATCTTCTCCATGGCCTCTTCAAATCTATGTAGCACATCTTCCACCTGCCCACTCATCATTTGTTGAAACTTATCATGTAGCGCTTTGTTTGACATGTTCTCCCAGTCAGTCTCGTCGGCTTGTGATCCTGCCATGGTTAGCAGCAATAGAAACACACAAGAATATGATTGACAGACTACTAGGAAGTGGTGGTGGTGGTGTGGTGGACGATCACAAACCGTCAAGCAAATCTCAAATTCTTACCAGTTCTTACCCAAAGAAGAAAGCGGTGATCGGCAACCGATGTAGTCAAAACTCTCAAAGCTTGGATAGAGCGATTACGGGGAGAGTCAAACATACGATGTAGATGTATGTGGAGCTGGGAAGGCTTATAATATGGTAGCAAAAAGGGTCAGCAATAATCAATTCAGAGATGCAAAGTTGAATAAACGCTCAACGACGGTACTGTGCTGGTCCTAGGCTAGACCGTGCTAGAGACGCGAGCCTAGAACACTAACAAATCACGGCGTTGCACGTAAACAAGGGAAAAGCACACTCTGGATTTTTCTTTTCGCTCTTTTTTTTGCGCTGCTTTTTTTTTTTTGCGAAAAATCACCATAATGGCGAGTGTCTCAAAACTCTTCCGAGGTCAAACTGACAGGATGGGCACGAAATTTTTTCGACCAAAAATTTTTTTTTCGACTGCCCGGACCCAAAAACTGGAAACGGGTCAAAAAAAACTTTCTATAACGGCGACTGTCTCAATACACTTAGAAACACTTAAAAACAGGATAGCCAGAAAATTTTTCGACAAGTGCGTTTTCGGAAAATTTTGGGCCTAAACGGAGGGTGGTTTCCGAAACCTACTCCGGCAAGGAAACACGAATCGGAAACTAGATGGATCTCGAAAACAAACCTAATATGAGAAGAACTCGGATTGGTGGTGGATATATGGTGGTGGTATATGGCAGCGGTGGTGGTAGCGGTGGTAGTATATGGATATGGATCGGTGGTGGTATATGGACACGGATTGGTGGTGGTATATGGATACGGATTCGGAGCGGTGATGGTAGGTGGCAGGGGCGATGATGATGGTGCGGTGGCGGCGTGACAACTTATGACCAGAACTCGAAACTCTAAAAGACTAGACGCTAAGACCAGCAACTAGACACGACGATGCAACCGCAAATTCAACAAAGCAAAACACTAAAAAGATTATGCAAAGGCTCAGATTGGTTCGGATATGATGAACTAACCCTAAATTTTTTGTGGCTTTTTCGTGGACTATAGGTATGAAGAACAGACTCGATCTAAACTACGGAAATCTGTAAAATCTCACCGAGCAACCCGGAAATCTGATACCACTTGATAGAGGCAAAGGTGTCCCGATGTTTCGATGAGATGGTGGCTATCGCTTCGTGGGAGTCGACCTTGACGATCCGACTACGAACGTGCGAGACGTCGCGCCTTAGCAATCGCTAAACCAACTTCCGAGGGTTATTGACCACGCCGAGCACGATCAACGACCACGAGGGCCTGTTTCCTGCGAGCAAACGAAGAACAAGCAAGAAACTGAGATTGCAATCTGGATATTGCGAATATAAGATGAAAGCTTTATTGATCAAGGTGGGGTTCTGTGGACGCCTTTGTGCGGTCGTTGAACACAAACGGCACGCTGCGAAGTTGCAGCTATGGCAAACTTTTAATCTAAACAAAACCCAAGGTCTAAACGGTGCCCTAAGGGCTATATATATGGAGGAAGAGGGCGGAATTTCGTGGCCCTTGGTGGAGGGGTCCGAAATCAACCCTATCTCTTGTTTCCCCACACATACGGACTCTAAAAACAGCCTATACTTAAGTATTTCGAAAATACATGGGCCTGGCCCAATAATAAGCTGACGCAGCACCTAGAATAGCCTCTAGACGAAATTTATGAAGTGGCATCTTGTATATTTCGTCCAAGGCTTCATGCACTCCTTATGGTGGCTTCAAAGTCCTGAAATCATCACTTGTAACTCCGTTCTTGTTCCCCTTGCGCATGGCATTATCTCCGTGCTTGTTCTTGCTCCAATGTCCATCCTTCTCCAAGCTAGGGCCTTCATTTGTAAGCAAAACAAATGTATCCAATTTAGGAAGCATCATATTCTCATGAACATTAGAATCATTACCAAGAAACGAAAGTACCTGATAATTTAATTGGCGTGCGCGAGCTCTAGTAATTGGTCCAGTATATGTAGCCGTAGGGGCTGTGGGTGTAACAATGGTATTGATGTCCTCATCAAGATCGGCTACCATTGTATCTGTCCTTTGTTGATTTTGAATCTTGTTCATCCTTATGTGTTCGGTGATCTCGCCCTTGTGTGATGGATTACTTGTCGGTTTAGTGATTCTCTTGTGTGTTTTCCTTGTGTTCTTCCGCTCGTTCGTCGTGTTTTCCCCGTAGGATCCCCTCCAAACGTGAAAGATCTCCGATTAGGGTTCCGCCCTACATCAGCGTGGTGATATCTTATCTCGTCCTAAATGTCCCATGAGTCCGCCTCCATGAGCCTCTTGCAAAAGGAGCAAACGAAGAGAAGAGTCGGGAATGCATAGTTTGTTAGCTTTCATAAGATAAGCAACCTTGATATAATATTGTTCCCAAGAAGTATGCGTCAAACACTTAGCATAAGGAATAGCAAAAGATGGATCATTAGCATACAAGTCTTTGATGTGTTCAAAACCAATAACATTCAACTCAAGTTTAGTGACAAGCGTGCATATGCGTGAAAGTGCATCCGCAACTACATTTTCCTTACCCTTAATGTACTTGATCACATAGGGGAAGGATTCAATAAATTCACTCCATTTGGCATGACTCTTGTTCAACTTAGTTTGACCTTTTAAGTACTTAAGTGTTTCATGATCGGTATGTATAACAAACTCATGAGGTCTAAGATATGTTCCCAAACATGTAGCACACGTACTAAAGCATACAATTCTTTTTCATATATGGGATAGTTAAGTTGAGCACCGGAGAGTTTTTCACTAAAATATGCGGTACCACTTGCATCACAATGAACCTCAAAAGTTTTGTCAAAATTGGGCAAAGCAAGAATCAGAGCATGAGTAAGCAAAGACTTGAGCTCATCAAAAGCGGTGGATTGCAGAGATCCCCAAACGAAAGGAGCATTCTTCTTACTCAATGCATGCAAAGGAGCGGCAATAGTGCTAAAACTTTCACAAAGCGACGATAAAAACCCGCAAGACCAAGAAAACTACGCACTTGTTGCAAATTGGTGGGTTGGGGCCAAGTTTTAATTGCCTCAATTTTAGATTCATCAACATGGACACCCTTTGAGGATACAACAAAACCCAAGAAAACCACTTTGTCAACACCAAACGTGCATTTTTTCATGTTTGCATAAAGACGTTCCTTGCGAAGGGTTTGCAAAACTGCCCTAACATGATTAAGATGCTCTTTCATGGTTTTGCTAAACACAAGGATATCGTCGAAGCAAACCACAACAAAGACTCCAATATAAGGGCGAAGCACATAATGCATAAGGCGCACGAAAGTACCGGGAGCCTCTGATAGACCCATAGGCATCACTAACCACTCATATAAGCCAAATTTGGTTTTGAAAGCAGTTTTCCATTCATCACCCTCTTGAATGCGGATTTGATAATAGCCACTTTTAAGATCAATTTTTGAGAAAAAGTTGGCTCCACTAAGTTCAGCAAGCATATCATCTAAGCGAGGAATGGGATGCTTCTAGCGAACTGTAATAGCATTTATAGGTCTACAATCGAAACACAAGCGGAAACTTCCATCGGGCAAAGGCACAAGTATAACGGGAACGGCACAAGGGCTTAGGCTTTCACATACATGGCCGTTGTCGATGAGTTGTTGTACTTGCCGTTGAATCTCCTTGGTTTCTTTGGAATTGACTCGGTATGGAGCTTTGTTTGGGAGAGGCGCTCCGGGGATGAGGTCGATTCGATGCTCAATGCCTCGAAGAGGAGGTAGACCCGGAGGTAGCTCATCGGGGAAAACATCTTGGAATTCCTGCAAAAGAGATTGAAACACTAAAGGTAGCTCGTGAGAGGTGTTAGTTGTTGGCTCTCCATCCTTGCACACAAGGACAAAGTGCATCACACTCGATGGGTTCTCACACACTTCTCTCATCTCACTTTTGGTGGCAAATAGGATGAGGTTTTTCTCTCTAGGCGAAGAGGCGCTCAAGTTTGGCTTGTGGCTCTCACTCACTTTTTGGTGGATCACTTTCTCACTCTTCTCTCCATGATGGGTGGATTGCTTGTCGGCTATCACTTGACTAGGAGACATAGGTCATAGCACATATTCCTTCCCTTTCATCTTGAAACTATAGTGATTGGTACGCCCGTTGTGGAAGACACCACGGTCGAATTGCCATGGTCGACCAAGAAGGAGGTGGCAAACGGTCATTGGGACCACATCACACTCCAAAGTGTCCTCATATGCACCAATTTGGAAGGAGACTTGGACCGTATGCTCAACTCGTATAGTGCCGGAGTCACTTAGCCATTGAACCTTGTAGGGGTGCGGGTGCTTCCTCTTGACCAATTGAAGCTTGGAGCATAGTTCTTCGCTTGCCAAGTTGGGCAACTACCTCCGTCGATGATGACCTTGATGGACCTTCCATTGATGTCGGCCTTTGTGTGGAAGATGTGGCATCTTTGGTCTTCTTCTTGTTGATGTTGAAGAGTCAAGACCTTAGAGAAAACGAGAGCGGGGCTCGAATCCTCATCTCAAAAGACTTGATCATCTTCATCCTCGTTCACTCGCCGGTGCATGGCCACTTGCTCAAGAGCTTCCATCTCCTCATCACTCATTGAGTCATAGGTGCCATCGTCATTCAGGATCATGGTGCGCTTGTTGGTGCATTCGTAGGACTTGTGGCCACGGCCGTCGCAAGTGAAACACTTGACGGAGCTTGTCTTGACGGTCTCATCGGTCGGAGTAGATGACGAAGCACACAGCTTGAAGTTGCTTGTAGTAGTAGGAGGACGACTTGAACTTGTCGAAGTTTTCTTGTAACTTGACTTGTCGTCGTTGCTTGTAGAAGGTTTGGTTGATGTAGATGTTGGAGAAGTTGTGGAAGGCTGGTTGTTGGAGAAGTCGTAGGTCTTGGACGAGTACTTAGCGTACTTGAATTCATCTTGCACTTGACGTTCCGCTTTTGTAGCTTGATGCACAAGCTCAATGAGGTTGGAGTAGGGTTGGAAGTCGGCGATCTTCTTGATGGGATGATTGAGTCCATTCAAGAAACGTGCCATTGTTTGCACATCATCTTCCATTACATTGGCTCGAATCATGGCTATATCCATTTCCTTGTAGTATTCTTCAACACTCTTTGTTCCTTGCTTGAGGAGTTGGAGTTTCTTCAAGAGGTCGCGGTTGTAGTAGGTGTGCAGAAAACGTGCTCGCATGACATCTTTCATTTGAGCCCAAGTGGTGATTGGAGGTTCACCTCTTGCTTGTCGCCGCTCAAGGATTTGTTCCCACCATATGAGCACATAGTCTTGGAACTCAAGTGATGCCATAGCGATCTTCTTCTCTTCCTCATAGTTGTGTAAACGAAAGATTTTGTCGACCTTCAATGCCCATGAATGGTACTCTTCGGGGTCATTGCTTCCATTGAACTTGGGCATGGTGAATTTTAGCTTTCCATAGCGTTGCTCCTCATTGTGTTGTTAGCGATGGCGATGATGACGCCCTTGACGTGGATGGAAATCATATTCATGTTGCTCTTGGCGTGGATGAAGTCCATGATCAACTTGCTCTTGTTGAACTTGAGGTTGAGGTGGAGCTTGACGAGCTTGTGGAGGAACTTGTGGAGCTTGACGTTGCACATGCGGTTGGTAGTTTTTCTCTTGGATTTCTTCTCGAAGGGCTTCCTCTTGATTGCGCCGTTCGCGATTGCGGTAGGCGATAGCTCGACTTGATTCTTGGAGGGCACGTTGCGCCTCAAGAGCTTGCGCTTCTCGTTGTTGTTGTTGAAGACGTTGCGCCTTGGCATCTTGTTCTTCTTGGTGTAGACGCGCTCGTTCTTCCTCTTGGCGCCATAGTCGTTGTCGTTCTTGAGCTTGGGCAAAAGCGGCTTGGTTTGATTGAGGACGAGGGACTTGCTCATCGACTTGCTCTTGTGAATGTTTGTCATGTAGTGGGTTGCGAGATACATGACGGTCTTGGTGCGCGGCTCGTCGAAGAGTGTTCAATGACAGTGTACTTGACTGGTAGAAGGTGTCGTCGGAGTGTCGACTTGAGCGGCTCTGTCTTGAGGATGAAGAAGTGGAAGGATGCCGGTTCCTCATCAAGGCGCGGATTTCGTCCATTCTTGCATCATTCTCTTACTTGTGAGCGTCGAACTTGTTATCGAAGTAGTCTCTTGTACGTTGCTCAGAGAGTCGCAAGTCGGTGGCAAGGTTGTCGATGCGGTTGCTCATTGCTTGTTGCTCTTGGTGCTACGCTCGTTGTGCACCAAAGAGGTGACTCTTGGTGACGTATGATGACATGTCGTCGTCTTGCTCGAGGAAGAGTGGGTTGGTAGAAGTACTCGGCCTATCCATCATTCCAAGCAAAATGTGAGCGGTAGAAGGAGAAGAACTTATACCAATGTACCTTGACCGATGTTGATGATGAATCAAGTTCACTCAAATGCGGACAATGAAGTAGCACTATTGGTACCAATCCTTGTCGGTTCTCGCACCTACACAAATAAAAGCTTATGGTGTAGCTTGGTGAGGATGGTGGTACAAAATTTGATGCAATTGTAAGTGAGCTTCAATAATGTTGGAAAAGGTTCACAAATTTGCAAATGCAACAAGTAGACCAAGCAAATAATGGTACACGGAAACACACACGCAAATAGGTAAGTGGGATTGTGCAAACCAAAACTGAGCCAAAATGTGGAATCCATGAAAATGCTCTTGTTGCACAATACTAGAGAGACGCTAGCACGATTGCACAATAGGCGGATACGGAACTTGTGCACAACCTACTAGGCAAAAATGCAACTATCTCTATCCCACGTATGCTATATGTATGGTATTTCGGTGCTATGATCCAAGATGATCCAATATGACAATTTTAATGTAGTATGATGCTATGGTTCTTGCTCATAAGCTCTTTGCTTATCTTTCCTCTTTGCTTAAAAGCTTGGGTGGCTCTTTCACTTTTGAGCTCTTTTCTCATGCAAAACTTCACGAACCAAGATAGCAATTGTGTATGCTATGACAACTTTGTGACACACAAATGGATCCCAAGATATGCACCACAGTGGTATGGTATGTATGCTATGTAGTATGATCACTAATGTGCACAAGTTACGTGATAGAGGCAAAGGTGTCCCGTCTTTCGATGAGATGTGGTTTTCGCTTTGAAGGAAGTCGACTTTGACGATCTGACTACGAACGTGCGAGGACGTCGCGCCTTAGCAATCGCTAAACCAACTCTGAGAGGTTATTGACCACGCCGGAGCACGATCAACCTGACCACGAGGGTCTGTTCCCGCAAGCAAACGAAGAACAAGCAAGAAACTGAGATTGCAATCTGGATATTGCGAATATAAGATGAAAGCTTTATTGATCAAGGTGGGGTTCTGTGGACGCCTTTGTCCGGTCGTTGAACACAAACGGCACGCGAAGTTGCAGCTATGGCGAACTTTTAATCTAAACAAAACCCAAGGTCTAAACGATGCCCTAAGGGCTGTATATATGGAGGAAGAGGGGGAATTTCGTGGCCCTTGGTGGAGGGGTCCAAATCAACCCTAACTCTTGTTTCCCCACACATACGGACTCTAAAACAGCCTATACTTAAGTATTTCGAAATTACATGGGCCTGGCCCACTAATAAGGTGACGCGAGGACCTAGAATAGCCTCGGGACGACATTTATGAAGTAGCATCTTGTAGATTTCGTCCAAGGCTTCATGCACCCATTATGGTGGCTTCAAAGTCCTGAAATCATCACTTGTAACTCCGTTCTTGTTCCCTATGCATGGCATTATCTCCATGTTTGTTCTTGCTCCAATGTCCATCCTTCTCCAAGCTAGGGCCTTCATTTGTAAGCAAAACAAATGTATCCAATTTAGGCAGCATCATATTCTCATGAACATTAGAATCATTACCAAGAAACGAAAGTACCGATAATTTAATTGGCGTCTGTGAGCTCTAGTAATTGGTCCAAGATATGTAGCAGAGGGGCTGTGGGTGTAACAATGGTATTGATGTCCTCATCATCCTCCCTTCTCGAAATGAAGTCGCCCTCGACGGAAGCTCATATTCCTCACCCAAATAAGGCTTCAAATCTGCAATGTTAAAAGTGGGACTAACCCCAAAATCTGCAGCAGCTCAAGTTTATATGCATTATCATTTATTTTCTCTAACACCTTAAATGGACCATCAAGACGTGGCATTAGCTTTGATTTGCGCAAATTAGGAAACCTATCCTTACATAAATGTAACCAAACAAGATCTCCGGTGCAAAGACAACATGTTTTCTACCCTTATCTCCAGCAAGTTTATATTTAGCATTCATACGCTCAATGTTTTCCTTAGTTATCTCATGCATTTTAAAATCAATTCAGCACGTTCTTTAGCATCAAAATTAACCTTCTCCAAGATGGAAGAGGCAACAAATCAATAGGTGCACGAGGTAGGAAGCCATACACAATTTCAAAAGGGCACATCTTAGTTGTAGAATGCAATGAACGATTATAAGCAAATTCAATATGAGGCAAACATTCTTCCCACATTTTCTTATTATTCTTCAAAACAGCCCTAAGCATAGTAGACAATGTTCTATTGACTACTTCAGTTTGTCCATCGTTTGGGGTGACAAGTAGTACTAAAAGCAGTTTAGTCCCCAACTTAGCCCATAAACATCTCCAAAAGTGGCTAAGAAATTTAGTATCACGATCTGAAACAATAGTATTTGGCACACCATGCAAGCTTAATAATTTCACGAAAGAACAAATCAGCAACATTAACAAAGATCATCGCTTTTATGACATGGTATAAAGTGTGCCATTTTCGAGAATCTATCCACGACAACAAATATGCTATCCTCCCTTCTTTGTTCGAGGTAAACCTAAAACAAAGTCCATAGATATATCCTCCCAAGGAACACTAGGCACAGCAAAGGCATATATAAACCATGAGGATTGAGTCGTGACTTAGCTTTTTGACATGTAGTGCAGCGAGCAACAAAACGCTCAACATCCCGCCTCATCTTTGGCCAAAAGAAATGTGTAGCAAGTATATCCTCCGCCTTCTTGACGCCAAAGTGTCCCATTAATCCTCCTCCATGCGCCTCCTGCAACAACAAAAGACTAACAGAGCTAGCAGGAATGCATAGCTTGTTAGCACGAACACAAAACCATCATTAATAATGAACTTGTTCCATGTTCTTCCTTCTTTACAATTCTGCATTACATCTTTAAAATCAGCATCATGCACATATTGATCTTTGATGGTCTCCAAACCAAATATTTTGAAGTCAAGTTGTGAAAGCATAGTATAGCGACGAGACAAAGCATCAAGAATAACATTTTCTTTACCCTTCTTGTGTTTAATGACATAAGGAAAGTCTCAATGAATTCAACCCATTTAGCATGTCTACGATTCAGTTTAGCTTAACTTTTGATATGTTTCAAAGATTCATGATCGAATGTATAACAAATTCTTTGGGCCATAAATAATGTTGCCATGTCTCTAAAGTCCTAACAAGAGCATATAATTCTTTGTCATAAGTAGAATAGTTCAGACTAGGCCCACTCAATTTTTCGAAAAGTATGCAACAGGTTTGCCATCTTGTAATAACACACCTCCTAATCCAATTCCACTAGCATCACATTCAAGCTCAAAAGTCTTATTAAAGTCGGGAAGTTGGAGTAAAGGAGCATGTGTCAACTTATCTTTCAATACCGTGAAGGCTTCTTCCTATGCGGTACCCCAAACAAAAGGCACATCCTTCTTTGTAAGCTCATTGAGAGGTGCAGCAATGGTGCTAAAGTCTCTCACAAAACGCCTATAGAAACCAGCGAGTCCAAGAAAACTCCTCACTTGTGTGACCGTTTTGGGCTGCGGCCAACTCTCAATAGCTTCAATCTTGGCTTTATCAACTTCAATTCCCGTGGAGTAACAACATAGCCAAGAAAAGATACTCGGTCGGTGCAAAAGGTGCACTTCCCAAGGTTACCAAACAAACGTGCATCACGAGAGCATTAAAAACAGCACGTAAATGTTCCAAATGTTCTTCAAAGATTTGCTATAAATCAGTATATCATCAAAGTAAACTACCACAAATCGTCCAATGAAAGCACGTAAAACTTCGCTCATTAATCTCATGAAAGTACTAGGTGCATTAGTTAACCCAAAAGGCATGACTAACCACTCATATAATCCAAACTTAGTTTTAAATGCTGTTTTCCATTCATCTCCCAATTTCATACGAATTTGATGGTATCCACTACGCAAATCAACTTTGGAGAATATTGTAGAGCCACTCAATTCATCAAGCATATCATCTAGCCTAGGAATAGGATGACGATAACGAATAGTAATATTATTAATGCCTCTACAATCAACACACATACGCCGACGTACCATCCTTTTTAGGCACTAGTATAATAGGAATAGCACAAGGACTAAGAGATTCGCGATATAACCTTTGTCGAGCAGCTCCTGTGACTTGACGATAATCTCCTTCGTCTCCTCCGGATTGGTACGGTATGGTGCGCGGTTGGGTAGCGATGCACCGAATTAAGTCAATTTGATGCTCAATCCCTCGAATAGGTGGTAATCCGGTGGCACGCCTTGTGGGAAGACGTCGTGAACTCCTGCAAAATGTTAGTGACAGCAGGGGCAAAGAGGAAGGCACGTCCTCGAATGAAAATAATGCCTCTTTGCACACAAAAGCATAGCAAACAGATTTGCTAGAATCTAGCTCATCAATATCAGATTTGGTGGCAAATAAACATGCACTTTTCAGTTTAATTTCGAAGCAACATTAGATGGTTTATTATTAGGCTTCATTTGTTGCTCAAATTCTTTTGCCACAATCTGATTTTCACTCTTATTTTTCTCCTGTTTTGCTTTATTAGCTCTATTAATATCATCTTTCAAAATGGAATCAGGAGTCATAGGAAGCAAAGTAATATTTTATCCTTGTGAACAAGAGTATACTGATTGTTTCTACCATGGTGTACAGAATTTTTATCAAATTGCCATGGTCTACCAAGTAATAAGGAACATGCTTGCATAGGTACCACATCACAATCAACATAATCAGCATATGTAGAGATACTAAAATGCACACGAACAAAGACGTGTTACCTTAACCTTGCCGCTGTTGTTGAACCATTGGATGTAGTAAGGATGTGGATGTGGTCTTGTGGTGAGAGAAAGCTTCTCCACCATATCCATGCTAGCCAAGTTGTTGCAGCTCCTCCATCTATGATGACGCTGAATAGAACGTTCCTTCACAACTCCCTTTGTATGGAACAAGTTATGCCTTTGATTTTGCTCAGCTTGTGTAACCTGCACACTCAAAACACGTTGAGCAACTAAACATTCATACCTGTCAAGATCTTCAAGACAGCCATGTATTGCGCCTCAAGATCGTAATCATCTCCACCGTGTTCTTCATGTGTAATAAGAGCCAAAGTCTCTTCATCATAGTCACTAGCGACTCATACCCACCATCCTCAAGAGCAATCATCACACGCTGAGATTGGCATTCTCTCATAAAATGTCCTCTTCCCTTACAACGACGACAAATAATATCACTTGTGTGCCCTGTTGACGCCATGGAAGAAGAAGAGCTCTGTGTAGGCCCAGCAGTGTACTCTTGGCGATAGTGGTGGTTGTGCCTGCTTTCTTGTATCACGGTTGGAGGTGGCAGCCGACGGAGGTGCCGGTGTAGTAGAACGTGTGGAAGTAGATGATGCACGTGGTGTCCATGATGAAGGTCGACCTGCAGAAAAGTTAGTCCGCGCCAAGGCCTGTCGATCCTGCACTTCACGTTCAGCTTTACAAGCAAGATGGAATAATCGAGTGATATTATTATAATCCTTGTAGTCTAGAATGGTCTGAATCTATCTATTTAATCCACCCAGAAAACGTGCAAGCATAGCTTCATTCTCCTCAACAATACCACATCTAATCAAGCCAGTTTGTAATTCCTGATAATATTCTTCAACCGAATTTTTTCCTTGTCTTAAGCGCTGCAATTTTTGAAGTAATTCACGCTGATAATATGGTGGAACCCAACGAGTACGCATAGCAGTTTTCAAAGCAGCCCAAGTAGCTGGAACAGGATATAATCTACAATGTTCGACCACCAAACACATGCAAAGCTAGTGAAAGCACAAACAGCAGCAGAACACGTCTCTCCTCGGGATATTGTAAACATGTAAATCGTTGTTCAGTTTCTAACTCCCAAGTAAGATATATATCAGAACATATCTACCCTCAAATGGTGGAATATTCAATTTCAGTTTAGGAGATGGTCATGATCTCGTACTGAAGGGGAGCCCAACATTGCCATTATTTGCATGTGGACGACCGGTGGTTGTGGTGCTGGTGGTTGCACGTAGTTCGATGTTGATCAACCTCATCCTCATAAGCTCTCACATAATCATCCTCCTCCCCACCGCAGCAGCAGGAGCCATGTATATCAAAGCAAAGCACCAAAGAGCTTGGCCAGTCAAGAGGGACACGAAGCTCGGCGGAGGGCTGTTTCGCGATGTGGAGGTAGTCCGTGTTGTTGTAGTAGAGGTGCGTTAGGTGCAGCCGGTGGTGGTGGTGGTAGACGCGAGCAATTCATTAAACTTGTTATCGAGCTTTGTTTCAACGCCTTCTCAATGCCATCTATCTTCTCCATGGCCTCTTCAAATCTATTTAGCACATCGTCCACCTGCCCACTCATCATTTGTTGAAACTTATCATGTAGCGCTTTGTTTGTCATGTTCTCCCGGTCGGTCTCGTCGGCTTGTGATCCTGCCATGGTTAGCAGCAATAGAAACACACAAGAATATGATTGACGGACTACTAGGAAGTGGTGGTGGTGGTGTGGTGGACGGTCACAAACCGTCAGCAAATCTCAAATTCTTACCAGTTCTTACCCAAAGAAGAAAGCGGTGATCGGCAACCGATGTAGTCAAAACTCTCAAAGCTTGGATAGAGCGATTACTGTGGAGAGTCAAACGCACGATGTAGATGTATGTGGAGCTGGGAAGGCTTATAATATGGTAGCAAAAAGGTTAGCAATAATCAATTCAGAGATGCAAAGTTGAATAAACGCTCAACGACGAGATTGGTTGGTCCTAGGCTAGACCGTGCTAGAGACGCGAGCCTAGAACACTAACAAAATCACGGCGCTGCACGGAAACAACGGAAAAGCACACTGGAAATTTTTTTTCGCTTTTTTTTTGCTGCTTTTTTTTTTGCAAAAATCACTATAATGGCGAGTGTCTCAAAACTCTTCCGAGGTCAAACCGACGGGATGGGCACGAAATTTTTTGACCAAATTTTTTTTTTTCGAACGCCGGACCCAAAAACTGAAACGGGTCAAAAAACTTTCTATAACGGCGATCGTCTCAATACGCTTAGAAACACTTAAAAATAGGATAGCCGAAAATTTTTCGACAAGTGCGTTTTGGAAAATTTTGGGCCTAAACGAGGGTGGTTTCGGACTCTTTTTTTCCCAAACCTACTCCGCAAGGAAACACGAACCGAAACTAGATGGATCTCGAAAACAAACCTAATATGCAAGGAACTCGGATTGGTGGTGGATATATGGTGGTGGTATATGGCGTGGTGGTGGTATATGGTAGCGGTGGTGGTATATGGATATGGATTGGTGGTGGTATATGGATACGGATTGGTGGTGGTATATGGATACGGATTCAGAGCGGTGGCGGATAAGCAATGGTGGTAGATGGCAAGGCGATGATGATGGTGCGGCGGCGGCGTGACAACTTATGACCGTAACTCAAACTCTAAAAGACTAGACTCTAAGACCAGCAACTTGACACGACGATGCAACCGCAAATTCAACAAAGCAAAAACCCTAAAAAGATTATGCAAAGGCTCAGATTGGTTCGGATATGATGAACTAACCCTAATTTTTTTGTGGCTTTTTCGTGGACTTTAGGTATGAAGAACAGACTCGATCTAATCTACGAAAATCTGTAAAATCTCACCGAGCAACGACAATCTGATACCACTTGATAGAGGCAAAGGTGTCCCGTCTTTCGATGAGATGTGGTTTTCGCTTTGAAGGAAGTCGACTTTGACGATCCGACTACGAGCGTCGGCGAGGACGTCGCGCCTTAGCAATCGCTAAACCAACTCGAGAGGTTATTGACCACGCCGAGCACGATCAACTCCGACCACGAGGGTCATTCCTGCGAGCAAACGAAGAACAAGCAAGAAACTGAGATTGCAATCTGGATATTGCGAATATAAGATGAAAGCTTTATTGATCAAGGTGGGGTTTCGTGGACGCCTTTGTCCAGTCGTTGAACACAAACGGCACGCGAAGTTGCAGCTATGGCGAACTTTTAATCTAAACAAAACCCAAGGTCTAAACGATGCCCTAAGGGCTATATATATTGAGGAAGAGGGGGGGAATTTCGTGGCCCTTGGTGGAGGGGTCCGAAATCAACCCTAACTCTTGTTTCCCACACATACGGACTCTAAAACAGCCTATACTTAAGTATTTCGAAATTACATGGGCCTGGCCCACTAATAAGGTGACGAGCACCTAGAATAGCCTCGGGACGACATTTATGAAGTAGCATCTTGTAGATTTCGTCCAAGGCTTCATGCACCCATTATGGTGGCTTCAAAGTCCTGAAATCATCACTTGTAACTCCGTTTTGTTCCCCTTCGCATGGCATTATCTCCATGCTTGTTCTTGCTCCAATGTCCATCCTTCTCCAAGCTAGGGCCTTCATTTGTAAGCAAAACAAATGTATCCAATTTAGGCAGCATCATATTCTCATGAACATTAGAATCATTACCAAGAAACGAAAGTACCTGATAATTTAATTGGCGTGCGCGAGCTCTAGTAATTGGTCCAGTATATGTAGCAGTAGGGGCTGTGGGTGTAACAATGGTATTGATGTCCTCATCATTACGTTGCCGGCAATACTCAATGGCTTGTCTCGATGGGTAAGCTACGCAAAAGTAAGGCCATATGGGGTATCAATGCAATTGCAAGGTATGACAAAGATGTCGACGATGTTACCGTCCTTGGCGATGATGAGACCCTTGCGAAGATGAGCCGAGGTGATGATGAAGTCGAACCGTACCTAGATAGCCGAAACACAATAGGACACGGGAACCACAACTCAAAATCTCAAGGACCAAACTGTGTCAAAATTGTCATAGGAGGTATTGGGGAAGATGGTGGTGTATGTGGGTTTGGAAGATGTTGTGGAAGGTGGGTATGTGGTGGTGGCCGAACTGAAAAATTCAGTTTCGTCAGGGTTTTACGGACGTCCGGAAATTGCGGTCGTCCGGTCGTCGGACGTCCGACGGGGCTCAGAAATCCATAATTTTGAATCGGGTCAGGGGTTCCGGTCGTCCGGGAAAGGCCGGACGTCCGGTGGTCGGGGTCAACGCAGGATGAACAACACGATTTCGGGGTGGGGGAAGATAGTGAGGTCAAAATCGAGCAGATTAGTGGACGAAAAAGGGTGGGGAGGGTGGGGAAAGCTAGATCCACACGTAGCAACTCAAATCCATGTACCAAATCCAACAAAATCTCAACTCACCAACAAATCACAAAATAAAATTTGGGGCTATTTTTGGTGGGGAATTTTCGGATTTAGGAAGAAAACAACAAAATCAAGCTAGAAAACACGGGGTAGGGGCTCCAAAAACGTGATCAACGTGGCTCATGATACCAAGATGATGTAGGGCGGAACCCTAAGTGGATGATCTTTCACGTTTGGAGTGGATCCTACGGGGAACACGAGGAACGCGCGGAAAACACAAAGGGGAAACACGGGGAAAACGAGAGAATCACTAAACCGACAAGTAATCGATCACACAAGGGCTAGATCACCGAACACATAAGGTAGCACAAGATTCAAAATCAACAAAGCAAAGATACACGGGTAGCCGTTCTTCTCCTTGAGGAGGTCTTGATTGTATTCCCTTGAAGGGGTCTTGAATCCGCTTGGGGGATCTTCTCCGAAGAGGTCGTGAGCTCCGAGGAGAAGTAACCAAGTGGATGAGCAAGGCTCTCACACAAAATATGAGCTAAACCAACGCTACCCTAGCTAGGAGGTGGGAGAGACCTATTTATAGTCGTAGTGCAAATGGGAGTCAAAGTGAAGGGGTACAAGGGCTTTTGCCCGAGGCGGCTGTCACTCAGGTGTCGGACGTCCGGAAGGCGTCGGACGTCCGGGGCTTCAGGACAGTCCGGACGTCCGGGGGCTGTCGGATTTTCGTAAATTCGGCTCGGGTGCGAGTCGTACGGTCGTCCGGCGGCTTCGATCTTCCGCGAATTTCCATTCGGGTGTCCAGTTGCCGGACGTCCGGAGGGCGTCGATCGTTCGTGACCTGGGAATCATCGGACGTCCGGCCCTGGTCGGTCGTCCGTGGCCTGTAGCTCTATCCTGTCTTCCTTCCCTCGCTGTAGCATCTCCCAGGGCTCGGACGTCCGGGGCCGGCCGGTCGTCCGGTGCCTGTAGCTTCACAAAAGGCCTTTCTTCTTGATGTCCATGCTTGGCGTCCTTGCCACCTTGGTCATTGGGTGTAGCTATCCTGTGGCTCTCCTCCAGGTACCTGATCACACACAGAGTGTCCATATGAGGTAGTAGCCAAGTCTCGTGAGTAGAGAGAGGAAGTTCGGAGAGGAGCGAGTTCACCTTATCTTCGATAGCCCTTGCTCTAGCTCTTGTCATGGGTCCAAGTGGTGTTGAGGGAGATGTACGTATGTCCATGGGGATGAGCGAGGGATGCTCCGCATCACTACTTCGACACATCCATGAGTTCCCTTAAAGAAGATATCCGAACCATGATGGTCCGCTCTTCTACAACTTCGTCCTCTTCAAGACGGAGCCGCTCAAGTCGTCACTCCGACCACACCCTCTCCGGTTAAGTACACCGACATCGAATACTCTTCGTCATGCCGCGCATTAAGACCGTCAAGCAAACCGCAATCCTCTACACGACACCGACTCTCAAGAGCATCGACATCGTCAAAACCAAGCTGCATTCGCTCAAGCACAAGAACGGCAACGCCAACGATGACAAGAACAAGAGGAGCGAGCGCGACAACATCAAGATGCACAAGATGCCGAGGCACAACGTCAAGAACAAGAACTACGTGAAGCTCGAGCACTCGAAGCACAACAAGCCCTCCGAGATTCAAGTAGAGCCGTCGCCACGTGCAACCGGCAAGCTCGTGAACAAGAAGAAGCACTTCGCGACGAAGCTCAAGAAAGAATTTACCAAGCACGTGTGCATCGACAAGCTCCTCGTCAAGTATGACAAGCTCCTCGTGAAGATAGACAAGCTCCTCCTCAAGCGAGACAAGAACGTCAAGTCCATCAAGAGTAAGAAGACAATCGACCCCGTCATCGCCAAGAGCAACATGAGGTCGACAACCGTTGATAGAGGCGAGGGTCCCAATCTTTCGATGAGATGATAACTATCGATTTGGTGGAGACGACTTTGACGGTCCGACTAAAAACGTGCAAGACGTTGCGCCTTAGCAATTGCTAAACCAATCTCCTGAGGTTACTGACGATGCCGGAAGCACGATCAGCCTGACCACGAAGATCTATTCCTGCAAGAAATCGAATAACGAGCAAGAATATGATAAAGCAATCTGAATATTGCAAATATATATGAAGTATTGATAATGGTGGGGATCCGTAAGCAGTCTTGGTCTGGTCGTTGGACACAAACGAAGTACACGAAGTTGCAATGGCTAACTTTTAACTAAACAAATCCCAAGGAAAAAGCTACTAGATGGATCTACTTATATAGGAGCAAGGGGTGGCGGCCAAGGAGGTGGGAGGACGTTCCAAGGCAGCCTAAAACCAACCCTAGGTCGTACAAGACTCATGGGCCCAAGTGGAGGTGATGCAACACCTTTGGACTTGTTGTTTGACACGGATTCTGCTGCAGCGTCAGATTGCTTCGTCCATATCTAAACGCTCCGGACGAATTTAAAGGTGAATCCAATTGGGTTGGAAAGAGGACGAAATCTACTTTCCAACAAAAAAAAAGAATCACCCAATTCAGAGTCCGTATGAAAAGGTTGTTGGCGTTTTGGGTCAGGTATGTCTGTGCAGTCCGAATCCACTAAGTGAGAGACTTGGACTCTATCTTCTCTTGGCCCAAAAGTGACGTGAGAGGACTTTGTGAACAGAACCTAAACTTCTCCTTTTGCCTTATCTTCATATGTGGATTGTACAAATGTCCCATACACCTGCAATTAGACAAAACACAAAAGTGTGTGAAGTCTTTTTGTTCTGGATAACATAAATAGATTATTGAATAGTTTGCACTAGAAATCACCTGACAAATATGCATGTATGCAATATTTTTGGTCGTATCCAAGGTAGTCATGTCCTCATCATCCTCCCCTGCTTGAAAACATAGTCGTCCTCGGCGTTGCTTAAGCTGAAATCTGGCTACCAAAAGAGACGAGGTGTACATGTTGTATATGTATATGTCATCCGTTTTTACTTATCTCATTTGGTGCACATGTGACTCAGTTATACAAGAGCAACCTTCAAAAGTCGTGAAATGTAAAGCCAATATATTATCACAAGAAGTCAAAGGCATGAAAATATTGCAACTCAGTTTGCACATATAAGTGAAGCTCTTATTCATATCAAAAGATTGACAATGCTTATCATTAAACCATCCCAACATTGATGAACCATCACCAAGATTAGAGGTCATATCAAAATGATTAAACATTGGCACAATTATTTTCAAAAATATTTGATCCAAATCTGATTTATTCCCTAATTCACTTGATTCTTTTGCATCGGTAGTTAATTCAATGGGTTCACTCAAAATTGTTTGATCACATGGCAAAGTCAAATCATCAACGTAGTCCTCTAAAGTAGCTGGTGTGATCAAAGTAGTGGGTAGCTCACCGCATGGTGCACTTAAATTGACAAGACATTCATCATACTCACGTGGAGGTGGAAGATTAGTACCTTTATCATTACCTCTTATGATCAACTCAGATGATGTAGGCACTCTCGGTGATGATGTGTCACATGGTGGAGGTGATGTAGTCCTCACAACAACGGATGTGGTTGTCGTAATATGCCTAGTAGTTGAAGGGACAACCGTATCAACTCTTGGAATGTGCATCTCGGCGCTTGTTCTCCTTGTGGGCAACACGTCGTTTTATTTCCTGTTCAGCTTTGCAAGCAAGATGAAACAAATGGTCCATAGGATAACACTCTTCATGAATTAGTATCTCCTAAATGTCACGATTTAATCCTCCCCAAAATCTATCCATCAAATCTTCTTCACTTTCTTCTAAAGAGGAATGCAGCAAGGTAGTTTGCAAAGTATCATAATATTTTGTTACGGCGTCATTACCTTGTTTTAAATGTTGCAACTTTGTAATCATGTCACGAGTATAATAAGCGGGAACGACTGTATGTCGCATGGCAAGTTTCAAATCATCCCAAGTAGTAGGTATATCATTAGGGTGTAACCGACAATATTCAATCCACCAAACTACAGCATAACCAGTGAAAGAACCAACCGCAACCTTAATTTTTTTACGTACATCAAAATTATTGGAAGCAAATTTATTATTTATGTCAAACTCCCATTCAATATATAAAGCAGGTCTAAAACGGCCATTAAATGGTGGTATAGAAACATTAACCTAATCATGTGCATTTGGATGTTTGTGCACCTCTCGTGACCGTTGTGGTATTTGCATAGGTGATGGCACGTCTCCAACGATCGACAAATCCCATGAATTGACTCTAGATCCTGTCATGATTAGTAGAAACAAGAAAAAAATTCAAGAATAATGTTCCTATGAACTACTAGGATGTGGTGGTAAAGCGCTCACAGTAAAGCAAATATCAATATCTTACAAGTTCTTACCAAGCAGCAGGTGGTGACAGGCAACCAGCGGTGTCAAATAACTCTGAAGATTGTGTAAAGCGATTGCCAAGGGAACGTATGTATACACGGTGCAGAAATATGTGGAGATGGGTTGGCTATATATGGTAGCAAAATATTAGCAATAATCAATTCAGAGATGCAATGTTGAATAAACGCTCAACGACGGTACTGTGCTGTT
Organism: Aegilops longissima; assembly: GCA_021605205.1. Classification (NCBI taxonomy): domain Eukaryota; kingdom Viridiplantae; phylum Streptophyta; class Magnoliopsida; order Poales; family Poaceae; genus Aegilops; species Aegilops longissima. The sequence continues at coordinate 261,732,937 of CM038679.1, forward strand.
CCTAGGCTAGACCGGACTATAGACGCGAGCCTGGAACACTAATGAGGTCACGACGTAGCACAACTAGCATCAATGAAGGATACTAAGTAGCTATGGACAGCAAGATATAAGTGAAGATCACAACGGCAGTAAAGATAATGATGAAAAACAACTGCCAAGCAGGATGTACAACAACTTTCTCCCCAACTTTTCTTGGGAAAAGTTTGTGCTAATTTTCTAATAATTTTTCTCAAAATGCCACTGACTAAATCTTTCAAACGCAAAAAGAATCACTCAATTCCGAGTTGATATGAGGAGTCAAAAAATTCTAAAACTAGCTTCAAAACTGGAATAAGCTATGTTCGCGAACTTCGGAGGGCAAAAAGTCCTCTTTAGAAGATGATTTTGAGGTGCCAAATATTGAACTATCTTCTGCAACTATTTAGATGCATCTCGTCGCTAGCTTTCATTTGAGTACTCTCGGAGCCAAAACGGACATCGTATGAGGAAGTTACGCCTGTTTTACTGATCAGTGCACAAAACAGATTCCAATCCGAATTCAACTACGAGATTGAGTCTAGATAGATCCAAATTTTTTTCTTCTTCTCTCTTTTTTTCCTCACACTTTTTTTCTTTTTCTTTCTCTCTTTTTTTCTCTGACTTTTTTCTATTTTTTCTCTGTCTTTTTTTCTCTCCCTCTTTCCAAGACAAACTAGATAAGATGCAGATTGGATCAAGCGAAGATGTGAACGACCTCAACTATGATTGTGATAATGAACTATGGGTAGCACATGGTGGAAATTGATGGATGGTGTGGTGGACAGCGGAAGGGATAACGATGCAGCGGCGACGTGACTAATGTGAACAGAACTCGAAACTCTAAACAAACTAGACACTAAGACCAGCAACTCGACACGACGATGCAACCGATAATTCAATAATGCAAACAATGAAAAGAAAATTGCAAAGGCTCAGACTGGCTTGGACAAAAGGATGAATATATCTAACTTTTTTGTGGCTTTTTCTTGGACAATAGGTAAGAAAATAAATCTAATCTAGGGGAAACTGGAAATTCTCACCGAGCAACCTGAAAACTGATACCACTTGATAGAGGCGAGGGTCTCGATCTTTTGATGAGATGATAACTATCGATTTGGTGAAGACGACTTTGACGGTCCGACTACAAACGTGCAAGACGTTGTGCCTTAGCAATCGCTAAACCAATCTCCTGAGATTACTGACGATGCCGGAGGCACGGTCAGCCTGACCACGAAGGTCTATTCCTGCAAGCAATCGAAGAACGAGCAAGAATATGATAAAGCAATCTGAATATTGCGAATATATGAAGTATTGATAATGGTGGGGATCCGTAAGCGGTCTTGGTCTGGTCGTTGGACATAAACGAAGTACACGAAGTTGCAATGGCTAACTTTTAACTAAACAAATCCCAAGGAAAAAGTTACTAGATGGATCTACTTATATAGGAGCAAGGGGTGGCGGCCAAGGAGGTGGGAGGACGTCACAAGGCAGCCTAAAACCAACCCTAGGTCGTACAAGTCTCATGGGCCCAAGTGGAGGTGATGCAACACCTTTGGACTTGTTGTTTGACACGGATTCTGCTGCAACGTCAGATTGTTTCGTACATATCTCAATGCTCCGGACGAATTTAAAGGTGAATCCAACTGGGTTGGAAAGAGGACGAAATCTACTTTCCAACAAAAAAAGAATCACCCAATTCGGAGTCCGTATGAAAAAGTTGTTGGCGTTTTGAGTCAGGTATGTGTGTGCAGTCCGAATCTGAATCCAGAACGTGAGAGACTTGGACTCTATCTTCTCTTGGCCCAAAAGTGACGTGATAGGACTTCTTAAACAGAACCTAAACTTCTCCTTTTGCCTTATCTTCATATATGGATTGTACAAATGTCCCATACACCTGCAATTAGACAAAACACAAAAGTGTGTGAAGTATTTTTGTTCTGGATAACATAAATAGATTATTGAATAGTTTGCACTAGAAATCACCTGACAAATATGCATGTATGCAATAGTTTTGGTCGTATCCAAGGTAGTCATGTCCTCATCAACCGTCCTCGCCAAGAGCAACATGAGGTCGACAACCCTCCTCGCCAAGAGCAACATGAGCAAGACAACCCTCCTCGCCAAGAGCAACATGAGATTGCCAATCCTCACCGACATGGGCGTCATCATCCCCGACCCCAACACAATGAAGAGCAATGGTATGGCAAGCTAAAGTTCACCATGCCCAAGTTTACTGGAAGCAATGACCCCGAAGAGTACATATCATGGGCATTGAAGGTTGACAAAATATTCCGCTTGCACAACTACGAAGAAGAGAAGAAGATCGCAATGGCATCCCTTGAATTCCAAGAATATGTCCTTATTTGGTGGGAACAAGTCATTGAGCGTCGAGCGGCAAGAGGTGAACCACCCATCACCACTTGGGCACAAATTGATGAGGACATCAATACCATTGTTACACCCACAGCCCCAACTGCTACATATACTGGACCAATTACTAGAGCTCGCGCACGCCAATTAAATTATCAGGTACTTTCATGAGAATATGATGCTGCCTAAATTGGATACATTTGTTTTGCTTACAAATGAAGGGCCTGGCATGGAGAAGAGTGATGAACACTGGAGCAAGACCAAGCCTGGAGATGATGGCATGCGCAAGGGGAACAAGAACGGAGTTACAAGTGATGATTTCAGGACTTTGAAGCCACCATAAGGAGTGCATGAAGCCTTGGACGAAATATACAAGATACCACTTCATAAATTTCGTCCAGATGCTATTCTAGGTGCTGCTTCACCTTATTATTGGGCCAGGCCCATGTAATTTCGAAATACTTAAGTATAGGCTGTTTTTAGAGTCCGTATGTGTGGGGAAACAAGAGTTAGGGTTGGTTTCGGACCCCTCCCACAAGGGCCACGAAATCCCCCCCCCCCCTTCCTCCATATATACAGCCCTTATGGCATCGTTTAGACTTTGAGTTTTGTTTAGATTAAAAGTTCGCCATAGCTGCAACTTCGCAGCGTGCCGTTGTGTTCAACGACTGCACAAAGCGCCACGTAACCCCACCTTGATCAATAAAGCTTTCCTCTTATATTCGCAATATCCAGATTGCAATCTTAGTTTCTTGCTTGTTCTTCGCTTGCTTGCGGAAATGCAGACCTTCGTGGTCGTTGATCGTGCTCGCGTGGTCAATAACCTCTCGAAGTTGGTTTAGCGATTGCTAAAGCGCGACGTCCTCAAGACGTTCAGAGTCGGATCGTCAAAGTCGACTTCATCCTAAACGATAGCCACCATCTCATTGAAAGACGGGACACCTTTGCCTCTATCAAGTGGTATCAGATTTCCAGGTTGCTCGATGAGATTTTACAGTTTTTCGTAGTTTCGATCGAGTCTGTTCTTCATACCTATAGTCCACGAAAAAGCCAAAAAAAATAGGTCTGGAAAATTCTGGCTAGGCAGTTTTTAGGCCATTTGTAGACTTTTTCGAAAAAAAATCGTTGCGGAGCAAAAAAAAGGAAAAAATGCAAAAAAAAGAAAAAAAATTCAGAGTGTGCTCCTCCCTTGTTTACGTGCCGCGCCGTGATTTTGTTAGTGTTCTAGGCTCGCGTCTCTAGCACAGTCTAGCCTAGGACCAGCATAGTACCATCGTTGAGCGTTTATTCAACTTTGCATCTTTGAATTGATTATTGCTGACCCTTTTTGCTACCATATTATAAGCATTCCCAGCTCCACATACATCTACGTCGTGCATTTGACTCTCCCTGGTAATCGCTCTATCCAAGCTTTGAGAGTTTTGACTACAGCGGTTGCCGATCACCGCCTGCTGCTGGGTAAGAACTGGTAAGAATTTGAGATTTGCTTGACGGATTTGTGACACCCACCACCACCTCTTGTTAGTAGTCTATAGGATCATATTCTTGTGTGTTTCATTGTCGCTAACCATGCCGAGATCACAAGTCGATTTAGACCGACCGGGAGAACATGACGAATAAGGAGTTGCATGATAAATTTCAGCAAATGATGAGTGGACAGGTGCAAGATGTGCTAAACAGGTTTGAAAAGGCCATGGAGAAGATAGATGGCATGGAGAAGACATTCGAAACAAAGCTCGATAACAAGTTTAATGAATTACTCGCACATCTTCCACCACCACCACCGGCTGCACCTAACGCACCTCTACAACAACAACTACAACGACTACCTCCACGTCACGAAACAGCCCTCCGCCGAGCGAGCCGTGTCCCTCTTGCGCTTGGCCAAACTGTTGGTGCTGCTGTTGATACTTCTGTGGCTCCTGCTGCTGATGAGGAGGAGGATGATTATGTGGGAGATTACGAGGATGAAGTTGATCAAAATCAGAACTACGTGCAACCACCAGCACCACAACCACGAGGTCGTCCACATGCAAATAATGGCAGTGTTAGGGCTCCCCCTCAGGTACGAGATCATGACCATCTCCCTAAACTGAAATTGAATATTCCACCATTTGAGGGTAGATATGTTCCTGATATATATCTTACTTGGGAGTTAGGAACTGAACAACGATTTACATGTTTACAATATCCTGAGGAGAGACATGTTCCTGCCGCTGTTTGTGCTTTCACTAGCTTTACATGTGTTTGGTGGTCTGAACATTGTAGATTATATGATGTTCCAGCTATTGGGCTGCTTTGAAAACTGCTATGCATACTTGTTGGGTTCCACCATATTATCAACGTCAATTACTTCAAAAATTGCAGCGCTTACGACAAGGAAAAAATCCTGTAGAAGAATATTATCAGGAATTACAAACTGGCTTGATTCGATGTCGTATTGTTGAGGAGAATGAAGCTATGCTTGCACGTTTTATGGGTGGATTAAATAGAGAGATTCAGACCATTCTAGAGTATAAGGATTATAATAATATCACTCGTTGATTCCATCTTGCTTGTAGAGCTGAACGTGAAGTGCAGGATCGATAGGCATTGGCGCGAACTAACTTTTCTGCAGGTTGACCTTCATCATGGACACCACGTGCATCATCTACTTCCACTGCACCATCAACTCCTTCAGGTGCCACCTCCAACCGTGATACAAGAAAGCAGACACAACCACCACTATCTGCCAAGAGCACACCTGCCGGGCCTGCAGAGAGTTCTTCTTCTTCCATGGGGTCATGAGGGCACACAAGTGATATTATTTGTCGTCGTTGTAAGGGAAGAGGACATTTTGCGAGAGAATGCAAATCTTAGCGTGTGATGATTGCTACTGAGGATGGTAGGAATGAGTCCGCTAGTGACTATGATGAGGAGACTTTGGCTCTTATTACACATGAAGAACACGGTGGAGATGATTCTGATCATGAGATGCAATACATGGCTGCTGAAGATGCTGACATGTATGAATGTTTAGTTGCTCAACGTGTTTTGAGTGTGCAGGTTACACAAGCTGAGCAAAATCAGAGGCATAATTTGTTCCATACAAAGGGAGTTGTGAAGGAACGTTTTATTCGCGTCATCATAGATGGAGGGAGCTGCAACAACTTGGCTAGCATGGCGATGGTGGAGAAGCTATCTCTCACCACAAGACCACATCCACATCCTTACTACATCCAATGGTTCAACAACAGCGGCAAGGTTAGGGTAACACGTACTGTTCGGGTGCATTTTAGTATCTCTACATATGCTGATTATGTTGATTGTGATGTGGTACCTATGCAAGCATGTTCCTTATTACTTGGTAGACCATGGAAATTTGATAACAATTCGGCACACCATGGTAGAAACAATCGGTATACTCTTGTTCATAAGGATACAAATATTACTTTGCTTCCTATGACTCCTGATTCCATTTTGATATATGATATTCATAGAGCTAATAAAGCAAAACAAGAGAAAAATAAGAGTGAAAATCAGAATGTGGCAAAAGAATTTGAGCAACAAATGAAGCCTAATAATAAACCATCTGGTGTTGTTTCTGAAATTAAATTGAAAAGAGCATGTTTACTTGCCACCAAATCTGATATTGATGAGCTAGATTTTAGCAAATCTGTTTGCTATGCTTCTGTGTGCAAAGAGGCATTATTTTCATTCGAGGACGTGCCTTCCTCTTTGCCCCTCTTTGTCACTAACATTTTGCAGGAGTTCACGACGTCTTCCCACGGGACGTGCCACCGGATTACCACCTATTCGAGGGATTGAGCATCAAATTGACTTAATTCCCGGTGCATCGCTACCCAACCGTGCACCATACCGTACCAATCCAGAGGAGACGAAGGAGATTATGCGTCAAGTATAGGAGCTGCTCGACAAAGGTTATATATGCCAATCTCTTAGTCCTTGTGCTGTTCCTATTATACTAGTGCCTAAAAAGGATGGTACGTCGCGTATGTGTGTTGATGTAGAGACATTAATAATATTACTATTCGTTATCGTCATCCTATTCCTAGGCTAGATGATATGCTTGATGAATTGAGTGGCTCTACAATATTCTCCAAAGTTGATTTGCATAGTGGATACCATCAAATTCGTATGAAATTGGGAGATGAATGGAAAACAGAATTTAAAACTAAGTTTGGTTTATATGAGTGGTTAGTCATGCCTTTTGGGTTAACTAATGCACCTAGTACTTTCATGAGACTAATGAAGGAAGTTTTACGTGCTTTCATTGGACGATTTGTGGTAGTCTATTTTGATGATATACTGATTTATAGCAAATCTTTGGAAGAACATTTGGAACATTTACGTGCTGTTTTTATTACTCATCGTGATGCATGTTTGTTTGGTAACCTTGGGAAGTGCACCTTTTGCACCGACCGAGTACCTTTTCTTAGCTATGTTGTTACTCCACAGGGAATTGAACTTGATAAAGCCAAGATTGAAGCTATTGAGAGTTGGCCGCAGCCCATAACGGTCACACAAGTGAGGAGTTTTCTTGGACTCGCTGATTTCTATAGGCGTTTTGTGAGAGATTTTAGCACCATTGCTGCACCTCTCAATGAGCTTACAAAGAAGGATGTGCCTTTTGTTTGGGGTACCGCACAGGAAGAAGCCTTCACGATATTGAAAGATAAGTTGACACATGCTCCTTTACTCCAACTTCCTGATTTTAATAAGACTTTTGAGCTTGAATGTGATGCTAGTGGAATTGGATTAGGAGGTGTGTTATTACAAGATGGCAAACCTGTTTCATACTTTTCTAAAAAATTGAGTGGGCCTAGTCTGAACTATTCTACTTATGATAAAGAATTATATGCTCTTATTTGGACCTTAGAAACATGGCAACATTATTTATGGCCCAAAGAATTTTTTATACATTCTGATCATGAATCTTTGAAACACATTAAAAGTCAAGCAAAACTGAACCGTAGACATGCTAAATGGGTTGAATTCATTGAGACTTTCCCTTATGTCATTAAACACAAGAAGGGTAAAGAAAATGTTATTGCTGATGCATTGTCTCGTAGCTATACTATGCTTTCACAACTTGACTTTAAAATATTTGGTTTGGAGATCATCAAAGATCAATATGTGCATGATTCTAAATTTAAAGATGTATTGCAGAATTGTAAAGAAGGTAGAACATGGAACAAGTTCGTCGTTAACGATGGATTTGTGTTTCGTGCTAACAAGCTATGCATTCCAGCTAGCTCCGTTCGTCTTTTGTTGTTGCACGAGGCGCGTGGAGGAGGACTAATGGGACAATTTCGCGTGAAGAAGACGAAGGATATACTTGCTACACATTTCTTTTGGCCAAAGATGAGACGGGATGTTGAGCGTTTGTTGCTCGCTGCACTACATGTCAAAAAGCTAAGTCACGACTCAATCCTCATGGTTTATATATGCCCTTGCCTGTACCTAGTGTTCCTTGGGAGGATATATTTATGGATTTTGTTTTAGGTTTACCTCGAACAAAGAAGGGGAGGGATACCATATTTGTTGTCGTGGATAGGTTATCGAAAATGGCACACTTCATACCATGTCATAAAAGCGATGATGCTGTTAATGTTGCTGATTTGTTTTTTCGTCAAATTATTCGCTTGCATGGTGTGCCAAATACTATTGTTTCATATCATGATACTAAATTTCTTAGCCACTTTTGGAGATGTTTATGAGCTAAGTTGGGGACTAAACTGCTTTTTAGTACTACATGTCATCCCCAAACAGATGGTCAAACTGAAGTAGTCAATAGAACATTGTCTACTATGCTTAGGGCTGTTTTGAAGAATAATAAGAAAATGTGGGAAGAATGCTTGCCTCATATTGAATTTACTTATAATCGTTCATTGCATTCTACTACTAGGATGTGCCCTTTTGAAATTGTGTATGGTTTCCTACCTCGTGCACCCATTGATTTATTGCCTCTTCCATCTTCGGAGAAGGTTAATTTTGATGCTAAACAACGTGCTGATTTGATCTTAAAAATGCATGAGTTAACTAAGGAAAACATTGAGCGTATGAATGCTAAATATAAACTTGCTGGAGATAAGGGTAGAAAACATGTTGTCTTTGCACCTGGAGATCTTGTTTGGTTACATTTGCGTAAGGATAGGTTGCCTAATTTGTGCAAATCAAAGCTAATGCCACGTGCTGATGGTCCTTTTAAGGTTTTAGAGAAAATAAATGATAATGCATATAAACTTGAGCTGCCTGCAGATTTTGGGGTTAGTCCCACTTTTAACATTGCAGATTTGAAGCCTTATTTGGGTGAGGAAGATGAGCTTCCGTCGAGGACGACTTCATTTCAAGAAGGGGAGGATGATGAGGACATCAATACCATTGTTACACCCACAACCCCTACTGCTACATATACTGGACCAATTACTAGAGCTCGCGCATGCCAATTAAATTATCAGGTACTTTCGTTTCTTGGTAACGATTCTAATGTTCATGAGAATATGATGCTGCCTAAATTGGATACATTTGTTTTACTTACAAATGAAGGGCCTGGCATGGAGAAAAGGGATGAACACTGGAGCAAGACAAGGCCTGGAGATGATGGCATGCGCAAGGGGAACAAGAACGGAGTTACAAGTGATGATTTTCAGGACTTTGAATCCACCATAAGGAGTGCATGAAGCCTTGGACGAAATATACAAGATGCCACTTCATAAATTTCGTCCAGAGGCTATTCTAGGTGCTGCGTCACCTTATTATTGGGCCAGGCGCATGTAATTTCGAAATACTTAAGTATAGGCTGTTTTTAGAGTGCGTATGTGTGGGGAAACAAGAGTTAGGGTTGGTTTCGGACCCCTCCCTCAAGGGCCACGAAATCCCCCCCCCCCTTCCTCCATATATACAGCCCTTATGGCGTCGTTTAGACTTTGAGTTTTGTTTAGATTAAAAGTTCGCCATAGCTGCAACTTGGCGTGATTTCGCTTGTGTTCAACGACCGGACAAAGCGCCACAGAACCCCACCTTGATCAATAAAGCTTTCCTCTTATATTCGCAATATCCAGATTGCAATCTTAGTTTCTTGCTTGTTCTTCGTTTGCTTGCAGGAAACAGACCTTCGTGGTCAGGTTGATCGTGCTCCGGCGTGGTCAATAACCTCTCGGAGTTGGTTTAGTGATTGCTAAGGCGCGACATCCTTGCACGTTCGTAGTCAGATCGTTAAAGTCGACTTCATCCTAAACGATAGCCACCATCTCATCGAAAGACGGGACACCTTTGCCTCTATCACAAATGAAGACTGTCATGAGAGCACGATTCGTGCCAAACTACTACAACCGCGACCTCTTCAAGAAACTCCAACAACTCAAGCAAGGAACCAAGAGCGTTGAAGAGTATTACAAGGAAATGGAGATTGCCATGATACGAGCCAATGTCAAAGAAGATGATGAGCAAACTATGGCACATTTCTTGAATGGACTCAATAACCCTATCAAGAAGATTGCCGATTTCCAACCATACTCGAACCTCATCGAGCTAGTGCATCAAGCTACCAAAGAGGAACGGCAAGTACAAGACGACTTCAAGTATGCCAAGTTCTCATCCAAGTCCTATGGCCTCTCCAACAATCAAGCTTCGACGACTACAACACCTTCTACCTCAACCAAGCTGATGCGGAGCATCCTACGGACATCACCATGTCAAGAGTTCAATCGGCAAGTGACACATGCGACATCTACTTCACATACACAAAGGTGAATCATCTCCTTTACGCGTGCTCGCTTGACCCCTTCGAGGATGGTATACTACTTGACACTCCACTCATGTGCATGCATAGGTATTGTCGGAGCTTCACGGATGACGAGGAGGAGTGCAAGCGCCAAGGATCACCTACACCATCCGTGAGGGAAGCGTGGAAGAGAAGGAAGAAGAAGCGTGGACAAGCTTCTGGAAAGCCCGGAACTTCCGGCCGCTGCCCGGAACTTCCGGCCACCGGAACCTCCGGCCATCCCGGAGCTTCCGGCCCTGCTGCACCGAAGCCGTCTAAGAGTGTGCCAACTCTCTAGATAGCCCGGACCCTGCTCGGACCTTCGCCAGGAACCTCCGGCGCCCGGACCTTCCGGCTGTCCCCGGAACTTCCGGCCCTGCCTGCGCACAGAGACTTGGGCCAAGGCCCATGTACCCATTCGCCCCTCACTTACCCCTTCGTGGCTACTACTATATATACTCATCCCCCTCCATTCTAGGGTTAGCACAGTGATAGCTCATTTGTATGTGAGCTTTTCTCCTACCTTCTCCTCTTGAGAGAGAGAGACCACCACTCCCATGGAGTTCAAGATCCTGCGGGATATATCGATCAAGACCCCCTCTTGGGCGGCCCCCTTCGAGACCTCCTCATGGAGATGAACCTTACCTTGTATCATTCTCTTTGTTGTTCATGTACCTTGTGGATCTTGTGTGTTTGATTGTCTAGTGGATGTGTGATTGGACTTGTTCTTGAGTGTTTCCCCTTGTGATTTCTCTCCGTTCTTCCCCGTGTTCGTCGTGTTCTTCGAGGGATCTCGCTCCTTTTGTGAAAGATCGGCCGTATGGAGTTCCACTCCACATCATCTTGGTATCATGAGCCACGTTGATCACGATTACGGAGCCTCCCCCGCCGTTTTCTAGCCTTCTTTTGCTTGATTTCGTCCTAAATTCGAAAATCCCCACCAAAAATAGCCCCCAAATTTTTTTGTGATTTGTTGGTTTTGATGATGTTTTGTTGATTTTGATCCATGGATTCGTTGTGTTTCAAGTGGATCTAGCTTTCCCCCATCATTTTCCCTCTTTCCATCCACGAAATCTCCCCAATTTTGACCTTGGAAATCGATTTTTTCCGCCCCCGTTCTCAGATCTGGAATTTAGGGTTCGTCCCGGAAGAAATTCCACGACCCCCGTAACTTCCGTCCCCCGGAACTGCCGTCCCCCGGAACTGCCGTGCCCTGGAACTTCCGTCCCAGCCCCGGAACCTCCGGGCTAAGCAGAAAGTTTACCCCAAAAATCCCCAGACTCACCGCACTTTTTCCGCGACCCCCGGAACTTCCGACCACCCCCAAACTACCGGAGCCCGGAACTTCCGGCCCTAACCCCGGAACTTCCGGCCTAACCAGAAACTTTCCCCGAAATTTCAGCATCAGCCTTCTTCACCGTTTTCATCACAACTTTTCGCTCCGAACTCCGATTTGAGTGTTCGTTGGCTCGTTTTGAAGCTATCGACGTGCCCGAGGTCCTCACCTTGGTTTCTCCACCTTTTGACACCATCAAATTTTTGGAACTTTGGCATTTTTGCCTAGGGCTTCCACCATATCTTCCGCAATACCATCATAGCCTTCTGCAACCTAACCCTTTTTGTTCCCCATAGCATTTGAGGTCGTTTGAGTAGTGACTTGAGTCTCCTAAGGTGTTTCGGCTACTTAGGGACGATTGCTTCCTCATCAACCACCACCACCACTTCCGCATAGGCTTGCCCACCATACACTTCCGCAACCACAACTTAACCCAATCTTGTTTGTGTTGTGAGTTGTGTCTCCTAAGGTGTTTCGGCTACTTAGGGACCGTGCTACCAACTCCAACACCATGTATAGCCCATCATTCCACTTCCGCATCGCCAAGTGCACACCACCCCTGCTTTCCTCTACCACCATTTGAAATTTGTCCTTGAGATTTTGAGTTTGCGGTTTTTCCGTTTCCTAAGGTGTTTCGGCTACTTAGGGACGAGTCTCCATCATCTTGGTATCTACATCAAGAACACCGCCACTCATCATCACAAAGGACGGTAACCTTGACGACACCATTGTATATTCCCCTTGCAATTGCATTGATAACCCCTAGCCCATTTGCGTTACTTGCCTGTCGAGACTAGCCATTTGAGTATTGCCCGGCAACGTTACTTGTGCACATTAGTGATCCACCCTTTCATTGCATACATACCATATCATATTGGTATCATCATATCATCCCTTGTGTCACAAGATTGTTCCCGTATATACACAATTGCTATCTTGGTTTGTGCATTTCGCATTGTGGCCATATCAAAAAAAAAAAAGAGAATAAGCTTTTAAGAAAAAAGAAAAAGAAAGCAAAGAAGCTTGTAAGAAAGAGCCATAGCATCATACCACATTGCATCAGCTTGTCATATCCGATCATCTTGGATCAAACACCGGGAACCATACATATATAGCATACTTGGGATAGAAAGTTTATCCATTTTGCATCTTATAGGTTGTGCACAAGTGTCGTATCCGCCTATTGAGCAATCGTGCTAGCGTCTCTCTTGAGTTGTGCAACACGAGCGTTTTGGTGGATTCCACATTTTGAGCTCATTCCTTGGTTACAAGGCCCCATTTATCTATCCGTGTGTGCGTTTCCGTGTGCCATTCATTGCTATTGGTCTACTTGTTTCACTTGCGAATTTGTGAATCTCTTTCAAAATTATTGACTCTTGCTAACATTTTGCATTAAATTTTTGTGCCACTATCCTCACCAAGCTACTCCATAAGCTTTACTTGATAGGTGTGAGTGAACAAGTCCGGTACCAATTCCACTATTCTTTCATCTCACATTGAGTGAAACGGGATACATCCTCAACTTTGGGAAAAGGTAACTTCGTGTTGTTTATCTCATTTCCTACTCACCTCTACTCGAGTCTTGTGATGTATAGGCAAGGCATTTCCCCTTCGGTCTACAACAACAACGACGAGTTCGATGCCACGGACAACTCCAGCAACGCCAAGATGCAAGCTCAAATGGAGGAGATCAAAGCCCTCATCAAGTCCTACAAGAGATCTTCCTCATCTTCGAGAAGACGCTCTAGTGCACATGCTTCCGAGCTACCATCTCCGGCAAGATCACATCGGCATCGACACCAACACCGACAAGAACGTGAAGGTCAAGAGCTCAACACCAACAACCGCTCAGCGACTTCACCATCTCCCTTGGCATCTTCGCCAAGCGACTTCAAGGCGTCTTTGCCTACGGACATACGGCATCTTCGCCAACAAGCACCCCAAGACTATGCTCAAGAGAAGCTCCCCAAGCTCAAGTCCGCGACTTCCACGAGCTACTACGACCTGGACATCGACCACGTGATTCCTTTCTATGGGACTCAAGAACCCGAGGAGTATCTTGAGTGGGAGAGCCTAATGGACGACTACCTCAAGCTACATCAAGTTCCCCCCGAAGATCAAGTGAAGTGCGCCACAAGAAACTTCCACGACTACGCGTTGACATGGTGGCTTCACACACCTTCGGCGACCTACAACATGAGTTGGCCCAAGTCGAAGAGAGCTTTGCGGCGAGAGTTCATGCCCCCAACCTATGCGGAACAACTTCAACGCCAATTGGAGAACACCATACAAGGATCCAAGTCCATCGAAGCGTACTTCAAGGAGATTAAGGTTGCCTTGCGACGAGCCGGCGTGGACGACCCCATGTCAATGAAGTTCCACTTCATGATGGGATTGAACAACGAAATCTCCAAGACTATCTTCCTCGAGAACTACAAGTCCCTCGATGACAACTACATTGGTGCTCTCATGGCGGAACAAGAACTCATGAAGGCCAAGGCTTCTCCACCCCAAGCACACTTCTCGACAACCAAGCTCCATGAGAACGAGCATGAGGATAGCACCACCAAGATGTCCAAGCCCGACGAGCTCCAAGACGATGCTCCCAAGTTCGACTTCACCGCCATCCCCCCTTGTGGCATTGATGATGCCGAGTCTACTTCGACTCTTTTTCAAGATGGTGCGGGGACGAGTACGACTACGGAGACCCTCAAGGACCATGCTTTGGAGGCGAGCGACAAGGTGACGAGCAAGGATGATGCTTCCATCTTAGGAAGCGAGAGTGATGACGTGCCATCTTCGGCCTTCATCCATGGCGACGACGATGAGATGGTTGAGTATTTCACTTCGACCACGGCGACGTATGATGACTTGAGTGACTTTAGCCACCATATTGAGAGTGAGAGTGACTTCACCACTAGCCACATATATGATGTGTTGCCACAATTCCCTTGTGAGGAGAGCCACAACTCCCACCACTTAAGTGAGATGAGTGACTCCACCATACGTGAGATTGAGTGCACCTATTTTGAGGAAGTGAGTGAACCACCACATAGAGAGAGAGTGATTGTTGATAGGGCATGTGAGGCCACTTCGATTTCTAACGACTTAACCTCTACCTCTATTGTGTCTTCTCATTTGGTGCTAGGTCCCATATGTGATGACGCGCCGATACATGACGACTTCGTCCTCCCTTTGGACAAGACGATGGCCATGGTGGAATATGATGCACCCCCCACATGGTTCCATCAAGATGCAGATGACCACCATTTCGTCTTTCCCACCTCACCTACACAACTTGAGTGGAATGAACAAGGTAACATAGGTGAAGGTGATGCTCTAGTCCCACTAGTGGACATTCTTGACATTGATTGCTTGCATGATGTTGATCAACCTATTACCATGCTTCATGCTAGTGCGACTTCCCCATGTGGTGATTTTCCCATTTATGATGAGTTTGATGATTACCATGTGGAGTCTATTAGTTGTGATGCCATGTTACATAGGATTTCTTGTGACAATTCTTTAGCTCACATCATGTTTGACAATCCGCTTGACTTGTCATACGCTATGCATGAGATCAATCATATGTCATATTTGCAATCTCTTCGTAGTGACTATGCATATGTGATGTAGGGCGGAACCCTACGTGGACGATCTTTCACGCTTGGAGAGAATCCCTACGAGGAACACGAAGAACGAGCGGAAGAACACGAGGGAAAACACGGGGAGAACGAGAGAGAGATCACTCAACCGACAAGAAAACGATCACACAAGTGCTAGATTATCAAACACATAGAGTGGCACAAGATTCAAGGACAACAAAGGGTAGGATACAAGGGTAGCCGTTCTTCTCCGCGAGGAGGTCTTGATGGGGTCCGCCCTAGGAGGGGGTCTTGAATCCGCTTGGGGATCTTCTCCGTAGAGGTCCTGATCTCGAAGGAGAAGTAGCCAAGTGGATGAGCAAAGGCTCTCACACCGAAATATGAGCAAATCCAAAGCTAACCCTCGAAAGGATGAGAGGAGGGTCTATTTATAGTCTAGGTTCTCGAAGGGGTAAGTTGGGGGCGAAACGAGTACATGGGCCTCGGCCCGGAACGCTGCACGCAGGCAGGGCGGTAGTACCGTGCTTCAGGGCGGTAGTACCGCTTTCAGCGGTAGTACCGCTATGATGGGCGGTAGTACCGCTCTGGAGCCGTTCGATCTCCGAAGTTTGTCGGACTTTGGAAGTGGAGCGGATGTAGAGCGGTAGTGCCGCTTGTGATGATAAGCGGTAGTACCGCTGGGCCTGGGCGGTAGTACCGCTTGCTCCCGGCTTCTTCTTCCTTCTCCTCTTCCATGCTTGGCCTTGGTCCTTGGATCCTCCATGGTCGTCTCGGTTGTACCGAGTGTATGCAAGGTCCATGCATGAGGTAGTAGCCATGTCTCACATGTGGAAAGTGACGGTTCGAAGAGGAGTGAGTTCACCTTGGGTCCAATGGCGCATAGTCGAGGTCTCATCTTATGTATCCTTGGGGCTTGGAGAGTGGTTGGAGTGTACATGGGGATGAACGTGGTATGCTCCGCATCATCTCCCCTCCCTTGGGAAAGATCCGACCTCGGATCGTGATCCTCATCACCATGGAAACGGTTGTCGTAGACGGACTTGTAGTTGGACGAAGTTGAAGACATGGCGCAATCCAAGTAGTCCACGGTGTCGTCGGGATGGTAGACATGCAAAGAGAGCAAACACAAACGACACTCGGAAATACAATGGTTAGCGCACGCAAAGTGTCCATCATGTAAGAATGGGTCCGTGCGGCAAGATTGGTCGTGACAAAACGCATGAAGCTTATCAAGATGATCTAGAATGAGATGCAAAGCATTCATGGGAACAAATGCAATCATTGTGCACTCAATTGTGTTATGAGTATGAGCAATGCAACCACGGTGCAATATGATGTCATAATGGGATGGTGCATCAAAAGCATGAACATAGCAATGGATGCTCAATATGTGAATGTCATCATGCAATTGATGGTAGGCAATGTGATCATTATGTATGAATATGCCATCAAGAAAGATCACAACAAATTTGCTAAGGAAGTGAACAAGCTCAAATATCATGGATGACATGGGAATACAAGATGCAACAAGGCAATCATAATGTGTGTCAATCCATGCATAGGGTGCAAACTTGTGGTGAGAATGATATATCCATCGAGCATGACATGTATGAGCACAATCAACAAATATGGAGATGGTGGTGTACCAATGCTCGATGTCGTGGCATGAGTGGAATTCCGAAGGTGCATCCCATAAGTGCGAGCGCTCCTCAATGTGAAGTTCCATGTAGCCAATCTCCAATGTCGTTCCTCCGTTCACGAGATGTAGCATGTAGACAACAAGAAGGAAACGACAATGAAAGAGTGACCCATCCAATATGCGTATTTGAGGATGGCTCAAAGGGAAGGAGGTCACCTTTAGGAGGTTCTCAAGGATGATGGAGTTGCACATCTTGTATGCCTTCCCATAAGCAAGTTGTCTCGTGATGTTACCGCCTTGTGAATCCTTCAAAATGAAAGAACATGACAAACACTCGGAAAAACAAATGAGGTTGGCGGAAGTGCAAAACTTATCATTCGTGTGGTAAAATACCCAACAAGTGTTCTCATCATTCTTATCATAAGAAAGGACAAGGTGTGGTATGGTATGGAAGCATAAGATGCAACTACAACCAAAGACAATAGGCTTAACCAAGAAAGCATGCATCACAAGTAATATGTCAAAGTCTCCAAGAGCAATAAGCATAGTATGGTTGCACTCAATACAAGGTGATATAAGAGATGCAACTAATGGAGGCAAGAGACCATGAACAATATATATCATGTGAGAGGCATGAACATATATGTCATCAACCCAAGAAAGCAAGTAATAGTGGAACATGGGCGATGCAACATAGGAAGCAATCATATCAATCAAGTGAAGCAAGCTAGTAGTGCGAAGATGCAACGTACTAGAAGGAATCAAGGCAATCATGTCATGTGTGCAAATAGTGGGCATGAATAATTCACATGGCATAGCACAAGCATGAAAGCAAGATATGAGAAAATTATCATCAATGTATTGGCGAGAGGCCATATGTAAATAGCAATGGATCATCATGACTCTCCCAACACAACAATCAACAATAGCATGGGGCACATGATAAACATGGCAAAAGCAACAAGGATCTCCACCAAGCATGCAAATACACATATGAGTATCGTGATGGTGAATCATGGGTATATGCAAGCAAGGGTCACAATTGCATGGCAAAGGCATAGAAGCAAGCATAACATGCAAAGTGAACACGATAGAATGGGCATAAGGTAACAAGTGGTAAATAGCCCAAAGCCGTGTGAGAGACAAGTAAAAGAGATGCGCGTAGTCCTTGTGCAAAAGGAATGGTGGGAATGAAAGTCCACGTGATCCCAAGTCATCGTTGCTCTCAAGAGCTCGTTTCGTCAACTCTTGGGATTGAGAAGTTGACGAGTATGCATGAGTACCTACACAAAACAAAGACAAAGGAAAAATTGTGTGTGCATGGTATATGTACACATCATCCATCATGATGCACATGCATGTGTCGGTTAGCACAAAATATCCAATGCTCAAATAAATGAGATGCGTGATATAGAAACATGTCATCCATCATGAGAGGTTTGTTATTATGTATAGCATAATGGAGACTCAAATTGTGTAATGCATCATGAGAAATATCTAGAGCATTGTTATTCATGGAATGCATATGGTGCAAGCAATCATGGAAATCATGCAAAGGATGGGATGAATCAAAATCTCCAAACATGTATGAGGAAACTATGGGGGTCTCCTCATGAGCAAGAGTAGAAATATCATGTGGAGAATATTGACAACATCCACAACAATGCATATTTGGAACAATGTGATCATGGCATGGAATATTAGATGAATTGCATAAATCATGTAAAGGAAGCATGGCAATATCATCACAAGAGAAGCAAAGGCCAATGACCATCATCTCGTCATCTATGCCATAAGTGCAAATGGGATTTATTTTAATTGGGCATGCATAGTTACTATGTTGAGATTGTAATGATGCAATATGGGAGATCTCACTCATAGCATATGGCAAGTTCAATGGATTGTCAAATATGATGTGACCAAAAGAATTTTCACATGATATCCTATGGAGCATAACATCACAACTAGGCAACTCAACATGCTCATCATCATATTCATCGTAAATAGGTAAGTCAAGGCATGAAGAAGTTTCACTAGCATGAAGCATGGTAATAGGTGGGTCAACATCATGCAAGCAATCAATCTCAAGAATGTCCACTAGTGGGACTAGAGAAGCACCATCACCTATGTTACCTTTGGAGCGTCGCTCATGTGTTGTAGGTGAGGTGTTGAGGATTGTCTCGTTGTCACGTTCATCTTGATGGAACCATGTGGGGGGTTCATCATCATCCACCATGGCCATCGTCGTCTCTAATGTAGGGATGGACTCGTCGAGGATAGGCATGTCGTCATGTAGGAGACCTAGCACCAAAGAAGAAAACACACTAGGAGTAGAGGTGTACACAAGTAATATGTCAAAGTCTCCAAGATTAATAAGCATAGTATGGTTGCACTCAATACAAGTGGATATGAAAGAGGCAACTAATGGACACAAGAGACAATGATCAAGATATATCATGTGAGAGGCATGAGCATATATGTCATCAACCCAAGAAAGCAAGTGATAGTGGAACATGGGTGATGCAACATAGCAAGCAATCATAGCGATCAAGTCAAGCAAGCTAGTAGTGCGAAGATGCAACATACTACAAGGAATCATGGCAAGCATGTCATGTGTGCAAATAGTGGGCATGAATAATTCACATGGCATAGCACAAGCATGAAAGCAAGATATGAGAAAATTATCATCAATGTATTGGCGAGAGGCCATATGTAAATAGCAATGGATCATCATGACTCTCCCAACACAACAATCAACAATAGCATGGGGCACATGATAAACATGGCTAAAGCAACAAGGATCTCCACCAAGCATGCAAATACACATATGAGTATCGTGATGGTGAATCATGGGTATATGCAAGCAAGGGTCACAATTGCATGGCAAAGGCATAGAAGCAAGCATAACATGCAAAGTGAACACGATAGAATGGGCATAAGGTAACAAGTGGTAAATAGCCCAAAGCCGTGTGAGAGCCAAGTAGAAGAGATGCGTAGTCCTTGCGCAAAAGGAATGGTGGGAATGAAAGTCCACGTGATCCCAAGTCATCGTTGCTCTCAAGAGCTCGTTTCGTCAACTCTTGGGATTGAGAAGTTGACGAGTATGCATGAGTACCTACACAAAACAAAGACAAAGGAAAAATTGTGTGTGCATGGTACATATACACATCATCCATCATGATGCGACGTGCATGTGTCGGTTAGCACAAAATATCCAATGCTCAAATAAATGAGATGCGTGATATAGAAACATGTCATCCATCATGATAGGTTTGATGTTATGTATAGCATAATGGAGACTCAAATTGTGTAATGCATCATGAGAAATATGTAGAGCATTGTTATTCATGGAATGCATAAGGTGCAAGCAATTATGTGAATCATGCAAAGTATGGGATGAATTAAAATCTCCTAATGTGTATGAGGAAACTATGGGGGTCTCCTCATGAGCATTAATGGATACATCACATGGAGAATATTGACAACATCCAAAACAATGCATATTTGGAACAATGTGATCATGGCATGGAATAGTAGATGAATTGCATAAATCATGTAAAGGAAGCATGGCAATATCATCACAAGAGAAGCAAAGGCCAATGACCATCATCTCGTCATCTATTCCATAAGTGCAAATGGGATTTATTTTAATGGGGCATGCATAGTTACTATGTTGAGATTGAAATGATGCAATATGGGAGATCTCACTCATAGCATATGACAAGTTCAATGGATTGTCAAACATGAAGTGACCAATAGAATTTTCACAAGATATCCTATGAAGCATAGCATCACAACTAGGCAACTCAACATGCTCATCATCATATTCATCATAAATAGGTAAGTCAAGGCATGAAGAAGTTTCACTAGCATGAAGCATGGTAATAGGTGGGTCGACATCATGGGAGCAATCGATGGTAAGAGAGTCCACTAGTGGGACAAGAGAAGCACCATCACCTATGTTACCATTGGAGCGTCGCTCATGTGTTGTAGGTGAGGTGTTGAAGATCGCCTCGTTGTCAACTTCATCTTGATGGAACCATGTGGGGGTGCATCATCGTCCACCATGGCCATCTTCGTCTCCAATGTAGGGATGGACTCGTCGAGGATAGGCATGTCATCATGTAGGAGACCTAGCATCAAGAAGAAAACACACTAGGAGTAGAGGTTAAGTCGTTAGAAATCATAGTGGCCTCATGTGCCGTGTCAACTACCTCACTCACTAAGTGTTGTGGCTCACTCACTCCCTCAAGGATGCTCTCACTCGTATGGTGGGTGGAGTCACTCAAATGGCGCTCAATCTCACATAGGATGTGTGGCATGCTCTCATGTGTGGGGCTAGTGGTGGTCACACTCATCCTCTCATAGGAAATGCACTCAATGTCATATAGGGTGGAGTCACTCATGGGTTGGTGGCTCTCCTCACATGGCAATTGGGTCATCTCATGATATGTGGGTGTCGGAGAGATGTTGGTGCAAATGTCTCCATGCGTGGTCGCGTAGCTTGACTCGGAGTATGAGTCCAATGTGGGCGTCGTCTTCATGTTGTTGAAGAGGTTCGCGCTCGTCGCCGTGGTCGAAGGGGATGGCCCTTGCTCGACCGCCTTGTCACCGCCTTGGTGTTGGAGGCCCATATGATGTGGCACCTCATAGCTCGTCTCCATGACCGAAGGGAGTTTCCCATGCTCGCCATCTTCCTTGAGGGGCTTCAAGATGGAAGTGTCGCCTCGCTTCGAGGTGGTCGCCTTGGACTTGATGAAGTTGATGTAGGGCACACGTGGGAAGTAGGCGAAGATGCCGTACGTCCAAAGGCGAAGATGCCTTGAGAACACTTGGCGAAGATGCCAAAGTGGTTGATGTAGCCGTAGCGCCGTCTTGGTGGTGGTCGTCTCGCGGTCTTCTCTTGTGCGTACGAAGCTTCGACTTGGCGTGAAGTAGGGCTTGTTGGGACTTGTGCATTTGCGCTTGTGGAGCATCTTCATGATGATGATGTTGTTGTCGTGCTTGAGCTCCTTGGCGTTCGTCGTCGTCGTGCACATGATGCTTGGAGGTGACTTGCCCTTCATGACGATGTTGATCACGAATGTGATGGTGGTCTCCATGGAGATGTGGACGACTTGCGCTTGCATCGCTTGGGCGCTCCGAAGACTTGTGGCTTGAACGTCGCCGCCTTGAAGATGACGAAGGGGAAGAAGACTTGATCAAGGCCCGAATCTCCTCCATCCTTGCATCTTGCTCCTCTTTATGTGCGGCAAGCTTCTTATCGAAGTAGTCCCTTCTCCTTGCTTCGGAGTGATGAATGTCGATGGAGATGTTCTCGGCGCGCCTCGCATCTTGATTGTGTGCTTCGACTTGTCGTTGTAGATCAAGAGAGACGCTTTGGTGATGTAGTTGTTCACGCCGTCGTTGTTGTCGAAGACCGGAGATGAAATGCCTTGCCTATCCATCACAAGACTCGAGCAAATATGAGTGGGAGAAAGAGAAGAACTTATACCAATGTACCTTGACCGATGTTGAAAATGAATCAAGTTCACTCAAATGCGGACAATGAAATAGCACTATTGGTACCAATCCTTGTCGGTTCTCACACCTACACAAGTAAAGCTTATGGAGGAGCTCGGTGAGGATAGTGGCACAAAATTTAATGCAAAATGTTAGCAAGAGTCAATAATGTTGAAAGAGATTCACAAATTCGCAAGTGAAACAAATGGACCAATAGCAAAGAATGGCACACGGAAACACACACACGGATAGATAAATGGGGTCGTGCAACCAAGGAATGAGCACAAATGTGGAATCCACGGAAAACGCCGTGTTGCACAACTCAAGAGAGACGCTAGCACGATTGCTCAATAGGCGGATACGACACTTGTGCACAACCTATAAGATGCAAAATTGATAAACTTCTATCCCAAGTATGCTATGTATGTATGGTTCCCGGTGTTTCTCTCAAGATGATCCAAGATGATCGGATATGATAATTTTATATGCAATGTGGTATGATGCTATGGCACTTGCTTACAAGCTTTTTGCTCTCTTTCTTTCTTTGCTTAAAAGCTTATTCTCTTTTTTTTTTCTTCTATGGCCACTTTGCACAATGCACAAACCAAGATAGCAATTGTGTATATGCGGGAACAAACTTGAGACACAATGGGTGATATGATACCAATATGATATGGTATGGTATGTAATGGAAGGTATGATCACTAATGTGCACAAGTAACGTTGCCGGCAATACTCAAATGGCTAGTCTCGATAGGCAAGTAACGCAAAAGTAAGGCTAGGGGTTAACAATGCAATGGCAAGGGGAATATACAATGGAGGGATACCACGATACCAAGATGATATGGAGGTTACCGTCCGGTGATGATGAGTAGCGGTGTTCTTGTTGTGGATACCAAGATGATGGAGACGCGTCCCTAAGTAGCCGAAACACCTTAGGAAACGGAAAAACCGCGAACTCAAAATCTCAACGTCAAATGTCAAAGTGGTGGTAGCGGGAATGCGGTGGTGGTTTGCACTTCGCAATGCGGAAGTGGAATGATGGGCTATACACGTGTCGGAGTTGAAGTTGCCGTCCCTAAGTAGCGAAACACCTTAGGAGACACAAGCCACAACTCAAAAAGCTCAATCAACAATTGGGTTAAGTTGGGTTGTCGGAAGTGTATGGTGGGCAAGGTTATGTGGAAGTGGTGGTGGTGGTTGATGAAGAAGCAATCGTCCCTAAGTAGCCGAAACACCTTAGGAGACTCGAATCACTACTCAAGCAACCACTAATGCTATGGGGAACAAATTGGTTAGGTTGCGGAAGTCGGTGGTGGTTATGCGGAGGATGTGGCGGAAGCCCTAGGCAAAGATGCCAAAGTTCACAAAATTTGATGGAGTCAAATGGTGATGGTAGTATTTTTATGGGAAGGGGGATGTCAATAGCTTCAAAACGAGCTAAAGAACGTCAAAATCGGACTCCGGATGAATTAGTTATGGCCGAAACGGTGAAAGTCGGAAGGCTGAAACTGGCTAGGGCGGTAGTACCGCTCGGGAGGGCGGTAGTATGCTCGAAGCGGTAATACCGCTTGGAGAACGGGCGGTAGTACCGCTCGTGTCGGGTTTTTTCGACTATTTGGGCTGAACGGGGGCTGGCGGAAGTGTCGTGCTCAGCGGTAGTACCGCTAGGAGGGCGGTAGTACCGCTCTAAGCGGTAGTACCGCTAGGAGGGCGGTAGTACCGCTCGTGTCGGGATTTTCCGATTGTTCGAACAGTTCTTGCGATTTTGGGGCGGAAATGGGTGATTTGGGGTCAAAATTGATGGATTTTGTGGATGGAAAGAGGTGAAACTTGGGAAATGCTAGATCCACTCGAAACCAAGCAAATCCATGGATCAAAATCAACAAAACATCATCAAAACTAACAAATCACAAAAAAATTGGGGCTATTTTTGGTGGGGATTTTGAATTTAGGGCGAAATCAACAAAATCAAGCTAGAAAAAGAGGGTAGGGGCTCCAAAACGTGATCAACCTAAGCTCGATACCATAGATGATGTAGGCGGAACCCTCGTGGACGATCTTTCACGTTGGAGCGGATCCTCACGGTGAACCACGAAGAACACGCGGAAGAACAAGAGGGAAAACACGGGAAAACGAGAGAATTCACTCAACCGACAAGAGATCAATCACACAAGTGCTAGATCGATGAACATAAAGGAGATACATGATTCAAGGTCAACAAAGGACGATACAAGCGGTAGCCGTTCTTCTCCGAGAGGAGGTCTTGATGGGGTCCACCCTAGAAGGGGGTCTTGAATCCGCTTGGGGGATCTTCTCCGAAGAGGTCCTGAGCTCCGAGGAGAAGTAGCCAAGTGGATGAGCAAAGGCTCTCACACAAACATGAGCTAAACCTAAGCTAACCCTAGAAAGGAAGTGGAGGTGGTCTATTTATAGTCTAAGCCACGAAGGGGTAAGTGGGAGAGGGATACAAGGCCAAAGGCCAGCTGGGCACAAGACAAAGCGTGGCGGTAGTACCGGGCTCATGGCCGGTAGTACCGCTTGAGCGGTAGTACCGCTTGGAGGGGCGGTAGTACCGCTTGAGCGGTAGTACCGCTTGGAGGGGCGGTAGTACCGCTTGGGTGGCCTTAGCGGTAGTACCGCTTGGAGTGGGCGGTAGTACCGCTCGTTCTGGAGCGGCCAGGTTCTCTTCCTCCTTCTCTTCCATGCTTGGCCTTGGTCCTTGGATCCTCCATGGTCGTCTCGGTTGTACCTGAGTGTATGCAAGGTCCAGGCATGAGGTAGTAGCCATGTCTCACATGTGGAAAGTGACGGTTCGAAGAGGAGTGAGTTCACCTTGGGTCCAATGGCGCATAGTCGAGGTATCATCTTATGTATCCTTGGGGCTTGGAGAGTGGTTGGAGTGTACATGGGGATGAACGTGGTATGATCGCGGAGCATCCTTCGATCATCCCCATGGACCTTCCGTCGCCTCACCAAGCTCCAAAAGGACCCATGACGAGAGCACGAGCTCGAGCTCTCGAGACCGAGGTGACTTCTCTCCTTAGTGAAATATCATATGACCCTCTCGAGACATGGCTACTACC
The DNA here is from genome assembly GCA_021605205.1 of Aegilops longissima. Classification (NCBI taxonomy): domain Eukaryota; kingdom Viridiplantae; phylum Streptophyta; class Magnoliopsida; order Poales; family Poaceae; genus Aegilops; species Aegilops longissima. Next base: position 261,758,258 of record CM038679.1, read on the forward strand.
TCAATCCGGAATGTTGTGCATGCTTAGGTACCAAGGAACCAACCTAGGAGAAGCTACAGCTCAAGATGGACACCAAGAGCAAGAGGAAGAACTGCAGAGTTCAGCGGGAGGCGGTACTACCGCTCAAGCCAAGCGGTACTACCGCTGGGAGCCAAGCGGTACTACCGCTCCATCCGCCTACTTCCGCAAAACCCGACACACTCCAGAATCGAGCGGCGCGGAGCGGTACTATCGCTCAAGATAAGCGGTATTATCGCTGAAAGCGGTACTCACCACAAAGCGGTATTATCGCTGAAAGCGGTACTACCGCCATGAAGCAACAGTACTACCGCCTGCTGCAGTAGCTGCGTTTGGGCCGAGGCCCATGTACTCTTTTCGCCCTAACTTACCCCTTGGAGGTCCTAGACTATAAATAGACCATCCCTCATCCTTTCTAGGGTTAGCTTTGGATTTGCTCATATTTCGTGTGAGAGCCTTTGCTCATCCACTTGGCTACTTCTCCTTCGAGATCAGGACCTCTACGGAGAAGATCCCCAAGCGGATTCAAGACCCCTCCTAGGGTGGACCCCATCAAGACCTCCTCATGGAGAAGAACGGCTACCCTTGTATCCTACCCTTTGTTGTCCTTGGATCTTGTATCACTTTATGCATTCGATAATCTAGCACTTGTGTGATCGTTTTCTTGTCGGTTGAGTGATCTCTCTCGCTCTCCCGTGTTTTCCTCGTGTTCTTCGCTCGTTCTTCGTGTTCCTCGAGGGATTCTCTCCAAGCGTGAAAGATCGCTCACGAGGGTTCCGCCCTACATCATCATGGTATCATGAGCCACGTTGATCACGTTATTGGAGCCCCTACCCTCTTTTTCTAGCTTGATTTTGTTGTTTTGTCCTAATTCGAAAATTCCCCACAAAATAGCCCCAATTTTTTTGTGATTTGTTAGTGTGATGAAATTTTGTTGATTTTGATCCGTGGATTTGCTTTGTTTCGAGTCGATCTAGCATCTCCCCAAGTTTCACCTCTTTCCATCCACAAAATCCGTCAATTTTGACACCAAATCGCCCATTTCCGCCCCAAAATCGCGCCACGGTTCGAGCAATCGAGAAAATCCGACGCGAGCGGTACTATCGCCCTTCGAGCGGTATTACGCTGTGAGCGGTACTACCGCCTCCTAGCGGTACTACCGCTGAGCACGGCACTTCCGCCAGCCCCCGTTCAGCCTAAAAATCGAAAAATCGCGACACGAGCGGTACTACCGCCCGTTCCAAGCGGTACTACCGCTTACGAGCGGTACTACCGCCCTCCCCAGCGGTACTACCGCCCTGGCCAATTTCAGCCTTCCGACTTTCACCATTTTCATCGTAACTTTTCACTCCGAACTCCGATTTGAGTGTTCTTTGGCTCGTTTTGAAGCTATCGACGTGCCCGAGGTCCTCACCTTGGTTTCACCACCTTTTGACACCATCAAATTTTCCGAAAATCGGCATCTTTGCCTAGGGCTTAAACCACATCATCCGCTATACCACCTCTACTTTCCGCTACCACATTTTCGCTTTTGGTCTTGAGAATTTGAGTTGTGGGTCCCGTGTCCTATTGTGTTTCGGCTATATAGGTACGGTTCGACGTCAACATCACCACCGCCATCTTCGCAAGGACTCATCATTGTCAAGGATGGTAACCTCGGCGACATCTTTGTCATCTCCGCAATTGCATTGATAACCACATAGCCTTACTTTTGCGTTGCTTACCCATCGAGACTAGCCATTGAGTATTGCTGGCAACGTGACTTGTGCACTTTAGTGATCATACTCCATAGCATACATAGCATACCATAGTGGTGCATATCTTGAGATCAACTTGTGTGTTACAATGTTGTCATAGCATACACAATTGCTATCTTGGTTCGTGAAGTTTGCATAAGAAAAGAGCTCAAAAGTGAAAGAGCCACCCAAGCTTTTAAGCAAAGAGGAAAGATAAGCAAAGAGCTTATAAGCAAGAACCATAGCATCATACAACATTAAGATTGTCATATCCGATCATCTTGGATCATAGCACCGAAATATCATACATATAGCATACTTGGGATAGAGATCGTTGCATTTTTGCCTAATAGGTTGTGCACAAGTTCGCAGATCCGCCTTTTGTGCAATCGTGCTAGCGTCTCTCTAGTATTGTGCAACAAGAGCATTCTCGTGGTTTCCACATTTTGGCTCACTTTTGGTTGGCACAATCCCACTTATCTATTTGCGTGTGTGTTTCGTGTACCACTACTTGCTTGGTCTACTTGTTACATTTGCGAATTTGCTAATCTTTTTCAACTTTATTGAGTCTCACTTACAATTGCATCAAATTTTGTGCCACCATCCTAACCGAGCTCCACCATAAGCTTTTATTTGTGTAGGTGTGAGAACCGACAAGAATCGGTACCAAGAGTGCTATTTCATTGTCCGCATTTGAGTGAACTTGATTCATTTTCAACATCGGTCAAAGGTACATTGGTATAAGTTCTTTCCGCTCTACCACTCACATCTTGTTTGGAATGATGGATAGGCCAAGTTCTTCTACCAACCCACTCTTCATCGAGAAAGACGACGACATGTCCTCATACGTCACCAAGAGCCACCTCTTTGGTGCACAACGAAGCGTTGCACCAAGAACAACAAGCAATGAGCGATCAGATCGACAACCTCGCCACCGACTTGCGACTCTCGAGCAACGTACAAGAGACTACTTCGACAACAAGTTCGAGGCTCACAAGGAAGAGAATGATGCAAGAATGGACGAGATCCGCGCGTTGATGAGAAACGGCATCATTCCACTTCTTCATCATCAAGACGGAGCCGCCGAGTCGACATTCCGACGACACATTCTACGACTCAAGTACACCGTCATCGAACACTCTTCGACGAGCCGCGCGCCAAGACCGTCATGCATCTCGCAACCCGCTACATGACAAGCATTCACAAGAGCAAGTTGATGATCAAGTTCCTCGTCCTCAATCAAACCAAGAGGCTTTCGCTCAAGCCCAAGAACGACAACGTCTTCGTCGCCAACAAGAGGAAGAAAGAGCACGTCGTCACCAAGGCGAACAAGACGCCAAGGCTCAACGCCTTCAACAACAACAACGTGAAGCGCAAGCTCTTGAGGCGCAACGTGCCCTTCAAGAATCAAGTAGAGCCTTCGCCAACCGCAATCGCGAACGGCGCAATCAAGAGGAAGCCCTTCGAGAAGAAATCCAAGAGAGGAACTACCAACCTCATGTACAACGTCAAGTTCCTCAAGCTCCTCCACAAGCTCGTCAAGCTCCACGTCAACATCAAGTTCAACAAGAGCAAGTTGATCATGGTCTTCCTCGCGCCAAGAGCAACATGAAGGCGAGTACATTCCACGCCAAGGACGCCATCATCAACATCGCCAACAAAACAATGAAGAGCAACGCCACTGCAAGCTAAAATTCACCATGCCAAAGTTCAATGGAAGCAATGACCTCAAGACTACCTCTCATGGGCATTGAAGGTTGACAAAATCTTCCGCTTGCACAACTACGATGAAGCGAAGAAAATCGCAATGGCATCACTTGAGTTCCAAGATTATGTGCTCATATGGTGGGAACAAATCATTGAGCGACGACAAGCAAGAGGTGAACCCCCAATCACCACTTGGGCTCAAATGAAGGATGTCATGCGAGCACGTTTTGTGCCAACCTACTACAACCGCGACCTCTTCAAGAAACTCCAACTACTCAAGCAAGGAACAAAGAGCGTTGAAGAATACTACAAGGAGATGGAGATAGCCATGATTCGAGCCAATGTCAAGGAAGATGATGAGCAAACTATGGCACGTTTCTTGAATGGACTCAATCATCCCATCAAGAAGATCGCCGACTTCCAACCATACTCAACCCTCATTGAGCTCGTACATCAAGCTACAAAGGCGGAACGCCAAGTACAAGATGACTTCAGGTACGCCAAGTACTCATCCAAGACCTACGGCTTCCCCAACAATCAAGCTTCAACGACTCCTCCAACATCTACACCAACCAAGCTTCCTTCAAGAAACGACGACAAGTCAAGTTACAAGAAGACATCGACAAGTTCAAGTCGTCCTCCTCCTACCACAAGCAACCTCAAGCCGCGTGCTTCATCCTCTACTCCGACCGATGAGACAATCAAGACAAGCTCCTTCAAGTGTTTCACTTGCGGCGGCCGAGGCCACAAGTCATACGAATGCACCAACAAGCGCACCATGATCCTCAACGACGATGGCACATATGACTCTATGAGTGAAGAGGAAATGGAAGCCCTTGAGCAAGTGGCCATGCACCGGCAAGTGAATGAAGATGAAGATGATCAAGTCTTTTGTGATGAGGATTCGAGCCCCGCTCTAGTTGTCTCCAAGGTCTTGACTCTTCAACATCAACAAGAAGAAGACCAACGATGCCACATCTTCCACACAAAAGCCGGCATCAATGGACGGTCCATCAAGGTCATCATCGATGGAGGTAGTTGCCACAACTTGGCAAGTGAAGAACTATGCTCCAAGCTACAATTGGTCAAGAGGAAGCACCCACACCCCTACAAGGTTCAATGGCTAAGTGACTCCGGCACTATACGAGTCGAGCATACGGTCCAAGTCTCCTTCAAAATTGGTGCTTACGAAGACACTTTGGAGTGTGATGTGGTCCCAATGACCGCTTGCCACCTCCTTCTTGGTCGACCATGGCAATTCGACCGTGGTGTCATCCACAATGGGCGAACCAATCACTATAGCTTCAAGATGAAAGGGAAGGAATATGTGCTACGACCTATGTCTCCTACTCAAGTGATAGCCGACAAGCAAGCCACACATCATAGAGAAAAGAGGAGAAAGTGATCCACCCAAAAGTGAGTGAGAGCCACAAGCCAAATTTGAGAGACTCTTAGCCTAGAGAGAAAAACCTCATTCTATTTGCCACCAAAAGTGAGATGAGAGAAGTGTGTGAGCACCCATCGAGTGTGATGCACTTTGTCCTTGTGTGCAAGGATGGAGAACCAAAACTAACACCATTCACGAGCTACCTTTGGTGTTTCAATCTCTTTGCAGGAATTTCAAGATGTTTTCCCGATGAGCTACCTCCGGTCTACCTCCTCTTCGAGGCATTGAGCATCGAATCGACCTCATCCCCGAGCGCCGCTACCAAACAAAGCTCCATACCGAGTCAATCCGAAGAAACCAAGGAGATTCAACGGCAAGTACAACAACTCATCGACAACGGTCATGTACGTGAAAGCCTAAGCCCTTGTGCCGTTCCGGTTATTCTTGTGCCTAAGCCCGATGGAAGTTTCCGCTTGTGTTCGATTGTAGACCTATCAATGCTATTACTGCTCGATATAGGCATCCCATTCCTCGCTTAGATGACATGCTTGATGAACTTAGTGGAGCCAACTTTTCTCAAAATTGATCTTAAAAGTGGCTATTATCAAACACGCATACAAGAGGGTGATGAATGGAAAACTGCTTTCAAAACCAAATTTGGTTTATATGAGTGGTTAGTGATGCCCATGGGTCTTTCGGAAGCTCCGGTACTTTTGTGCGCCTTATGCATCATGTGCTTCGTCCTTATATTGGAGTCTTTGTTGTGGTTTACTTTGATGATATTCTTGTGTTTAGCAAAACCATGAAAGAGCACTTCAATCATGTAAAATCTGTGTTGCAAACTCTTCGCAAGGAAAGCCTTTATGCAAATTTGAAAAAATGCACTTTTGGAGTCGACAAAGTGGTTTTCTTGGGTTTTGTTGTTTCTTCAAAGGGTGTTCATGTTGATGAAACTAAAATTGAAGCAATTAAAACTTGGCCCCAACCAACCAATTTGCAACAAGTGCGAAGTTTTCTTGGTCTTGCAGGTTTCTATCGTCGCTTTGTGAAAGATTTTAGCACAATTGCCGCTCCTTTGCATGCTTTGAGCAAGAAGAATACACCCTTTGTTTGGGGAACTTTGCAATCAACCGCTTTTGATGAGCTCAAGTCTTTGCTTACTCATGCTCGATTCTTGCTTTGCCCAATTTTGACAAAACTTTTGAGGTTCATTGTGATGCAAGTGGTACCGAATTGGCGGAGTTTTGATGCAAGAAAACGAGCCATTGCATATTTTAGTGAAAAACTCTCCGTGCTCAACTTAATTATCCCATATATGACAAAGAATTGTATGCTTTAGTGCGTGTGCTACATGTTTGGGAACATTACCTTAGACCGCATGAGTTTGTCATCCATACCGATCATGAAACGCTTAAGTACCTCAAAGGTCAAACTAAATTGAACAAGCGCCATGCCAAATGGAGTGAATTCATTGAATCTTTTCCTTATGTGATCAAGTACATTAAGGGTAAAGAAAATGTAGTTGCCGACGCGCTTTCACGCATAAACATGCTTGTCACTCAACTTGAGTTGAATGTTATTGGTTTTGAGCATATAAAAGACTTGTATGAGCATGATCCATCTTTTGCTTCACCTTATGCTAAGTGTTTGACGCATATGTCTTGGGAACAATATTACATCAAGGATGGTTACCTTATGAGAGCTAACAAACTTTGCATTCCGAGTCTTCTCTTCGCTTGCTCCTTTTGCAAGAGGCTCATGGAGGCGGCCTCATGGGACACTTTGGACGTGACAAGACATTCGCCGCACTCTCCAACAACTACTTTTGGCCCAAGATGTTCATGACGCCTCACGCTTCACCAACCGATGCTACACATGTCGCAAAGCTAAGTCTAAAGCTCATTCTCATGGTCTTTACATGCCTCTTCCTATTCCATATCAACCATGGGAAGACATTAGTATGGATTTTGTGCTTGGTTTGCCTAGGACTCAAAATGGCAAGGATTCCGTCTTTGTTGTTGTGGATAGATTTTCTAAAATGGCACATTTCATTCCTTGCAACAAGATAGACGATGCTTCACATGTTGCAAATCTCTTTTGTAGGGAAATCTTGCGACTCCATGGCATAGTGCTATTTCATTGTCCGCATTTGAGTGAACTTGATTCATTTTCAACATCGGTCAAGGTACATTGGTATAAGTTCTTCTCTTTCTTCCACTCATATTTGCGATCTTTCACGCTTGGAGAGAATCCCTACGACGAACACGAAGAACGAGCGGAAGAACACGAGGGAAAACACGAGGAGAACGAGAGAGAATTCACTCAACCGACAAGAAAACGATCACACAAGTGCTAGATTATCAAACACATAGAGTGGCACAAGATTCAAGGACAACAAAGGGTAGGATACAAGGGTAGCCGTTCTTCTCCATGAGGAGGTCTTGATGGGGTCCGCCCTAGGAGGGGTCTTGAATCCGCTTGGGGATCTTCTCCGTAGAGGTCCCGATCTCAAGGAGAAGTAGCCAAGTGGATGAGCAAAGGCTCTCACACCAAATATGAGCAAATCCAAAGCTAACCCTCGAAAGGATGAGAGGAGGGTCTATTTATAGTCTAGGTTCTCGAAGGGGTAAGTTGGGGCGAACGAGTACATGGGCCTCGGCCGAACGCTGCACGCAGTGTGGCGGTAGTACTGTGCTTGAGGCGGTAGTACCGCTTTCAATGTAGTACCGCTATGATGGGCGGTAGTACCGCTCTGGAGCCGCTCGATCTCCAAGTTTGTCGGACTTTTTGGAAGTGGAGCGGATGTAGAGCGGTAGTGCCGCTTGTGATGATAAGCGGTAGTACCGCTGGGCCTGGGCGGTAGTACCGCTTGCTCCCGGCTTCTTCTTCCTTCTCCTCTTCCATGCTTGGCCTTGGTCCTTGGATCCTCCATGGTCGTCTCGGTTGTACCTGAGTGTATGCAAGGTCCATGCATCGACATTCATCACTCCGAAGCAAGGAGAAGGGACTACTTCGATAAGAAGCTTGCCGCACATAAAGAGGAGCAAGATGCAAGGATGGAGGAGATTCGGGCCTTGATCAAGTCTTCTTCCCCTTCGTCATCTTCAAGGCGGCGACGTTCAAGCCACAAGTCTTCGGAGCGCCCAAGCGATGCAAGCGCAAGTCGTCCACATCTCCATGGAGACCACCATCACATTCGTGATCAACATCGTCATGAAGGGCAAGTCACCTCCAAGCATCATGTGCACGACGACCATTTAACGCCAAGGAGCTCAAGCACGACAACAACATCATCATCATGAAGATGCTCCACAAGCGCAAATGCACAAGTCCCAACAAGCCCTACTTCACGCCAAGTCGAAGCTTCATACGCACAAGAGAAGACCGCGAGACGACCACCACCAAGACGGCGCTACGGCTACATCAACCACTTTGGCATCTTCGCCAAGTGTTCTCAAGGCATCTTCGCCTTTGGACGTACGGCATCTTCGCCTACTTCCCACGTGTACGCCTACATCAACTTCATCAAGTCCAAGGCGACCACCTACGAGCGAGGGCGACACTTCCATCTTCGGAAGCCCCTCAAGGAAGATGGCCGAGCATGGGAAACTCCCTTCGGTCATGGAGACGAGCTATGAGGTGCCACATCATATGGGCCTCCAACACCAAGACGGTGACAAGACGGTCGAGCAAGGGCCATCCCCTTCGACCACGGCGACGAGCGCGAACCTCTTCAACAACATGAAGACGACGCCCACATTGGACTCATACTCCGAGTCAAGCTACGCGACCACGCATGGAGACATTTGCACCAACATCTCTCCGACACCCACATATCATGAGATGACCCAATTGCCATGTGAGGAGAGCCACCAACCCATGAGTGACTCCACCCTATATGACATTGAGTGCATTTCCTATGAGAGGATGAGTGTGACCACCACTAGCCCCACACATGAGAGCATGCCACACATCCTATGTGAGATTGAGCGCCATTTGAGTGACTCCACCCACCATACGAGTGAGAGCATCCTTGAGGGAGTGAGTGAGCCACAACACTTAGTGAGTGAGGTAGTTGACACGGCACATGAGGCCACTATGATTTCTAACGACTTAACCTCTACTCCTAGTGTGTTTTCTTCTTCGGTGCTAGGTCTCCTACATGATGACATGCCTATCCTCGACGAGTCCATCCCTACATTGGAGACGAAGATGGCCATGGTGGACGATGATGCACCCCCCACATGGTTCCATCAAGATGAAGTTGACAACGAGACGATCTTCAACACCTCACCTACAACACATGAGCGACGCTCCAATGGTAACATAGGTGATGGTGCTTCTCTTGTCCCACTAGTGGACTCTCTTACCATCGATTGCTCCCATGATGTCGACCCACCTATTACCATGCTTCATGCTAGTGAAACTTCTTCATGCCTTGACTTACCTATTTATGATGAATATGATGATGAGCATGTTGAGTTGCCTAGTTGTGATGCTATGCTTCATAGGATATCTTGTGAAAATTCTATTGGTCACTTCATGTTTGACAATCCATTGAACTTGTCATATGCTATGAGTGAGATCTCCCATATTGCATCATTTCAATCTCAACATAGTAACTATGCATGCCCCATTAAAATAAATCCCATTTGCACTTATGGAATAGATGACGAGATGATGGTCATTGGCCTTTGCTTCTCTTGTGATGATATTGCCATGCTTCCTTTACATGATTTATGCAATTCATCTACTATTCCATGCCATGATCACATTGTTCCAAATATGCATTGTTTTGGATGTTGTCAATATTCTCCATGTGATGTATCCATTAATGCTCATGAGGAGACCCCCATAGTTTCCTCATACACATTAGGAGATTTTAATTCATCCCATACTTTGCATGATTCACATAATTGCTTGCACCTTATGCATTCCATGAATAACAATGCTCTACATATTTCTCATGATGCATTACACAATTTGAGTCTCCATTATGCTATACATAACATCAAACCTATCATGATGGATGACATGTTTCTATATCACGCATCTCATTTATTTGAGCATTGGATATTTTGTGCTAACCGACACATGCATGTGCGCATCATGATGGATGATGTGTATATGTACCATGCACACACAATTTTTCCTTTGTCTTTGTTTTGTGTAGGTACTCATGCATACTCGTCAACTTCTCAATCCCAAGAGTTGACGAAACGAGCTCTTGAGAGCAACGATGACTTGGGATCACGTGGACTTTCATTCCCACCATTCCTTTTGCGCAAGGACTACGCGCATCTCTTCTACTTGGCTCTCACACGGCTTTGGGCTATTTACCACTTGTTACCTTATGCCCATTCTATCGTGTTCACTTTGCATGTTATGCTTGCTTCTATGCCTTTGCCATGCAATTGTGACCCTTGCTTGCATATACCCATGATTCACCATTACGTTACTCCTATGTGTATTTGCATGCTTGGTGGAGATCCTTGTTGCTTTTGCCATGTTTATCATGTGCCCCATGCTATTGATGCTATTTTGCTCATATCTTGCCTTCACGCTTGTGACATGTCATGTGAAGTATTCATGCACACTATTTGCACCCATGACATGATTGCCTTGATTCCTTCTAGTACGTTGCATCTTTGCACTACTAGCTTGCTTCACTTGATTGATATGATTGCTTGCTATGTTGCATCACCCATGTTCCACTATTACCTGCTTTCTTGGGTTGATGACATATATGCTCATGCCTCTCACATGATATATCTTGATCATGGTCTCTTGTGTCCATTAGTTGCCTCTCTCATATCCACTTGTATTGAGTGCAACCATACTATGCTTATTGATCTTGGAGACTTTGACATATTACTTGTGATGCATGCTTGTTTGATTGCGCCTATTGCATTTGGTTGTTCTTGCATCATATGCCTCCATACTATGAAACGCTCCTTGTACTTTCTTATGATGAGCATGATGCATACACTTGTTCGGTATCTTACCACACTAATGATAGGTTTTGCACTTCCGCTAACCTCATTTGTTTTTCCGAGTGTTTGTCATGTTCTTTCATTTTGAAGGATTCACAAGGCGGTGCCGTTATGCGACATATTGGATATGTGAAGACATACATGATGTACGACTCCAACATCTTTGGGAACTTTCTTGAGGTGAACTCCTTCCCTTTGAGCCATCCTCAAGTTTGCATATTGGATGGGCCATACTTTCATTGTTGTTTCCTTCTTCTTGTCTACATGATACATATATTGGATGGAGGACCGACATTGGAGATGGACTCTATGGACCTTCACATTGAGGTACCTTCGGAACTCCACTCATGCCTCGACATCGAGCATTGGTACACCAATACCTCCATATTTGTTGATTGTGCTCACACATGTCATGCTCGATGGACATATCATACTCACCACAAGTTTGCACCCTATGCATGGATTGACTCACATCATGATTGCCTTGTTGCTTCTTGTATTCCCATGTCATCCATGATATATGAGCTTGTGAATTTTCTTAGCAAATTTGTTGTGATCTTTCTTGATGGCATATTCATACATCGTGATCATATTGCCTATCATCAATTGCATGATAACATAATCATATTGAGCATCCATTGCCATATTCATGCTATTGATAAACCGTCTCACTATGACATCATTTTGCACCGTGGTTGCATTGCCCATACTCATAACACAATTGTGTGCATAATGATTGCATTTGTTCCCATGAATGCTTTGCATACAATTCTAGATCATTTTGATAAGCTTCATGCGCTTTGTCACGAACTATATTGTCGCACGGACTCATTCTTACATGATGGACACTTTGCGTGCGCTAACCATTGTATTTCCGAGTGTTGCATGTGTTTGCTCTTTTTGCATGTCTATCACTCCGGCGACACCTTGGACTACTTGGATTGCGCCATGTCTTCAACTTCGTCCAACTACAAGTCCGTCTACGACAACCGTTTCCATGGTGATGAGGATCACGATCCGAGGTCGGATCTTTCCCAAGGGAGGGGAGATGATGCGGAGTGTCGGAGCTGGTAGCACGGTCCCTAAGTAGCCGAAACACCTTAGGAGACACAACTCTCAACACAACAAGATTGGGTTAAGTTGGGGTGGAAGTGTATGTTGGTCAAGCCTATGCGGAAGTTATGGTGGTGGTGGTGGTTGATGAAGATGCAACCGTCCCTAAGTAGCCTAAACACCTTAGGAGACTCGAATCACTACTCAAGCAACCACTAATGCTATGGGGAACAAATTGGTTAGGTTGCGGAAGTCGGTGGTGGTTATGCGGAGGATGTGGCGGAAGCCCTAGGCAAAGATGCCAAAGTTCACAAAATTTGATGGAGTCAAATGGTGATGGTAGTATTTTTATGGGAAGGGGGATGTCAATAGCTTCAAAACGAGCTAAAGAACGTCAAAATCGGACTCCGGATGAATTAGTTATGGCCGAAACGGTGAAAGTCGGAAGGCTGAAACTGGCTAGGGCGGTAGTACCGCTCGGGAGGGCGGTAGTACCGCTCGTAAGCGGTAGTACCGCTTGGAACGGGCGGTAGTACCGCTCGTGTCGGGTTTTTTCGACTATTTGGGCTGAACGGGGGCTGGCGGAAGTGCCGTGCTCAGCGGTAGTACCGCTAGAGGGCGGTAGTACCGCTCTAAGCGGTAGTACCGCTAGGAGGCGGTAGTACCGCTCGTGTCGGGATTTTCCGATTGTTCGAACGGTTCTTGCGATTTTGAAGCGAAATGGGTGATTTCGGGTCAAAATTCGATGGATTTTGTGGATGGAAAGAGGGGAAACTTGGGGAAATGCTAGATCCACTCGAAACCAAGCAAATCCATGGATCAAAATCAACAAATCATCATCAAAACTAACAAATCACAAAAAAAATTGGGGCTATTTTTGGTGGGGATTTTCGGATTTTGGACGAAATCAACAAAATCAAGCTAGAAAAAGAGGGTAGGGGCTCCAAAACGTGATCAACCTAAGCTCGATCCATAGATGATGTAGGCGGAACCCACGTGGACGATCTTTCACGCTTGGAGAGAATCCCTACGAGGAACACGAAGAACGAGCGGAAGAACACGAGGGAAAACACGGGGAGAACGAGAGAGAGATCACTCAACCGACAAGAAAACGATCACACAAGTGCTAGATTATCAAACACATAGAGTGGCACAAGATTCAAGGACAACAAAGGGTAGGATACAAGGGTAGCCGTTCTTCTCCATGAGGAGGTCTTGATGGGGTCCGCCCTAGGAGGGGGTCTTGAATCCGCTTGGGGGATCTTCTCCGTAGAGGTCCTGATCTCAAAGGAGAAGTAGCCAAGTGGATGAGCAAAGGCTCTCACACCGAAATATGAGCAAATCCAAAGCTAACCCTCGAAAGGATGAGAGGAGGGTCTATTTATAGTCTAGGTTCTCGAAGGGGTAAGTTGGGGCAAACGAGTACATGGGCCTCGGCCGGAGAACGCTGCTTGACGCAGGCGGTAGTACTGCAGTGCTTGAGGCGGTAGTACCGCTTTCAGTGGTAGTACCGCTATGATGGGCGGTAGTACCGCTCTGGAGCCGCTCGATCTCAAGTTTGTCGGACTTTGCGGAAGTGGAGCGGATGTAGAGCGGTAGTGCCGCTTGTGATGATAAGCGGTAGTACCACTGGGCACGGGCGGTAGTACCGCTTGCTCCGGCTTCTTCTTCCTTCTCCTCTTCCATGCTTGGCCTTGGTCCTTGGATCCTCCATGGTCGTCTCGGTTGTACCTGAGTGTATGCAAGGTCCATGCATGAGGTAGTAGCCATGTCTCACATGTGGAAAGTGACGGTTCGAAGAGGAGTGAGTTCACCTTGGGTCCAATGGCGCATAGTCGAGGTCTCATCTTATGTATCCTTGGGGCTTGGAGAGTGGTTGGAGTGTACATGGGGATGAACGTGGTATGCTCCGCATCAATATGCCATCAAGATAAACCCAATTTGCACTTATGGCATAGATGACAAGCCCATGGTTATTGGAATTTGTTTTTCTTTTCATGATATTGATATGCTCCCTTTGCATCATTTATCTCATATGCCATGCCATGACCAACTAGCTTCGGATATGCATTGTTTTGGATGTTGTCCATTTTCTCCATATGATGTTTCCATATTGCTCATGAGGAGACCCCCATAGTTTCCTCATACATTTTAGGAGATTTTTGATCCATCCTATCCATTGCATGATTCCAATACTTGTGTGCACAATATGTTTCCCATGAATGAAAATGCTATTGATGTGCCATATAATTGTATGCTCGATTTGCATCCCCATCGGGTCATGCATAATAACTATTCTTTCATGATGGATGACATGTTCTTATACCATGCATCAAATTTCTTTGAGCGATGCTTATCTTGTGCTAACTCACACATGCACATACACATCATGATGGATCATGTGTACATTTACCACGCGCACAACTTCTTTGGTTTGTGTCTCTTCTGTGTAGGTACCCATGAATACTTGTCAACCTCGCAATCCCACGAGTTGACAAAACGAGCTCTAGAGAGCAATGATGACTTGGGATCCCATAGATTTCCTTTCCCACTGCTCTCTTCACACGAAGTCTTCGCGCATTTCTTCTACATGGCTCTCACATGGTTATGGGTTATTGTCCATTACATACTCTATGCCCATCTTGCCATGTTCACTTTGCATGATATGCTCATTCCTATGCCTTTGACATGCATTTGTGACCCATGCTTTGCATTACACATGATGATTGATTCTAGTACTTGTATGTGTATTAGCAAGCTTAGTGGAGATATCACTTGTTATTGCCATGTTTACTTTGTGCCCAATGCTTATGATCATGCTTTGATCTTGCTTTGTGTTCGTGCTTGCGATATGTCATGTGCATTTCCTATGCCCATTAATTGCTCACATGACATGATTGCCATGATTTCCTCTAGTGTGTTGCATCTTCGTTCCACTAGTTTGCATGACTTGATTACTATGATGTCTTATCTTCGTTCCACCGATAATTCATACTTGCTCATTTCATGCGGTTGATGACAACCACATGCTTTGCACATGATTGTTATTGCTTCTTGTCATATCTCTCCATATGTTGCCTCCCTCATGCTAAATGATTTTCCATGTATTGAGCGCAACTATGCCTTTAGTCTTGATAATGAGTTTGCACCCATAGCATTCTCACATATATTTGGAGATTTTGACATAGTTCTTGTGAAGCATGCTTGTCTTCCTTCTTTGCACCATATACCTAGTGTCATGAATATAGCCATTGTTGCATCTTATTATTCATGCACTTGTGCTTCTAATGGTTATGTGCAAGAGAAGAGAACCATCATGATGGATGATGTGTTTATCTACCATGCGCATACGTTCTTTGTTTTGTTGTGTGCATGTGTAGGATACTTGGACTTTGTCTAGACTTCCACTTCACGTGAGTTGACGATTCGAGCTCTTGAGAGCGAACCACCTTACGACGATTCTACATCGCACTTGCTTGTACTTCGGCATTGTGAAGAATGCACAAGGACACGCCTTCAAGGTGACATCTTCCTTGAGCATGAATATTATGGATCATACTACTTGTGTTGCTTACCCCATGAGACTTATTTTTCATCTTGGACCACTTGATTGCACACATGTTAGAGATCTTGCTTCGACTTGTCATTTTCACCATTCCATGCATCATGATATATATGCCTTGTGTGTTGCATCCAATTCTTGGATTACTTGTTCCTCTCACATGTTTGGTTTCAACAATATCATTTCTTCACATATGCCATGTCCCATTGATTGCTACATGCTTGCCTTGATTGCCTCACACATGATGAACAATTGCTCCTTATATTGTGTTGAGTGCCATACTATCTTCACTACACCCTATGCAAGTTATGCTTGGATTGTCTTGCACTTGACCCATGTGTTTAGACACTTCACTTTATTTGGTGTTGTGAACGATTCCTATGCCTACCATAGACCTTTCATTGAGAGCTTTGCCCATGATTGCTATCACCATGAGGTAGATGCTTCTTCTCTTGTTACACATATTTGCATCACTACCTCACATTTACATGCTTGTTTCCGTGATGTCCTTCTTTCTGCTCAATTTATGGGCTTACATGCCATGTGTTATGCTTGATGACAACACTTGTTGGGTGAATCACCTCTGGAATGCTTGGTTTTGCACTAACGCTAACCGCATTTGTTTTTCCAAGTGTTTGTTCTCCTTGCTCCTTTTGAAGGAATCACGAGACGGTGCGACATTGGAGAGTGCCCATTTCAAGCTTCAAGATGACGAGAACTTGGTGATCGACCACTACTACACGGTGACGCCATCTCTTTCCCATGGTGATTTGGATTTCGATCCGAGGTCGGATCTTTCCCAAGGGGGAGGGGATGATGCGGAGCATCCTACGGACATCACCATGTCAAGAGTTCATTCGGCAAGTGACACGTGCGACATCTACTTCACATACACAAAGGTGAATCATCTCCTTTACGCGTGCTCGCTTGACCCCTTCGAGGATGGTATACTACTTGACACTCCACTCGTGTGCATGCATAGGTATTGTCGGAGCTTCACGGATGACGAGGAGGAGTGCAAGTGCCAAGGATCACCTACACCATCCGCGAGGGAAGCGTGGAAGAGAAGGAACAAGAAGCATGGACAAGCTTCTGGAAAGCCCGGAACTTTCGGCCGCTGCCCGGAACTTCCGGCCACCGGAACCTCCGGCCATCGCGGAGCTTCCGGCCCCGCTGCACCGAAGCAGACCGAGAGTGTGCCAACTCTCTGGATAGCCCGGACCCTGCCTGGACCTTCACCCGGAACCTCCGACGCCCGGACCTTCCGGCTGTCCCCGGAACTTCCGGCCCTGCCTGCTCGCAGAGACTTGGGCCAAGGCCCATGTACCCATTCGCCCCTCACATACCCTTCGTGGCTACTACTATATATACTCATCCCCCTCCTCCATTCTATGGTTAGCAAAGTGACAGCTCATTTGTATGTGAGCTTTGCTCCTACCTTCTCCTCTAGAGAGAGAGAGACCACCACTCCCATGGAGTTCAAGACCTCCATGTGAGAAGATCCTGCGGGACATATTGATCAAAACCCCCTCTTGGGCGGCCCCCTTCAAGACCTCCTCATGGAGATGAACCTTACCTTGTATCTTTCCCTTTGTTGTTCATGTACCTTGTGGATCTTGTGTCTTTGATTGTCTAGTGGATGTGTGATTGGACTTGTTCTTGAGTGTTTCCCCTTGTGATTTCTCTCCGTTCTTCCCCGTGTTCGTCGTGTTCTTCGAGGGATCTCGCTCCTTTCATGAAAGATCGGCCGTATGGAGTTCCACTCCACATCACAAGCCATCTACAAGCAATGGCGACAAGTCAAGTTACAAGAAAACTTCGACAAGCTCAAGTCGTCCTCCTACTACAAGCAACTTCAAACCGAAAGCTTCATCATCATCTACTCCAACCGATGAGACCATCAAGACAAGTTCCATCAAATGTTTCACATGCGGAGGCCAAGGTCACAAGTCCTTAGAGTGCACAAACAAGCGCACCATGATCCTCAACGACGACGGAACCTACGAATCCATGAGTGAAGGAGAAATGGAAGCCCTTGAGCAAGTGGCCATGCACCAACAAGTGAACAACGTCGATGAAGATGATCATGTCTTTTGCGACGAAGATTCAAGTCCCGCTCTTGTTGTCTCCAAGGTCTTGACTCTTCAACATGAACAAGACGAAGATCAATGATGCCATATCTTCCACACAAAGGCCGGCATCAATGGACGGTCCGTCAAGGTTATCATCGATGGAGGTAGTTGCCATAACTTAGCAAGTGAAGAACTATGCTACAAATTCCAATTGGTCAAGATGATGCACCCGCACCCCTACAAGGTTCAATGGCTAAGCGACACCAGCACCATCCAAGTCGAGCATAGGGTACAAGTCTCTTTCAAGATCGGCGCCTATGAAGACACTTTGGAGTGTGATGTCCTTCCGATGACCGCTTGCCACCTCCTTCTTGGATGGCCATGGCAATTTGACCAAGGTGTCATTCACAATGGGCGTACAAATCACTATATCTGCAAGATGAAAGGGAAAGAGTTTGTGCTACGACCTATGTCTCCAAGCCAAGTACTCGCCGACAAGCAAGCCACCCATCGCGGAGAGCCTAGTGAGAGAGTGCACCACCATAAAGAAAGTGAGCACCACAAGCACAAATTGAGCGACTCTTTGCCAAGAGAGAAACACCTAGTCCTATTTGCCACCAAACGTGAGATGAGAGAAGTGTGTGAGAACCCGTCAAGTGTCCTACACTATGTCCTATTGTGCAAGGACGAGGCACCAAAAACTAACACCTCTCACAATCTACCTTTGGTGTTATCTTCTTTATTGCAGGAATTCCAAGATGTTTTCCCCGATGAGCTACCTCCAAGTCTACCTCCACTACGAGGCATTGAGAACCTCATCGATCTCATCCCCGGAGCGCCACTTCCAAACAAAGCTACCGCGTCAACCCCGAAGAAACCAAAGAAATACAAAGGCAAGTAAAGCATCTCATAGACCATGGACATGTGCGTGAAACTTTGAGTCCTTGTGCCGTACCGGTCATTCTTGTGCCCAAAAGAGACGGTAGCTTTCGCATGTGCTCCGATTGTAGACCTGCCAATGCTATCACCGTTCGCTATAGGTACCCCATTCCACGCCTTGATGATATGCTTGATGAACTTAGCGGTGCCACTATTTTTTCCAAAATTGATCTTAAAAGTGGTTACTATCAAATCCGCATACAAGAGGGTGATGAATGGAAAACCGCTTTCAAAACAAAGTTTGGTATCTATGAGTGGTTAGTCATGCCTATGGGTTTGTCGGAAGCACCCGATACTTTCATGCGTCTTATGCATTATGCGTTTCGCCCTTACATTGGTGAATTTGTTGTTGTCTACTTCGATGATATCCTTGTGTTTAGCAAATCTCTCAAAGAGCATGTCACCCACCTTCGAACCGTGCTACAAACTCCTCGAAAAGAACAACTTTATGCTAATATGGGAAAATGCCTCTTTGGTGTTGATAAGCTGGTTTTCTTGGGTTTTGTAGTATCTTCTAAGGGTGTTCATGTTGATGAATCTAAGATCAATGTTATTAAAACTTGGCCTCAACCAACCAATTTGCAACAAGTGCGTAGTTTTCTTGGTTTAGCCGGTTCCTACCGTAGATTTGTGAAGGATTTTAGCACCATTGCTTCACCTTTGCATGCTTTGAGTAAGAAAAATGCACCGCTTGTTTGGGGAACATCCCAAGACATCACTTTCAATGAGCTTAAAATTTTTCTTACTCATGCTCCCCTGCTTGCATTACCCAACTTTGACAAACCTTTTGAAATTCATTGCGATGCTAGTGGTAATGGCATAGGAGGTGTGTTAACGCAAGAGAAGCGCCCCATTGCATACTTTAGTGAGAAACTCTCCGGAGCGCAACTCAATTACCCCATCTATGACAAAGAGCTATATGCTTTAGTGCGAGTTTTGCATGAATGGGAACATTACCTTCACCCTCATGAGTTCATCATCCATACCGACCATGAAACGCTTAAGTATCTTAAGGGTCAAACTAATTTGAATAAGCGTCATGCTAAATGGAGTGAGTTTATAGAGTCTTTCCCCTATGTCATCAAATACATAAAGGGCAAGGAAAACGTTGTGGCGGATGCACTTTCCCGTATATGCATGCTTGTTACTCAACTTGAATTGAATGTCATTGGCTTTGAGCATATAAAAGATTTGTATGAGCATGATCCTTCTTTTGCCATTCTGATGTAGGGCGAAACCCTATGTGGACGATCTTTCACGTTGGAGCGGATCCTACGGTGAATCACGAAGAACACGCGGAAGAACAAGAGGGAAAACACGGGGAAAATGAGAGAGAGATCACTCAACCGACAACAAATCAATCACACAAGTGCTAGATTATCAAACACATAGAGTGGCACAAGATTCAAAATCAACAAAGGTAAGGATACACGAGTAGCCGTTCTTCTCCGAGAGGAGGTCTTGATGGGTCCACCCTAGAAGGGGGTCTTGAATCCACTTGGGGATCTTCTCCGTAGAGGTCCTGATCTCCGAGGAGAAGTAGCCAAGTGGATGAGCAAAGGCTCTCTCACCTAAACATGAGCTAATCCAAAGCTAACCCTCACTAGGAGGAGGTGGAGGAGTATATATAGTCATGGGCCGCGAAGGGGTAAGTGAAGGGGTACATGGGCTGTGGCCCAACACACCTTGTCGCAGAGCAGGCGGCCAGACGTCCGGAGGGTTCCGGTCGTCCGGAGGCTCGGAAGGTCCGGACGTCCGGTGCTCTTGGACGTCCGTAGATTCGCTTCGGGCATGCTTGGCCGGACGTCCGGAGGGGGTCGATCGTCTGAGGCTCATGAGGTCCCGGACGTCGGGTGATCTTCGGATGTCCGCAGATTTGGTTCGGTGGTCGCTGGCACGGACGTCCGGAGGGGGCCGGTCGTCCGGAGCTCGGGAGTCGTCAGACGTCCGGTCTGGTCGGACGTTCGGCCGCCAGAAGCTTCGCCAGCTTCCTCTCTTGGTCCTTGTACTTTGTGTCCTCGCCGTCTTGTCCATGGTCTTCCTCCTTGTTCCTGGTCATGCATAGCACATATATTTGAGGTAGTAACCATGTCTCACATGTGGGAAGTGAAGGTTCGGAGAGGAGCGAGTTCACCTTGTGTCCAATGGCGTTTGTTCGAGGTCTCGTCATATGTCCACTCGGGGCTTGGAGAGTAGTCGGAGTGTACATGGTGATGAACGTGGGATGCTCCGCATCATCTCCCCCGCTTGGGAAAGATCCGACCTCGGATCGTGATCCTCATCACCATGGAAACGGTTGTCTTAGACGGACTTGTAGTTGGACGAAGTTGAAGACATGGCGCAATCCAAGTAGTCCAAGGTGTCGCCGGAGTGATAGACATGCAAAAAGAGCAAACACAAGCAACACTCGAAAATACAATGGTTAACGCACACAAAGTGTCCATCATGTAAGAATGAGTCCGTCCAAAGGAATTGTTGATGACAAGGCATGAAATGCTTATCAAGATGATCTAGAATGGTATGCAAAGCATTCATGGGAACAAATGCAATCATTGTGCACACAATTGTGTTATGAGTATGAGCAATGCAACCACGATGCAATATGATGTCATAATGGGATGGTGCATCAAAAGCATGAACATAGCAATGGATGCTCAATATATGAATGTCATCATGCAATTGATGGAGGACCATATGATCATGATGTATGAAGATGCCATCAAGAAAGATCACAACAAATTTGCTAAGGAAGTGAACAAGCTCAAATATCATGGATGACATGGGAATACAAGATGCAACAAGGCAATCATAATGTGTGTCAATCCATGCATAGGGTGCAAATTTGTGGTGAGAATGATATGTCCATCGAGCATGACATGTATGAGCACAATCAACAAGTATGGAGATGGTGGTGTATCAATGCTCGATGTCGTGGTATGAGTGGAATTCCAAAGATGCATCCAATAAGTGCGAGCGCTCCTCAATGTGAAGGTCCAAAGAGCCAATCTCCAATGTTGCTCCTCCATCCAATAGATGTAGCATGTAGACAACAAGAAAGAAACAACAATGAAAGAGTGACCCATCCAATATGCAAACTTGAGGATGGCTCAAAGGGAAGGAGTTCACCTTTATGAGGATGTCGAAAATGTTGGTGTCGCACATCGTGTATGCCTTCACATAACCAATATGTCTCATGACGGTAATGCCTTGTGAATCCTTCAAAACGAAAGAACATGACAAACACTCGGAAAAACAAATGAGGTTAGCGAAAGTGCGAAACCTATCATTCGTGTGGTAGGATACCCAACAAGTGTATGCATCATGCTCATCATAAGAAAGTACAAGGGAGCATTTCATAGTATGGAGGCATATGATGCGAGAACAACCAAATACAATAGGCTCAAGTAAACAAGCATGCATCACAAGTGAAGTGTCCAAGTCTCCAAGATCATGAAGCATAGACGCAACTATAGGAGGCAAGCGACAATAAACAAGATATATCATGTGAGGGGCATGAACATATATGTCATCAACCCAAGAAAGCAAGTGATAGTGGAACATGGGTGATACAACATAGCAAGTAATCATAGCGATCAAGTCAAGCAAGCTAGTAGTGCGAAGATGCAACATACTAGAAGGAATCATGGCAAGCATGTCATGTGTGCAAATAGTGGGCATGAGTAAATCACATGACATAGCACAAACATGAAAGCAAGATATGAGGACAATAGCATGAATGTATTGGTGAGGAGCCATATGTAAATAGCAATGGGTCATCATGACTCTCCCAACACAACAAGCATCAATAGCATGGGGCACAAAGAAATCATGGCAATAGCTACTAGGATCTCCACCAAGCATGCAAATACACATAGGAGTAGCATAATGGTGAATCATGGGTAGATGCAAGCAAGGGTCACAAGTGCATGGCAAAGGCATAGAAGCAAGCATAACATGCAAAGTGAACACGGTAGAATGAGCATAAGGTGGCAAGTGGTAAATAGCCCATAGCCGTGTGAGAGCCAAGTAGAAGAGATGTCCGTAGTCCTTGCGCAAAAGGAATGGTGGGAATGGAAGTCCACGTGATCCCAAGTCATCGTTGCTCTCAAGAGCTCGTTTCGTCAACTCATGGGATTGAGAAGTTGACGAGTATACGTGAGTACCTACACAAAACAAAGACAAAGGGAAAATTGTGTGTGCGTGGTAGATGTACACATCATCCATCATGGTGCGCACATGCATGTGTCGGTTAGCACAAAATAGCCAATTCTCGAATAAATGAGATGCGTGATATAGAAACATGTCATCCATCATGATAGGTTTGTTATTTTGTATTGCATAATGGAGACTCAAAGGATGTAATGCATCATGAGCAATATCTAGAGCATTGTTATTCATGGAATGCATATGGTGCAAGCAATCATGGAAATCATGCAAAATATGGGATGAATCAAAATCTCCTAATATGCATGAGGAAACTATGGGGGTCTCCTCATGAGCATTAATGGAAACATCACATGGATAATATTGACAACATCCAAAGCAAAGCACATTTGATTCAATGTGATCATGGCATGACATAGTAGATGAATTTCACAAATCATGTAAAGGAAGCATGGCAATATCATCACATGAAAAACAAAAGCCAATGACCATCATCTCGTCATCTATGCCATAAGTGCAAATGGGATTTATTTTAATGGGGCATGCATAGTTACTATGTTGAGATTGAAATGATGCAATATGGGAGATCTCACTCATAGCATATGACAAGGTAAGCTGATTATCAAACATGAAGTGACCAATAGAATTTTCGCAAGATATCCTATGAAGCATAGCATCACAACTAGGCAACTCAACATGCTCATCATCATATTCATCATAAATAGGTAAGTCATGACATGAAGAAGTCGCACTAGCATGAAGCATGGGAATAGGTGGATCAACATCATGAAAGCAATCATTGTCAAGAGAGTCCACTAGTGGGACAAGAGAAGCACCATCACCTATGTTACCTTTGGAGCGTCGCTCATGTGTTGTAGGTGAGGTGTTGAAGATCGTCTCGTTGTCATCTTTATGTTGATGGAACCATGTGGGGGGTGTATCATCGTCCACCATGGCCATCGTCGTCTCCAATGTAGGGATGGACTCGTCGAGGATAGGCATGTCGTCATGTAGGAGACCTAGCACCAAAGAATAAAACACACTAGGAGTAGAGGTTAAGTCGTTAGAAATCATAGTGGCCTCATGTGCCGTGTCAACTACCTCACTCACTAAGTGTTGTGGCTCACTCACTCCCTTAAGGATGCTCTCTCTCGTATGGTGGGTGGAGTCACTCAAATGGCGCTCAGCCTCACCTAGGATGTGTGGCATGCTCTCATGTGTGGGGCTAGTGGTGGTCACACTCATCCTCTCATAGGAAATGCTCTCAATGTCACGTATGGTGGAGTCACTCATGTCACTCATGGGGTGGTGGCTCTCCTCACATGGCAATTGGGGCATCTCGACATATGTGGGTGTCGGAGAGATGTAGGTGCAAATGTCTCCATGCGTGGTCGCGTAGCTTGACTCGGAGTATGAGTCCAATGTGGGTGTCGTCTTCATGTTGTTGAAGAGGTTCGCGCTCGTCGCCGTGGTCGAAGGGGATGGCCCTTGCTCGACCTTCTTGTCACCGTCTTGGTGTTGGAGGCCCATATGATGTGGCACCTCATAGCTCGTCTCCATGACCGAAGGGAATGTCTCATGCTCGGCCATCTTCCTTAAGGGGCTTCCGAAGATGGAAGGGTCGCCCTCGCTCGTAGGTGGTCGCCTTGGACTTGATGAAGTCGATGTAGGCGTACACGTGGGAAGTAGGCGAAGATGCCGTACGTCCAAAGGCGAAGATGCCTTGAGAACACTTGGCGAAGATGCCGAAGTGGTTGATGTAGCCGTAGCGCCGTCTTGGTGGTGGTCGTCTCGCGGTCTTCTCTTGTGCTTATGAAGCTTCGACTTGGCATGAAGTAGGGCTTGTTGGGACTCATGCATTTGCGCTTGTGGAGCATCTTCATGATGATGATGTCGATGTCGTGCTTGAGCTCGTAGTAGAAGTCGTTAAATCGTCGTCGTGCACATGATGCTTGAGGTGACTTGCCCTTCATGACGATGTTGATCACGAATGTGATGGTGGTCGCCATGTAGATGTGGACGAGAGCGATTTGCGCTTGCATCGCTTAGGCGCCCAAGACTTGTGAGTTGAACGTCGCCATCTTGAAGATGACGAAGGGAAGAAGACTTGATCAAGGCCGAATCTCCTCCATCCTTGCATCTTGCTCCTCTTTATGTGCGGCAAGCTTCTTATCGAAGTAGTCCCTTCTCCTTGCTTCGGAGTGATGAATGTCGATGGAGATGTTCTCGATGCGCTCTCGCAATCTTGATTGTGTGCTTTGCACTTGTCGTTGTGGATCGAAGAGAGACGCTTTGGTGATGTAGTTGTTCACGCCGTCGTTGTTGTCGAAGACCGGAGATGAAATGCCTTGCCTATCCATCACAAGACTCGAGCAAATATGAGTGGGAGAAAGAGAAGAACTTATACCAATGTACCTTGACTGATGTTGAAAATGAATCAAGTTCACTCAAATGCGGACAATGAAATAGCACTATTGGTACCAATCCTTGTCGGTTCTCACACCTACACAAGTAAAGCTTATGGAGGAGCTCGGTGAGGATAGTGGCACAAAAATTTAATGCAAAATGTTAGCAAGAGTCAATAATGTTGAAAGAGATTCACAAATTCGCAAGTGAAACAAATGGACCAATAGCAAAGAAAGGTACACGGAAACAAACACACGGATAGATAAATGGGGCCGTGCAACCAAGGAATGAGCTCAAAATGTGGAATCCACCAAAACGCTCGTGTTGCACAACTCAAGAGAGACGCTAGCACGATTGCTCAATAGGCGGATACGACACTTGTGCACAACCTATAAGATGCAAAATGGATAAACTTCTATCCCAAGTATGCTATGTATGTATAGTTCCCGGTGTTTCTCTCAAGATGATTCAAGATGGTCGGATATGACAATCTTATATGCAATGTGTTATGATGCTATGGCACTTGCTTACAAGCTCTTTGCTCTCTTTCTTTTGCTTAAAAGCTTTATTTCTTCTTTCTTTTTTCTATGGCCACTTTGCACAATGCACAAACCAAGATAGCAATTGTGTGTATAAGGGAACAAACTTGAGACACAATGGATGATATGATACCAATATGATATGGTATGGTATGTAATGGGAGGTATGATCACTAATGTGCACAAGTAACGTTGCCGGCAATACTCAAATGGCTAGTCTCGATAGGCAAGTAACGCAAAATGGGCTAGGGGTTATCAATTCAATTTGCAATGGGAATATACAATGGTGTCGTCGAGGTTACCGTCCTTTGCGATGATGAGTGGCGGTATTCTTGATGTAGATACCAAGATGATGGAGACTCGTCCCTAAGTAGCCGAAACACCTTAGGAAACGGAAAAACCGCGCACTCAAAATCTCAAAAGTCAAATGTCAAAATGGTGGTAGCGGGAATGCGGTGGTGGTTTGCACTTGGCAATGCGGAAGTGGAATGATGGGCTATACACGTGTAGGAGTTGAAGTTGCCGTCCCTAAGTAGTCAAACACCTTAGGAAACACAAGCCACAACTCAAAAAGCTCAATCAACAATTGGGTTAAGTTGGGTTGTCGGAAGTGTATGGTGGGCAAGGTGATGTGGAAGTGGTGGTGGTGGTTGATGAAGAGGCAATCGTCCCTAAGTAGCCGAAACACCTTAGGAGACTCGAATCACTACTCAAGCAACCACTAATGCTATGGGGAACAAAATTGGTTAGGTTGCGGAAGTCGGTGGTGGCTATGCGGATGATATGGTGGAAGGCCTAGGAAAACTTGCCAAATTTTCAAAAATTTGATGGAGTCAAATGGTGGTGGTAGTATTTTTATGGGAAGGGGGATGTCAATAGCTTCAAAACGAGCTAAAGAACGTCAAAATCGGAGTTCGGATGAATTAGTTATGGACAAAACAAAAATCAGCCGAAGTCTGAAACTACAGGTTACGGACGTCCGGAAATGGTCGGACATCCGTAAATTCAGTTCGGGTTAGGGGTTCGGTCGTCCGGAAAAGGTCGGATGTCCGGTCGTTTCAGGGCTCGGACGTCCGTAAAACTCGATCGTCCGGTGGGTCGGGTCAACTCGAAAATTGAGATCCGGGACGCGATTTTGGACGGAATTTTGGGATTTTGGGGTCAAAATTGAAAAGATTTCGTGGATGAAAGATGGGGAAACTTGGGGAAATGCTAGATCCACTCGAAACCAAGCAAATCCATGGATCAAAATCAACAAAACTTCATCTAACCAACAAATCACAAAAAAAATTTGGGGCTATTTTTTGGTGGGGATTTTCAAAATTGGGGAAGAACACAACAAAATCAAGCTAGAAAACACGGGGTAGGAGCTCCAAATCGTGATCAAGGTGGCTCTTGATACCATATGATGTAGGGCGAAACCCTATGTGGACGATCTTTCACGTTGGAGCAGATCCTACGGTGAATCACGAAGAACACGCGGAAGAACAAGAGGGAAAACACGGGGAAAATGAGAGAGAGATCACTCAACCGACAAGAAATCAATCACACAAGTGCTAGATTATCAAACACATAGAGTGGCACAAGATTCAAATTCAACAAAGGTAAGGATACATGAGTAGCCGTTCTTCTCCGAGAGGAGGTCTTGATGGGTCCACCCTAGAAGGGGGTCTTGAATCCGCTTGGGGATCTTCTCCGTAGAGGTCCTGATCTCCGAGGAGAAGTAGCCAAGTGGATGAGCAAAGGCTCTCTCACCTAAACATGAGCTAATCCAAAGCTAACCCTCACTAGGAGGAGGTGGAGGAGTATATATAGTCATGGGCCGCGAAGGGGTAAGTGAAGGGGTACATGGGCTGCGGCCCAACACACTGTGCGCAGACAGGCGTCGGACGGCCGGAGGGTTCCGGTCGTCCGGAGGCTCGGGAAGGTCCGGACGTCCGGTGCTCTTAGGACGTCCGTAGATTCGGCTCGGGCATGCTTCGGTCGGACGTCCGGAGGGGGTCGGTCGTCCGGAGGCTCGCGGGGTCCCGGACGTCCGGTGATCTTCGGATGTCCGCAGATTTGGTTCGGTGGTCGCTGGCACGGAC
The DNA here is from genome assembly GCA_021605205.1 of Aegilops longissima. Lineage (NCBI taxonomy): Eukaryota > Viridiplantae > Streptophyta > Magnoliopsida > Poales > Poaceae > Aegilops > Aegilops longissima. Next base: position 261,785,921 of record CM038679.1, read on the forward strand.
GTCCGGAGGGGGCCGGTCGTCCGGAGCCTGGGAGTCGTCGGACGTCCGGTCCTGGTCGGACGTCCGGCCGCTGTAGCTTCGGCCAGCTTCCTCTCTTGGTCCTTGTACTTTGTGTCCTCGCCGTCTTGTCCATGGTCTTCCTCCTTGTTCCTGGTCATGCATAGCACATATATTTGAGGTAGTAACCATGTCTCACATGTGGGAAGTGAAGGTTCGGAGAGGAGCGAGTTCACCTTGTGTCCAATGGCGTTTGTTCGAGGTCTCGTCATATGTCCACTCGGGGCTTGGAGAGTAGTCGGAGTGTACATGGTGATGAACGTGGGATGCTCCGCATCACATTCCTTATGCTAAGTGTTTCACGCACACATCTTCGGAAAGCTACTACATCAAAGATGGATATCTTATGAGAGCTAACAAACTTTGCATTCCCGAGTCCTCTCTTCGCTTGTTGCTTTTGCAGGAATCTCATGGAGGCGGACTCATGGGACACTTTGGACGCGACAAGACATTTTCTAAACTCTCTAAGAACTACTTTTGGCCCAAGATGTTTCGCGATGTCAATTGCTTCACCAACCGATGCTCTACATGTCGCAAAGCTAAGTCTAAAGCCCAATCTCATGGCCTTTACATACCACTTCCAATTCCATATCAACCATGGGAAAATATTAGCATGGATTTTGTGCTTGGTTTGCCTAGAACTCGAAATGGCAAGGATTCCGTTTTTGTTGTTGTGGACCGATTCTCCAAAATGGCTCATTTCATTCCGTGCAACAAGATAGACGATGCTTCACATGTTGCAAATTTGTTTTGTAGGGAAATCTTGCGCCTTGATGGAGTACCAAAGACGATTTTCTCGGAACGCGACGTCAAGTTCTTGAGTTACTTTTGGAAGACCTTGTGCGCAAAGCTCGGAATCAATCTCTTGTTCTCTTCGGCATACCATCCACAAACCGACGGCCAAACGGAGGTGACGAACCGCACGCTCTCCACTCTACTACGCATGTTGATAAAGAAGAACATCAAGGAGTGGGAGGAGTGCCTACCTATCGCTGAGTACGCCTACAATCGTGCAAGACATTCGACTACCGGCAAGTCCCCCTTCGAGGTCGTCTATGGCTTCAACCCATTGTCACCATTGGACATTCTACCTCTACCGCTACAAGAGCGCACAAACATGGACGCGAGTGCCCGAGTCAACTTCCTCAAGAAGATGCATGAAGCTACAAGAAGCACCTTAGAGCATCGAGTACAACGACTCGCGACCAAGCTCAACGTCAACAAGCAACCTATGATGTTCCATGTTGGAGATTGTGTGGCTACACCTTCGCAAGGATCGCTTCCCCAATGAACACAAGTCCAAGCTACTACCCCGAGCGGATGGACCCTTCAAGGTGCTTGCACGCTACAACAACAACGTATACAAGATCGACATCCCACGCGACAAGTACTCCGTGAGCGACATCTTCAACATCAAAGATCTCTCCCCGTACCATGGTGATGAGGATTTCGATCCGAGGTCGGATCTTTCCCAAGGGAGGGGAGATGATGCGGAGCATCCCATGATCATCCCCATGGACCTACCATCGTCTCATCAAGAGCCAAGAGGACCCATGACACGAGCACGAGCCAGAGCTCTCGAGAACGAGGTGACTTCCTTCCTTAGTGATATCACATATGATCCACTCGAGACATGGCTACTACCTAAGTCCGATATGCTATGCATGATCAAGTGCCAAGAGGACTCTCCCGAAGATGCATGTGAAGAAGGACAAGCCGCCAAGTCCATGGATGAAGAGAACCAACGGAAGAAGGCAAGTTCACCTTCCAGGCCCCGGACATCCGGCCCCTGTAGCGACCACACCAGCAGGAACCCTATCGCCCACGTCTACAGGGCTCGGACATCCGGCGTCTAGCCCGGACATCCGGCCAGAAGCCCGGAAATCCGGCGCCACACTCCCGAATCGGCAGAAACGGCCGCCATCAGCCCCGACATCCGGCGCCCCCTGAAGTCCCGGACATCCGGCCCGACGCCCGGACATCCGGCTCCGCCTGTCTGCGCACAGTAAAGGGCCGAAGCCCATGTACCTCTTCGCCCCCCTAGACTATATATACTCCATTCCCTTCCTCTTTCTAGGGTTAGCATTGGTTTAGCTCATACTTGAGATAGAGCAATGCTCATCCATATCGGATCTACTCCATGAGAGAGACTGCGGCCCCTCTTCGGAGAAGATCCACCTTGGATTCAAGACCTCCTCACGGAGAAGACCCCCATCAAGACCTCCTCACGGATAAGAACCGGTTACCGTTTGTATCGTCCGTTGTTGACTTTGGATCTTGCATGTTACCTTTGTGTTCATCGATCTAGCGCATGTGTGATCTATTCTTGTTGGTTGAGTGATTTCTCTCGTGTTTCCCCTCGTGTTCATCACGTTCTTCATAGGGATCCGCTCCTTTCGTGAAAGATCGGCCAGCTAGGGTTCCACCCTACATCACCCCCCCGGCAAGGGCCTAGCCGGGGCGACCTACGTAGCCCCGGCAAGAACCTTGAGCCTAAGAGTTCCGACAACATCGACAACATTGGAATCAAGGCTCGGGAGGCGCCTGCATGGTGGCATGTAGATCTTTGTGAAGACCAAGAACATACAAGACTAGATGAGGATCAGAAGACGGGAACCCCCCGCAAGACCCTTGCCGGGGACGCTCACAAGACCCCCGGCAAGACCCTTGTCGGGGACGCCCGCGAGACCCCGGCAAGACCCTTGTCGGGGACATCTGCGGGGCCGCAGCCAGGCCCACACCAAGGCTCCACCACCGTTCCCACATAGCTACCAGCCCGCCAATTAGGCAGGCACCTGCGTGGTGGCATGCAGCTCCCAGGTCAACTCAGCAAGCACCTGCATGGTGGCATGCAGATCTTCGTGAAGACTGTACCACCACACCAACTCAGCAGCCAGCCAGCCAACGTGGCACTACACGCCTCGTCAGCCTGGACGCGTGTCGAAGCAAGGCGAGGTGGCGACAGGTGGGACGAGCTTCCTTGCCGTCCATGATAAAGCAAGAAGGGCACGTCGGCAGCGCATTAAATGCGTTTTGTCCTATGGTGCCAGGGATAAACTCGACTACTGTTCAACTTTCCACCTCCTGTGTGCCACTATGGCAGCCCCTTTGACTATAAAAGGAGAAAGGATTCGAGCTTTTTGGACCCTGCACGCTCTGTAGCAAGCCTAAGAACACCATATAAACATACACCAGTAGGAGTAGGGTATTACGCATCGCTTGCGGCCCGAACCTGGATAAACTCCCCCGCGTTGATTTTCTAATCCCGCTCTTTCCAAATCCCCGCGCCCTGTCAAACATAGAAGGGATTCTTCGTGATCCCATAGGTGTCATTTTCCCCGACACAATCCATGTTCCCCGTAGGTGTCATTTTCCCTGACCCCCTACCCGAGATCTGCCGGTTTTGACACCGAAAGGATGTACATACGAATGGAAACGATTGGGCCTGTATAATTGTATGTGATGGATCGCCCGATCACACACGAGCTCATGTTTTCACGCGTGTGTGCCCAGAGGACCCATCCCCGATAGTTTCTGGGTGGTGTGGGAAGGACCCCCCTATCACACACACAGGTTTAAAACTCCATCATGGAAAGCGGTTAAGAACCATTTGTATAGCAGGTCGCTGCAACTGTGAACCTTAACACCAATATTCTTACTAAACCACAATCATTCTGTAGTACCCCACTTATTACCATATTAATATCGCAAAATTGTTGCAAGGAATCAAACGTATCATATTCAGTGATCTACATGAAAGTTTTTATTATATCCCCCTTGAATACCTATCATATCAGAACCAATTTCATAGCACGTGCATATTGCCATTACTACTTATTAAACTCTCAAAAAGATATAAGTGAAGCATGATAGTGCAACTATTTTTTTAAATACTAGCAAAAGAGCCCGTGCGTTGCAACTTGAGGAAAAAATAACACATGTCCCTAACCCAAAAGCCGTGACTTAAGACTCCAATAGGTCCATCTTATTTATTTGAGCACGAAATACTATCTGTGTTGTCGCTTATTCTTTTCCCACCCTTGGCGACAGTGACCTCAGTGCTCACAAAATCACATCACGTTTGAATGTGGTCAATCCTAAGGCGTCTCTCTCGCCGCTTAAGATGAGTAACCTACTTTATTTCCTTTTTCCATGCGAGGTTTTGCCGACACGTCCATGCGTCGTTATGGAAAATTTCTTTCATCTCCAATCCATATTACCGAGGTATTCATTTTCAATCTGGGTGTACGCCGATACGAAAGAGAGGTGAATCGTGCATTATTGATTAAGGCTGCACATTTAATAAATATTTTCAAAATGGTTAACAGGTAAAATACCATCATATTCAGATTCTACATATTTTTTAATCAAATTACATATATAATATGTTAAAATTAAAGTTACGGTTTAGAAAATACGACTATTTTGAAAAACATATCATATGGACTATGGGTCAATTACACCAAATGTCAAGGTGTTTTCCGCAAAGAATGAACAGTTTTTCTTGACTCACGACGCGACGGGTGGGCAGAAGCGTTCTGTAATTTATTAGTAGGTATAGATTTAGTGAGAGTTGTATACATCAATACTTTGGTTCTAGGTTTCGCACAGGTCATCACACTTGTCGGTCCTCATCTATCCTCATGTGCCTCATCGCTGTAGCCGGCTCGCCAATACCGACAACATCTGTTCCAACCCCTTCTCGCAGCAGCCCACGTTGCTGAAGCCGGCTCGCTACCTGTCATCACTGGCATGGTTATTTGCTGGGACTTGGAGCCTCGATTTAAATTTTTGCAAGACGATAATCTATTTTACATTGGTTTTATCTTCTGAGGACCAAGCAAATAATAGTTTATACTGAATGTTTGACATTAAGCATGTATGTACTACGATTTCAAAAGTGCAATGGTGCCTAATGCATTGCCTTCCATGAGATATCTTGGTGTGTTCTCGTAGATGATCTGTTACCAAGCCCATTTTAATTCAGTGTTGAGCAAGTGTCTGCTCATTCCATGAACGGCACCTTGGAACCATGGGGCGCATGAGATTGGTTTTTGTCTACGGGTGCTATGGATGGAGAGATAAGGTCAGAATTCACATGTGGATGGATCGATGGAAAGATACGACTGGACAGAAGAGGTCGAAGGGAGATGGGGTAGGCGGTGCATGGGACCCAGCGGTGGACGCGTGTGTGCTCCCGCAAGGTGGTTGACGCCCAGGTGTTTACACAGTCAAAGCACGCCCAGGTGGGATCAGCTCACCCCCGCGTTTCTCTCCCTCCCCTTCTATCATGGTCTCCTCTCTCGCTCTCCTCACCCTCTCTTTTTTCTCTCGAATAGGAAGCGTGAGCTCTAACACACCAATCGCGCATGCTCGACCGACCTGCATGCCGTCACAACAATGGCCTCGACTGTCGGCTGTCATCTCCCGCTCTTCGTTCCTCAGCTCTAGCACAGCAATGGCGCACGGCCGACCGGCCTGCATGTCATCACAGCAATGGCCTCGACCGCCTGTCGTCTCCCTCTCTTCGTTCCTCAGTCGATTCGTCTCACATACATATCCTGTTTAAATCAGGCCAACATAGGGTCTCTATCGCGTTAAATCCTGACCAAATCCTCCGAGGCCGCTTGTTGTCTTAAACTTGCAAACATATTTAAACTGGTGATATTGTGTACAAGAAAACTATATGGGACTATATCTATTAGCCAGAACCTTCTTCTTTTAAATTAAACACCGACTATATCATCTGTGAAACCCCTTGTGCACGGTCGTAAGGTCTCGAGTTTGATCCTAACCAGTACAATTATTTTTATCAGATTTTTGGGCCACTATGGACTACGGACGGGCTGAGGCCCAAGTGGCAACGCTTCAGCTAGGCCCAGGTAGTTTTTGGCCCAAGTCCCGTCAAACACAAATCCATGCCCCGCTTAAATTATGTAGAATTTGTATCTATGCATGATCCTTAGCTGGCTTAATTGGTTTGGGAGCTTATGATTGAGGTTGTCGTGCTGAGTTCGATTCTCCATCGGTGCACATTTTTCTCTCATTGCAGAAAAATCGAAACGTCTTTGTACCACTTATAAACATAACATGTGGGTTAATTACATAAAGTAGCAGGGTCTTTTTTACAAAATAGCATGATGGTGAACCCGACGGAGTCAATTCGTGCTCTATTATTACGGAAAGATAACCACCACCGTGCTCTAAAAGATATAAGTGAAGCACTAGAGCAACTACCTAGCTCAGAAGATATAAGTGAAGCACATAGAGTATTATAACAAATCACGAATAAATGTGTGTCCCTCTCAAAAGGTGTGTGCAACAAACAGTGATTGTGACAAACTAAGAAGCAAACAAAGAAAAGACTACTATAATAAAAGACGCTCCAAGCAAAACTCATATCATGTGATGAATAAAAGTATAGTCCAAGTAGTATAGCGATGGATTGTAAACGAAAGAGGGGATGTCATCCAGGGCATCCCCCAACATAGACGCTTGGGTCTCCTTGAATATTACCTTGAGGTGCATTGGGCATCCCCAAAGTTAGGGTCTTGCCGCTCCTTATTCCTTCATCCATCATGATCTCAACCAAAACTTGAAAACTTCAGCACACAAAACTCAATAGAAATCTCGTGACATCCGTTAGTACAATAAGCAAATCATAAACTTTAGGTACTATTGTGAACCCATTCATATTTTATTCTTGCATAATACCAACTGTATTCTAACTTCTCCATGACTTATACCCCCCTATATAATCCATAGCATCATTAAAATATGCAATAGAAAACAGAATCTGTCTTAAACAGAACAGTTTGTAATGATCTGAACTAACACTATACTTCTGTAACTCCAAAATTATGAAAAATTAGAACAACCTGGGAAATTTTTATATCATTAATTTGTAAATATTTCATAATGTTGTCACATTCTACTGAATTATAATAATTCCAGCAATGGCGCAAAAGTTTCGTTTTTTCACAGAATCAAGTCAACTATCAACCAAATCATCCAAAAGTCTTTAGTTGGCACAAACACTAAACTAAACATTAAAACACAATCATAACAGTAGCAATAATTGTGGGAACACTCTAGAACAGAAAGAAAAAGCAAAAAATTTAGATAACTATTGGGTTGCCTCCTAACAAGCATTATTGTTTTACGCCCCTAGCTAGGCGTAAGGCGTTTTTCAAGTATTTTCATCCTTAGTTTCCAAATCCTCAATTACACATCCATGCTTCCTAGGGGGTTTACCATACATGTTTTTAATAATCACACTCCTAGGGACAAAGTTGTGGAATTTGTTTTCAATAATGGGTTCCTTTATCAACCCAACGAAGTTGGTGTGCACACTAATCATTTTAAGATCCTCCTTCCCTTTACTAGATGTGGCACCTCTATTCTTAGGAACACATACAAACTTAGGATTTCTATTAGGAGTCCTTTCAATAGTTATGATGGAAGAAAAAGCGAAACCCAAAATTATTATTAATTTCTTCCAACTTATCAATTCTAGAAGGACTTCGTTCTATTCTCTCATTAATTATCGGTTCCTTCTCCTTTAAAATCTTCAATGTAGTTCCTACCTTTGAGCCAAATTGAGTTACTTTATTATGGATCTTCTTATCTAGATTTTCAATATGTTTTATAGTAGGCACTTTATTTATATAGCGTCAAATCTTTGCATAACATGTTCCAAAGTCAATGTTGTTTCATTAATAGTAATAGGTGGTGATCCTACTAAATTTCCCATGGCATTGAAAGCATCCACAGGGTGATTACTAAAGAAAACCTATACTGATGCAGAGCATTCCACGTTCATCCCCATGTACACTCCGACTACTCTCCAAGCCCCAAGGATACATAAGATGAGACCTCGACTATACACCATTGGACACAAGGTGAACTCGCTCCTCTTCGAACCATCACTTTCCATATGTGAGACATGGTTACTACCTCAAATATATGTGCTATGCATGACCAGGAACAAAGAGGAAGACCATGGACAAGACGGCGAGGACACCAAGTACAAGGAGCTGCCAAAGAAGCTCCAGCGAGCGGACGTCTGGCCTCCACCGGACGACCGGCCAGCGAGCGGACGTCCGGCCTCCACCAAACGACCGGCGCCTGAAGCACAACCAATGCCAGCTACAGCACCTCCCAGCGAGCGGACGTCCGACCCCCACCGGACGACCGGTAATATTAACGGAAGTCCGAAGACACCGGACGTCCGGTGCCTCTTCACAGAACGTCATCAGCGGACGTCCGGCGACTAGCGGACGACCGGTCCCTCCTGAGCCACCGGACGAACGCTACCCACCGGACGACCGATGCCTGCCTGTGCACAGCCGGGCCTTTGGCCTTGTATCCCTCTCCCACTTACCCCTTCGTGGCTCTAGACTATAAATAGACCTCCCCATCATCCTTTCTAGGGTCAACATTGGTTTAGCTCATATGTGAGATAGAACATTGCTCATCCATTACGGATCTACTCCACGAGAGAGACCGCTGCCCCTCTACGGAGAAGATCCCCTTGGATTCAAGACCTCCTCACGGAGAAGAACCGGTTACCCTATGTATCGTCCCTTGTTGACTATGGATCGTGTATCTCTTTGTGTTTCGAGGATCTAGCACATGTGTGATCGTTCTTGTTGTTTGAGTGATTTCCTCTCGTGTTTCCCTTCATGATTCCCCTCGTTTTTCCCTCGTGTTCTTCGTTGGGATCCGCTCCTTTCATGAAAGATCGGTCGTATAGGGTTCCACCCTACATCATCTTGGTATCATGAGCCACATTGATCACGATTTCGGAGCCTCCCCGGTGTGTTTTCTAGCCTAATTTTGTTGTGTTCTTACCTAATTTCGAAAATCCCCACCAAAAATAGCCCCAAATTTTTTTGTGATTTGTTGGTTTGATGATATTTTGTTGATTTTGATCCATGGATTTGCTTGGTTGCGAGTGGATCTAGCATTTTCCCAAGTTTCCCCACTTTCCATCCACGAAATCTCTTCAATTTTGACCCCAAAATCCCCAAATTCCGCCCAAAATCGTGTCCCGGAGCTCAAATCCCGCGCTGACCCCGACCCACCGGACGACCGCCACATTACCGGACGTCCGGAGCCCCAGGAAGCACCGGACATCCGCTACCAACCGGACATCTGGCACCCCTTTCGAGAACGAAATTAGCAGATTTCCGAGCTCACCGGACGTCCGGCCACCAGACACCCGTCCATTTACGGACGTCCGTAACCTGTAGATATCCATTTCGGCTAATTTTTGTTTTGTCCATAACTAATTCATCCGGAGTCTGTTTTTGATGTTCTCTAGCTCGTTTTGAAGCTCTTGACATCCCCCTTCCCACAAAAATACCACCAACGTCATTTGAATCCATCAAACTTTGTGAATTTTGGCATCTTTGCCTAGGGCTTCCACCACATCATCCGCTACACCACCACCGACTTCCGCAACCTAACCCATTTTGTTCCCCATTGCATATGTGGTTGTTTGAGTTGTGATTTGAGTCTCCTAAGGTGTTGAGGCTACTTAGGGACGGTTGATTCTTCATCAACCACCACCACCACTTCCGCGTAGGCTTACCCACCATACACTTCCACCCCAACTTAACCCGAATTTGTTTGAGCTTGTTTGAGTTGTGGCTTGTGTCTCCTAAGGTGTTTCGGCTACTTAGGGATGGCAACTTCAACATTGACTCGCATAACCCATCATTCCACTTCCGCATTGCCTAGTGCAACACTACCACCGCTTTCCGTTACCACCATTTGACATTTGCCTATGAGATTTTGAGTTCGCGGTTTTTCCGTTTCCTAAGGTGTTTCGGCTATTTAGGGACGAGTCTCCATCATCTTGGTATCTACATCAAGAACACCGCCACTCATCATCGCCACGGACGGTAACCTCCAGATCATCTTGGTATCGTGGTATCCCTCCATTGTATATCCCCCTTGCAATTGCATTGATAACCCCTAGCCCATTTTGCGTCACTTGCCTATCGAGACTAGCCATTTGAGTATTGCCGGCAACGTTACTTGTGCACATTAGTGATCTACACCATCCATTGCATACATACCATATCATATTGGTATCATCATATCATCTCTTGTGTCACAAAGTTTGTTCCCGCATATACACAATTGCTATCTTGGTTTGTGCATTTCGCAAAGTGGTCATACAAAAAAAAGAATAAACTTATAAGCAAAAAGGGAGAGCAAAGAAGCTTGTAAGCAAGTGCCATAGCATCATACCACATTGCATATAAGATTGTCATATCCAATCATCTTGGATCATCTTGAGAAAAACACCGGGAACCATACATACATAGCATACTTGGCATAGAAATTTAATCCATCTTGCATCTTCTAGGTTGTGCACAAGTGTCGTATCCGCCTAGTGAGCAATCGTGCTAGCATCTCTCTTGAGTTGTGCAACATGAGCGTTTTTCGTGGATTCCACATTTTGTGCTCATTCCTTGGTTGCACGGCCCCATTTATCTATCCGTGTGTGCGTTTCCGTGTGCCATTAATTGCTATTGGTCTACTTGTTACACTTGCGAATTTGTGAATCTCTTTCAACATTATTGACTCTTGCTAACATTTTGCATCAAATTTTTGTGCCACTATCCTCACCGAGCTCCACCATAAGCCTTACTTGTGTATGTGTGAGAATTGACGAGATCGGTACCAATTTTGCTATTTCCTTGTTACATCATTGAGTGATCATTGATCCAATTTCAACATCGGTCAAGGTACATTTGGTATAAGTTCTTCTCTTTCTCCCACTCATATTTGCTCGAGTCTTGTGATGGATAGGCAAGGCATTTCATGTCCGGTCTTCAACAACAACGACGGCGCGAACAACTACATCACCAAAGCGTCCATCTTCGGACTACAACGAGAAATGCAAGGTGCACAATCTACCTTGCGAGAGCGCCTCGACAACCTCGCCATCGACATATGATGAGGACATGACTAACTTGGATACGACCAAAAATATTGCATACATGCATATTTGTCAGGTGATTTCTAGTGCAAACTATTCAATAATCTATTTATGTTATCCAGAACAAAAATACTTCACACACTTTTGTGTTTTGTCTAATTGCAGGTGTATGGGACATTTGTACAATCCACATATGAAGATAAGGAAAAAAGGAGAAGTTTAGGTTCTGTTCGAAAAGTCATCTCAAGTCACTTTTGGGCCAAGAGAAGATAGAGTCCAAGTCTCTCATGTTCTGGATTCAGATTCGGACTACACAGACATACCTGACTCAAAACGCCAACAACTTTTTCATACGGACTCTGAATTGGGTGATTCTTTTTTTGTTGGAAAGTAGATTCCGTCCTCTTTCCAACCCAATTGGATTCGCCTTTAAATTCGTCCGAAGCGTTGAGCTATGGACGAAACAATCTAACGCTGCAGCATAATCCGAGTCAAACAACAAGTCCAAAGGTGTTGCATCACCTCCACTTGGGCCCATGAGCCTTGTACGACCTAGGGTTGGTTTTAGGCTGCCTTGGGACATCCTCCCACCTCCTTGGCCGCCACCCCTTACTCCTATATAAGTAGATCCATCTAGTAGCTTTTTCCTTGGGATTTGTTTAGTTAAAAGTTAGCCATTGCAACTTCGTGTACTTCGTTTTGTCCAACGACCAGACCAAGACCGACTTCATATATATTCACAATATTTAGATTGCTTTATCATATTCTTGCCCATTCTTCGATTGCTTGCAGGAATAGACCTTCATGGTCAGGCTGACCGTGCTTCCGGCATCGTCAGTAACCTCAGGAGATTGGTTTAGCGATTGCTAAGGCGCAATGTCGTGCACGTTTGTAGTCAGATCGTCAAAGTCGTCTCTACCAAATCGATAGTTATCATCTCATCGAAAGATCAGGACACCCCGCCTCTATCAACTCGGAATTGAGTTATTCTTTTTGCATTGGAAAGCTTGAGTTAGTAGCATTCTTTGAAAAAATTTATCAGAAAATTGGCTCAAACTTTTCAAGAGGAAAGTTGGAGAGAGAGTTGTTGTATATCCTGCTTGGCAGTTGTTTTTCATCATTATCTTTACTGCCGTTGTGATCTTCACTTATATCTTGCTGTCCCGAGCTATTTAGCATCCTTCATTGATGCTAGTTGTGCTACACCGTGACCTCATTAGTGTTCTAGGCTCGTGTCTCTAGTCCGCTCTAGTCTAGGACCAGCACAGTACCGTCGTTGAGCGTTTATTCAACATTGCATCTCTGAATTGATTATTGCTAATATTTTGCTACCATATATAGCCAACTCAGCTCCACATATTTCTGCACCATGTATATGTACGTTCCCCTCGCAATCGCTTTACACAACCTTCAGAGTTATTTGACACCGCTGGTTGCCTGTCACCAACTGCTGCTTGGTAAGAACTTGTAAGATATTGATATTTGCTTTACTGTGAGCGCTTTACCACCACATCCTAGTAATTCATAGGAACATTATTCTTGAATTTTGTTTCTTGTTTCTACTATTCATGACAGGATCTAGAGTCAATTCATGGGGTTTGTCTATCATGGGAGACATGCCATCACCTATGCAAATACCACAACCGTCACGAGAGGTGCACAAACATCCAAATGCACATGATCAGGTTAATGTTTCTATACCACCATTTAATGGACGTTTTAGACCTGCTTTATATATTGAATGGGAGTTTGACATAAATAATATATTTTCTTCCAATAATTTTGATGTACGTAAAAAAGTTAAGGTTGCGGTTGGTTCTTTCACTGGTTATGCTGTAGTTTGGTGTATTGAATATTGTGGTTACACCCTAATGATATACCTACTACTTGGGATGATTTGAAACTTGCCATGTGGCATACATTCGTTCCTGCTTATTATACTAGTGACATGATTACAAAGTTGCAACATTTAAAACAAGGTAGTGACACCGTAACGAAATATTATGATACTTTACAAACTACCTTGTTGCATTCCTCTTTAGAAGAAAGTGAAGAAGATTTTATGGATAGATTTTGGGGAGGATAATATCGTGACATTCAGGAGATACTAATTCATGAAGAGTGTTATCCTATGGACCATTTGTTTCATCTTGCTTGCAAAGATGAACAGGAAATAAAACGACGTGTTGCCCACAAGGAGAACAAGCACGTGATGCACATTCCAAGAGTTGATACGGTTGTCCCTTCAACTACTAGGCATACTATGACAACCACATCCGTTGTTGTGAGGACTGCATCACCTCCACCATGTGACACATCATCATCGAGAGTGCCTACATCATCTAAGTTGATCATAAGAGGTAATGATAAAGGTACTAATCTTCCACCTCCACATGAGTATGATGAATGTCTTGTCAATTTAAGTGCACCATGCGGTGAGCTACCCACTACTTTGATCACACCAGCTACTTTAGAGGACTACGTTGCTGATTTGACTTTGCCATGTGATCAAACAATTTTGAGTGAACCCAATGAATTAACTACCGATGCAAAAGAATCAAGTGAATCAGGGAATAAATCAAATTTGGATCAAATATGTTTGAAAATAATTGTGCCAATGTTTAATCATTTTGATATGACCTCCAATCTTGGTGATGGTTTATCAATGTTGGGATGGTTTAATGATAAGCATTGTCAATCTTTTGATATGAATAAGAGCTTCACTTATATGTGCAAACTGAGTTGCAATATTTTCATGCCGTTGACTTCTTGTGATAATATATTGGCTTTACATTTCACGACTTTTGAAGGGTGCTCTTGTATAACTGAGTCACATGTGCACCAAATGAGATCAGTAAAAACGGATGACATATACATATACAACGTGTACACCTTGTCTCTTTTGTTAGCCAAATTTCAGATTAAGCAACGCCGAGGACGGCTTTGTTTTCAAGAAGGGGAGGATGATGAGGACATGACTACCTTGGATACGACCAAAAATATTGCATACATGCATATTTGTCAGGTGATTTCTAGTGCAAACTATTCAATAATCTATTTATGTTATCCAGAACAAAAATACTTCACACACTTTTGTGTTTTGTCTAATTGCAGGTGTATGGGACATTTGTACAATCCGTATATGAAGATAAGGAAAAAGGAGAAGTTCAGGTTCTGTTCAAAAAGTCCTCTCACGTCACTTTTGGGCCAAAAGAAGATAGAGTCCAAGTCTCTCACGTTCTGGATTCAGATTCGGACTGCACAGACATACCTTTCTCAAAACGCCAACAACTTTTTCATACGGACTCCGAAGTGGGTGATTCTTTTTTTGTTGGAAAGTAGATTCCGTCATCTTTCCAACCCAATTGGATTCACCTTTAAATTCGTCCGGAGCGCTGAGATATGGACGAAACAATCTGATGCTGCAACAGAATCCGAGTCAAACAACAAGTCCAAAGGTGTTGCATCACCTCCACTTGGGCCCATGAGCCTTGTACGACCTAGGGTTGGTTTTAGGCTGCCTTGGGACGTCCTCCCACCTCCTTAGCCGCCACCCCTTGCTCATATATAAGTAGATCCATCTAGTAGCTTTTTCCTTGGGATTTGTTTAGTTAAAAGTTAGCCATTGCAACTTCGTGTACTTCGTTTGTGTCCAACGACCAGACCAAGAGCGCTTACGGATCCCCACCATTATCAATACTTCATATATATATTCGCAATATTTAGATTGCTTTATCATATTCTTGCTCGTTCTTCGATTGCTTGCAGGAATAGACCTTCGTGGTCAGGCTGACCGTGCTTCCGGCATCGTCAGTAACCTCAAGAGATTGGTTTAGCGATTGCTAAGGCGCAACGTCGTGCACGTTTGTAGTCGGATCGTCAAAGTCGTCTCTACCAAATCGATAGTTATCATCTCATCGAAAGGTCGGGACACCCCGCCTCTATCAACATACGACACTCCGAAGCAAGGAAAAGGGACTACATCGACACCAAGTTGGGCGAGCTAAAGGATCAACTACGAGACATGGTGGCCAACTACAAGTCTTCTTCCCCTTCATCATCCTCAAGGCGACGGCGAGTAAGTCGATCATCTTCGGAGCGCCCAAGCGATGCAAGCGCAAGTCGTCCACGTCCACATCTCCATGGCGACCGCCATCATGTTCGTGATCCACATCGTCACGAAGGGCAAGTCACCTCCGAGCAACATGTGCACGACGACGACAAACGACATCTACTATGAGCTCAAGTGCGACAACGACACCATCATCATGAAGATGCTCGCCAAGCGCAAACATACAAGTCCCAACAAGCCCTACTTCACGCCAAGTCCAAGCTTCATGAGCAAAAGAGAAGACCGCGAGACGAGCACCACCACGACGGAGGTACGGCTACACCAACCACTTCGGCATCTTCGCCAAGTGTTCTCAAGGCATCTTCGCCTTTGGACGTAGGGCATCTTCGCATACTTCTCGTGAGTTCGCCTACATCGACATCTTGAACAACAAGGCGACCACCTACGAGCGAGGGCGGCACTTCCATCTTCGGAAGTCCCTCAAAGAAGATGGCCGAGCATGGGAAATTCCCTTCGGTCATGGAGATAACCTACGAGGTGCCACATCATATGGGCCTCCAACAACAAGACGGTGACAAAAAGGTTGAGCACGGGACTATCCCTTCAACCAAGGCGGCGATAGGAGTTGAGCATGGAGACGTTTGCACCTACACCTCTCTAACATCCACATATGACGAGATGTCCCAATTCCCAAGTGAGGAGAGCCACCCCACCATGAGTGACATGAGTGACTCCACCATATGTGACATTGAGAGCATTTCCTATGAGAGGACGAGTATGACCACCACTAGCCCCACACACGAGAGCATGCCACACATCCTATGTGAGGTTGAGAGCCATTTGAGTGACTCCACCAACCATACGAGTGAGAGCATCCAAGAGGGAGTGAGTGAGCCACAACACTTAGTGAGTGAGGTAATTGACACTGCATGTGAGGCCATTATGATTTCTAAGGACTTACCCTCTACTCCTAGTGTGTTTTCTTCGTTGGTGCTAGGTCTCCTACATGACAACATGCCTATCCTCGACGAGTCCATACCTCCAATGGAGACGACG
Source organism: Aegilops longissima (assembly GCA_021605205.1). Classification (NCBI taxonomy): domain Eukaryota; kingdom Viridiplantae; phylum Streptophyta; class Magnoliopsida; order Poales; family Poaceae; genus Aegilops; species Aegilops longissima. The sequence goes on from CM038679.1 coordinate 261,802,060, forward strand.
ATGGCCATGGTGGAAGAAGATGCACCCCCCCACATGGTACCATCAAGTTGCAACCTCACCTACAACACATGAGCGATGCTCCAAAGGTAACATAGGTGACAATGTTTCTCTTGTCCCACTAGTGGACTATCTCACGAATGATTGCTTGCATGATGTTGATCCACCTATTCCCATGCTTCATGCTAGTGCGACTTCTTCATGTCATGACTTACCAATTTATGATGAATATGATGACGAGCATGTTGAGTTGCCTAGTTGTGATGCTATGCTCCATAGGATATCATGTGAAAATTCTATTGGTAACTTCATGTTTGACAATCCATTGAACTTGTCATATGCTATGAGTGAGATCTCCCATATTGCATCATTTCAATCTCAACATAGTAACTATGCATGCCCCATTAAAATAAATCCCATTTGCACTTATGGCATAGATGACGAGATGATGGTCATTGGCTTTTGTTTTTCATGCGGTGATATTGCCATGCTTCCTTTACATGATTTGCGCAATTCATCTACTATACCATGCCATGATCTAATGAGGACATCAATACCATTGTTACACCCACAACCCCTGTTGCTATACATACTGGACCAATTACTAGAGCTCGCGCACGCTAATTAAATTATCAGGTACTTCCGTTTCTTGGTAATGATTCTAATGTCCATGAGAATATGATGCTGCCTAAATTGGATACATTTGTTTTGCTTACAAATGAAGGGCCTGTCATGATGATGGCATGCGCGAGGGGAACAAGAACGGAGTTACAAGTGATGATTTCAGGACTTTGAGGCCCCCATAATGAGTGCATGAAGCCTTGGACGAAATATACAAGATGCCACTTCATAATATTCGTCCATAGGCTATTCTAGGTGTTGCGTCACCTTATTATTGGGCCAGGCCAATGTAATTTCGAAATACTTAAGTATAGGCTATTTTTAGAGTCCGTATGTGTGGGGAAACAAGAGTTAGGGTTGGTTTCGGACCCCTCCTTCAAGGGCCACGAAATTCCCTCCTCTTCCTCCATATATACAACCCTTAGGGCATCGTTTAGACTTTGGGTTTTGTTTAGATTAAAAGTTCGCCATAGTTGCAACTTCGCATACTTCGTTTGTGTTCAACGACCAGACAAAGGCGTCACAGAACCCCACCTTGATCAATAAAGCTTTCCTCTTATATTCGCAATATCCAGATTGCAATCTTAGTTTCTTGGTTGTTCTTCGTTTGCCTGCAGGAAACAGAGCTTCGTGGTCAGGTTGATCGTGCTCCAGCATGGTCAATAACCTCTCGGAGTTGGTTTAGCGATTGCTAAGGCGCGACGTCCTCGCACGTTCGTAGTCAGATCATCAAAGTCGACTTCATCATAAACGATAGCCACCATCTCATCGAAAGACAGGACACCTTTGCCTCTATCAAGTGGTATCAGATTTCCAGGTTGCGCGGTGAGATTTTCCAGTTTTTTAGTAGTTTAGATCGAGTCTGTCCTTCATACCTACAGTCCACGAAAAAGCCACAAAAAAATTAGGGTTAGTTCATCATATCTGAACCAGTCTGAGCCTTTGCATAGTCTTTTCAGTATTTTGCTTTGTTGAATTTGCGGTTGCATCGTCGTGTCTAGTTGCTGGTCTTAGAGTCTAGTCTTTTAGTGTTTGGAGTTCTGATCATAGTCTTTTTTGTCACACTTTTTCATCGTCGCTGCCCTGATTTCCAAAAAAAAGTCAAAAAACATTTCGTGCCCATCCTGTCAGTTTGACCTGGGAAGAGTTTTGAGACACTCGCCATTATAGTGATTTTTCACCAAAAAAAAAGAGGAGCGCAAAAAAAAGTGCGCAATTTTTTTTCCAGAGTGTGCTTTTCCCTTGTTTACGTGCAGCGCCGTGATTTTGTTAGTGTTCTAGGCTTGCGGCTCTAGCACTGTCTAGCCTAGGACCAAAGACTGATCATCGTCGTTGAGCGTTTATTCAACTTTGCATCTCTGAATTGATTATTGCTGACCCTTTTTGCTACCATAATATAAGCCTTCCCAGCTTCACATACATCTACGTCGTGCGTTTGACTGTCCCTGGTAATCGCTCTATCCAAACTTTGAGAGTTTTGACTACAACGGCTGCCGATCACCGCCTGCTGCTTGATAGAGGCAAAGGTGTCCCGATGTTTCGATGAGATGGTGGCTATCGTTTCTGTGGGAGTCGACCTTGACGATCCGACTACGAACGTGCGAGACGTCGCGCCTTAGCAATCGCTAAACCAACTTCCGAGGGTTATTGACCACGCCGAGCACGATCAACGACCACGAGGGCCTGTTTCCTGCGAGCAAACGAAGAACAAGCAAGAAACCGAGATTGCAATCTGGATATTGCGAATATAAGATGAAAGCTTTATTGATCAAGGTGGGGTTCTGTGGACGCCTTTGTGCGGTCGTTGAACACAAACGGCACGCGAAGTTGCAGCTATGGCGAACTTTTAATCTAAACAAAACCCAAGGTCTAAACGGTGCCCTAAGGGCTGTATATATGGAGAAAGACGGGGAATTTCGTGGCCCTTGGTGGAGGGGTCCGAAATCAACCCTAACTCTTGTTTCCCCACACATACGGACTCTAAAAACAGCCTATACTTAAGTATTTCGAAATTACATGGGCCTGGCCCAATAATAAGGTGACGCAGCACCTAGAATAGCCTATGGACGAATATTATGAAGTGGCATCTTGTATATTTCGTCCAAGGCCTTATGCACTCATTAGGGTGGCTTCAAAGTCCTGGAATCATCACTTGTAACTCCGTTCTTGTTCTCCTTGCGCATGCCAACATCTCCATGCTTGAACTTGCTCCAAGGTTCATCTTTCTTGTCCATGGTAGGCCCTTCATTTGTAAGCAAAACAAATGTATCCAATTTAGGCAGCATCATATTCTCATGAACATTGGAATCGTTACCAAGAAACGAAAGTACCTGATAATTCAATTGGCGTCTTGTGAGCTCTAGTAATTGGTCCAAGATGTATAGCAGCAGTAGGGCTGTGGGTGTAACAATGGTATTGATGTCCTCATCAAAAATTTTTTTTTTGATTTGCGGACCCAAAAGCTGAAGCGGGTCAAAAAACTTTCTATAACGGCGATTGTCTCAATCCACTTAGAAACACCTAAAAATAGGATAGCAGAAATTTTTTGACAAGCACGTTTTGGAAAATTTTGGGCCTAAGCGGAGGTGGTTTCAGACTCTTTTTTTTTTTTTTTTTTTCGAAACCTACTCGGCAAGGAAACACGAATCGGAAACTAGATGGATCTCGAAAACAACCCTAATATGCAAGGAACTCGGATTGGTGTTGGATATATGGTGGTGGTATATGGCGGCGGTGGTGGTAGCGGTGGTAGTATATTCTTGTGTTTCCTTGCCACCGCTACCACCACCGCCGCCATATACCACCACCATATATCCAACACCAATCCGAGTTCCTTGCATATTAGGGTTGTTTTCGAGATCCATCTAGTTTCCGATTCGTGTTTCCTTGCCGAGTAGGTTTCGAAAAAAAAAAAAAAGAGTCCGAAACCACCTCCGCTTAGGCCCAAAATTTTCCAAAACGACTTGTCAAAAAAATTTCGCTATCCTATTTTTAGGTGTTTCTAAGTGGATTGAGACGATGCCGTTATAGAAAGTTTTTTTGACCTGCTTCAGCTTTTTGGTCCGGCAAAAAAAAAAAAATTTTTTTGGTCGAAAAATTTCGTGCCCATCTGTCGGTTTGACACTGGAAGAGTTTTGAGACACTCGCCATTATAGTGATTTTTCGCAAAAAAAAAAAAAAAAAAAAAAAAAAAAAAAAAAAAAAGAAAAAAAAAAAGTGCGAAAAAAAAATTTCCAGAGTGTGCTTTTCCTTTGTTTCCGTGCGGCAGCCGTGATTTTGTTAGTGTTCTAGGCTCGCGTCTCTAGCACGGTCTAGCCTAGGACCAAAGACAAGATCGTCGTTGAGCGTTTATTCAACTTTGCATCTCCGAATTGATTATTGCTGACCCTTTTGCTACCATATTATAAGCCTTCCCAGCTCCACATACATCTACATCGTGCGTTTGACTCTCCACCGTAATCGCTCTATCTAAGCTTTGAGAGTTTTGACTACATCGGTTGCCGATCACCGCTTTCTTCCGGGTAAGAACTGGTAAGAATTTGAGATTTGCTTGACGGATTTGTGACCGCCCACCACACCACCACCACCACTTCCTAGTAGTCTGTCGAATCATATTCTTGTGTGTTTCTATTGCTGCTAACCATGGCAGGATCACAAGCCGATTTAGACCGACCGGGAGAACATGACAAACAAAGCGCTACATGATAAGTTTCAACAAATGATGAGTGGGCAGGTGGACGATGTGCTAAATAGATTTGAAGAGGCCATGGAGAAGATAGATGGCATTGAGAAGGCGTCAAACGAAGCTCGATATCAAGTTTAATGAATTGCTCGTGCGTCTACCACCACCACCACCGGCTGCACCTAACGCACCTCTACTACAACAACACGGACTACCCGCACATCGCTGAAACAGCCCTCCGCCGAGCTTCCCGTGTCCCTCTTCACTGGCCAAGCTCGGTGCTCTTTGTTGATATTCAGTGGCTCCTGCTGCTGCGGCGGGGAGGATGATTATGTGAGAGCTTACGAGGATGAGGTTGATCAACATCGAACTACGTGCAACCACCAGCACCACAACCACCGTGTCGTCCACATGCAAATAATGGCAATGTTGGGCTCCCCTTCAGTGCGAGATCATGACCATCTCCCTAAACTGAAATTGAATATTCCACCATTTGAGGGTAGATATGTTCTGATATATATCTTACTTGGGAATTAGAAACTGAACAACGATTTACATGTTTACAATATCCCGAGGAGAGACGTGTTCTGCTGCTGTTTGTGCTTTCACTAGCTTTGCATGTGTTTGGTGGTCCGAACATTGTAGATTATATCCTGTTCCAGCTACTTGGGCTGCTTTGAAAACTGCTATGCGTACTCGTTGGGTTCCACCATATTATCAGCGTGAATTACTTCAAAAATTGCAGCGCTTAAGACAAGGAAAAATTCGGTAGAAGAATATTATCGGAATTACAAACTGGCTTGATTAGATGTGGTATTGTTGAGGAGAATGAAGCTATGCTTGCACGTTTTACGGGTGGATTAAATAGAGAGATTCAGACCATTCTAGACTACAAGGATTATAATAATATCACTCGATTATTCCATCTTGCTTGTAAAGCTGAACGTGAAGTGCAGGATCGACAAGCCTTGGCGCGGACTAACTTTTCTCGCAGGTCGACCTTCATCATGGACACCACGTGCATCATCTACTTCCACACGTTCTACTACACGGCACCTCCGCCGGCTGCCACCTCCAACCGTGATACAAGAAAGCAGGCACAACCACCACTATCGCCAAGAGTACACTGCTTTGGGCCTACACAGAGCTCTTCTTCTTCCATGGCGTCAACAGGCACACAAGTGATATTATTTGTCGTCGTTGTAAGGGAAGAGGACATTTTTGAGAGAATGCCAATCTCAGCGTGTGATGATTGCTACGAGGATGGTGGGTATGAGTCTGCTAGTGACTATGATGAAGAGACTTTGGCTCTTATTACACATGAAGAACACGGTGGAGATGATTCTGATCCGAGACGCAATACATGGCTGCTGAAGATCTTGACAGGTATGAATGTTTAGTTGCTCAACGTGTTTTGAGTGTGCAGGTTACACAAGCCGAGCAAAATCAGAGGCATAACTTGTTCCATACAAAGGGAGTTGTGAAGGAACGTTCTATTAGCGTCATCATAGATGGAGGAGCTGCAACAACTTGGCTAGCATGGATATGGTGGAGAAGCTTTCTCTCACCACAAGACCACATCCACATCCTTACTACATCCAATGGTTCAACAACAGCGGCAAGGTTAAGGTAACACGTCTGTTCGTGTGCATTTTAGTATCTCTACATATGCTGATTATGTTGATTGTGATGTGGTACCTATGCAAGCATGTTCCTTATTACTTGGTAGACCATGGCAATTTGATAAAAATTCTGTACACCATGGTAGAAACAATCAGTATACTCTTGTTCACAAGGATAAACATATTACTTTGCTTCCTATGACTCTGATTCCATTTTGAAAGATGATATTAATAGAGCTAATAAAGCAAAACAGAGAAAAATAAGAGTGAAAATCAGATTGTGGCAAAAGAATTTGAGCAACAAATGAAGCCTAATAATAAACCATCTAATGTTGCTTCTGAAATTAAACTGAAAAGTGCATGTTTATTTGCCACCAAATCTGATATTGATGAGCTAGATTCTAGCAAATCTGTTTGCTATGCTTTTGTGTGCAAAGAGGCATTATTTTCATTCGAGGACGTGCCTTCCTCTTTGCCCCCGCTGTCACTAACATTTTGCGGGAGTTCACGACGTCTTCCCACAAGGCGTGCCACCGGATTACCACCTATTCGAGGGATTGAGCATCAAATTGACTTAATTCGGTGCATCGCTACCAACCGCGCACCATACCGTACCAATCCAGAGGAGACGAAGGAGATTATCGTCAAGTACAGGAGCTGCTCGACAAAGGTTATATCGCGAATCTCTTAGTCCTTGTGCTGTTCCTATTATACTAGTGCCTAAAAAGGATGGTACGTCGGCGTATGTGTGTTGATTGTAGAGGCATTAATAATATTACTATTCGTTATCGTCATCCTATTCCTAGGCTAGATGATATGCTTGATGAATTGAGTGGCTCTACAATATTCTCCAAAGTTGATTTGCGTAGTGGATACCATCAAATTCGTATGAAATTGGGAGATGAATGGAAAACAGCATTTAAAACTAAGTTTGGATTATATGAGTGGTTAGTCATGCCTTTTGGGTTAACTAATGCACCTAGTACTTTCATGAGATTAATGAACGAAGTTTTACGTGCTTTCATTGGACGATTTGTGGTAGTTTACTTTGATGATATACTGATTTATAGCAAATCTTTGGAAGAACATTTGGAACATTTACGTGCTGTTTTTAATGCTCTACGTGATGCACGCTTGTTTGGTAACCTTGGGAAGTGCACCTTTTGCACCGACCGAGTATCTTTTCTTGGCTATGTTGTTACTCCACAGGAATTGAAGTTGATAAAGCCAAAATTGAAGCTATTGAGAGTTGGCCGCAGCCCAAAACGGTCACACAAGTGAGGAGTTTTCTTGGACTCGCTGGTTTCTATAGGCGTTTTGTGAGAGACTTTAGCACCATTGCTGCACCTCTCAATGAGCTTACAAAGAAGGATGTGCCTTTTGTTTGGGGTACCGCATGGGAAGAAGCCTTCACGGTATTGAAAGATAAGTTGACACATGCTCCTTTACTCCAACTTCGACTTTAATAAGACTTTTGAGCTTGAATGTGATGCTAGTGGAATTGGATTAGGAGGTGTGTTATTACAAGATGGCAAACCTGTTGCATACTTTTCTGAAAAATTGAGTGGGCCTAGTCTGAACTATTCTACTTATGACAAAGAATTATATGCTCTTGTTCGGACTTTAGAGACATGGCAACATTATTTATGGCCCAAAGAATTTGTTATACATTCGATCATGAATCTTTGAAACATATTAAAAGTCAAGCTAAACTGAATCGTAGACATGCTAAATGGGTTGAATTCATTGAGACTTTCCCTTATGTCATTAAACACAAGAAGGGTAAAGAAAATGTTATTGCTTGATGCTTTGTCTCGTCGCTATACTATGCTTTCACAACTTGACTTCAAAATAATTGGTTTGGAGACCATCAAAGATCAATATGTGCATGATGCTGATTTTAAAGATGTAATGCATAATTGTAAAGAAGGAAGAACATGGAACAAGTTCGTTATTAATGATGGTTTTGTGTTCCGTGCTAACAAGCTATGCATTCTCGCTAGCTCTGTTCGTCTTTTGTTGTTGCAGGAGGCGATGGAGGAGGATTAATGGGACACTTTGGCGTGAAGAAGACGGAGGATATACTTGCTACACATTTCTTTTGGCCAAAGATGAGACGGATGTTGAGCGTTTTGTTGCTCGCTGCACTACATGTCAAAAAGCTAAGTCACGACTCAATCCTCATGGTTTATATATGCCTTTGCTCGTGCCTAGTGTTCCTTGGGAGGATATATCTATGGACTTTGTTTTAGGTTTACCTCGAACAAAGAAGGGAGGATAGCATATTTGTTGTCGTGGATAGATTCTCGAAAATGGCACACTTTATACCATGTCATAAAAGCGATGATCTTTGTTAATGTTGCTGATTTGTTCTTTCGTGAAATTATTCGCTTGCATGGTGTGCCAAATACTATTGTTTCAGATCGTGATACTAAATTTCTTAGCCACTTTTGGAGATGTTTATGGGCTAAGTTGGGGACTAAACTGCTTTTTAGTACTACTTGTCACCCCCAAACTGATGGACAAACTGAAGTAGTCAATAGAACATTGTCTACTATGCTTAGGGCTGTTTTGAAAAATAATAAGAAAATGTGGGAAGAATGCTTGCCTCATATTGAATTTGCTTATAATCGTTCATTGCATTCTACTACTAAGATGTGCCCTTTTGAAATTGTGTATGGCTTCCTACCTCGTGCACCTATTGATTTGTTGCCTCTTCCATCTTCGGAGAAGGTTAATTTTGATGCTAAAGAACGTGCTGAATTGATTTTAAAATGCATGAGATAACTAAGGAAAACATTGAGCGTATGAATGCTAAATATAAACATCTTTGGAGATAAGGGTAGAAAACATGTTGTCTTTGCACTGGAGATCTTGTTTGGTTACATTTGCGTAAGGATAGGTTTCCTAATTTGCATAAATCAAAGCTAATGCCACGTCTTGATGGTCCATTTAAGGTGTTAGAGAAAATAAATGATAATGCATATAAACTTGAGCTGCCTGCAGATTTTGGGGTTAGTCCCACTTTTAACATTGCAGATTTGAAGCCTTATTTGGGTGAGGAATATGAGCTTCGTCGAGGACGACTTCATTTCAAGAAGGGAGGATGATGAGGACATCAATACCATTGTTACACCCACAGCCCCCTCTTGCTACATATCTTGGACCAATTACTAGAGCTTGGGCACGCCAATTAAATTATCGTACTTTCGTTTTTTGGTAATGATTCTAATGTTCATGAGAATATGATGCTGCCTAAATTGGATACATTTGTTTTGCTTACAAATGAAGGCCCTAGCTTGGAGAAGGATGGACATTGAGCAACAACAAGCATGGAGATAATGCCATGCTAAGGGGAACAAACGGAGTTACAAGTGATGATTTCAGGACTTTGAAGCCACCATAATGGATGCATGAAGCCTTGGACGAAATATACAAGATGCTACTTCATAAATGTCGTCCCGAGGCTATTCTAGGTGCTGCGTCACCTTATTAGTGGGCCAGGCCCATGTAATTTCGAAATACTTAAGTATAGGCTGTTTTAGTGTCCGTATGTGTGGGGAAACAAGAGTTAGGGTTGATTTGGACCCCTCCACCAAGGGCCACGAAATTCCCCCTCTTCCTCCATATATACAGCCCTTAGGGCACCGTTTAGACCTTGGGTTTTGTTTAGATTAAAAGTTCGCCATAGCTGCAACTTCGCGTGCATTTCGTTTGTGTTCAACGACTGGACAAAGCGTCACAGAACCCCACCTTGATCAATAAAGCTTTCATCTTATATTCGCAATATCCAGATTGCAATCTCAGTTTCTTGCTTGTTCTTCGTTTGCTCGCAGGAAACAGGCCCTCGTGGTCAGGTTGATCGTGCTCCGGCGTGGTCAATAACCCTCGGAAGTTGGTTTAGCGATTGCTAAGGCGCGACGTTTCGCACGTTCGTAGTCGGATCGTCAAGGTCGACTCCCACAGAAACGATAGCCACCATCTCATCGAAACATCGGGACACCTTTGCCTCTATCACACCATCACCTCCTTCAGGTGCCACCTCCAACCGTGATACAAGAAAGTAGGCACAACCACCACTATCTGCCAAGAGCACACCTGTCGGGCCTGCACAGAGCTCTTCTTCCATGGCGTCAACAGGGCACACAAGTGATATTATTTGTCGTCGTTGTAAGGGAAGAGGACATTTTGCGAAAGAATGCAAATCTCAGCGTGTGATGATTGCCACTGAGGATGGTGGGTATGAGTCTGCTAGTGACTATGATGAGGAGACTTTGGCTCTTATTACACATGAAGAACACGGTGGAGATGATTCTGATCATGAGACGCAATACATGGCTGCTGAAGATGCTGACAGGTATGAATGTTTAGTTGCTCAACGTGTTTTGAGTGTACAGATTACACAAGCTGAGCAAAATCAGAGGCATAATTTGTTCCATACAAAGGGAGTTGTGAAGGAACGTTCTATTCGCGCCATCATAGATGGAGGGAGCTGCAACAACTTGGCTAGCATGGCGATGGTGGATAAGCTATCTCTCACCACAAGACCACATCCACATCCTTACTACATCCAATGGTTCAACAACAGTGGCAAGGTAACACGTACTGTCCGGGTGCATTTTAGTATCTCTACATATGCTGATTATGTTGATTGTGATGTGGTACCTATGCAAGCATGTTCCTTATTACTTGGTAGACCATGGCAATTTGATAAAAATTCCGTACACCATGGTAGAAACAATCAGTATACTCTTGTTCATAAGGATACAAATATTACTTTGCTTCCTATGACTCCTGATTCCATTTTGAAAGATGATATTCATAGAGCTAATAATGCAAAACAGGAGAAAAATAAGAGTGAAAATCAGATTGTGGCAAATGAATTTGAGCAACAAATGAAGCCTAATAATAAACCATCTGGTGTTGCGTCTGAAATTAAATTGAAAAGTGCATGTTTACTTGCCACCAAATCTGATATTGATGAGCTAGATTTTAGCAAATCTGTTTGCTATGCTTTTGTGTGCAAAGAGGCATTATTTTCATTCGAGGACGTGCCTTCCTCTTTGCCCCCTGCTGTCACTAACATTTTGCAGGAGTTCACTGACGTCTTCCCACAGGACGTGCCACCGGGATTACCACCTATTCTAGGGATTGAGCATCAAATTGACTTAATTCCCGGTGCATCGCTACCCAACCGTGCACCATACCGTACCAATCCAGAGGAGGCGAAGGAGATTATGCCTCAAGTACAGGAGCTGCTCGACAAAGGTTATATACGCGAATCTCTTAGTCCTTGTGTTGTTCCTATTATACTAGTGCCTAAAAAGGATGGTACGTCGCGTATGTGTGTTGATTGTAGAGGCATTAATAATATTACTATTTGTTATCGTCATCCTATTCCTAGGCTAGATGATATGCTTGATGAATTGAGTGGCTCTACAATATTCTCCAAAGTTGATTTGCGTAGTGGATACCATCAAATTCGTATGAAATTGGGAGATGAATGGAAAACAACATTTAAAACTAAGTTTGGTTTATATGAGTGGTTAGTCATGCCTTTTGGGTTAACTAATGCACCTAGTACTTTCATGAGACTAATGAACGAAGTTTTACGTGCTTTCATTGGACGATTTGTGGTAGTCTATTTTGATGATATACTGATTTATAGCAAATCTTTGGAAGAACATTTGGAACATTTACGTGCTGTTTTTATTGCTCTTCTTGATGCACATTTGTTTGGTAACCTTGGGAAGTGCACCTTTTGCACCGACCGAGTATCTTTTCCTGGCTATGTTGTTATTCCACAGGGAATTGAAGTTGATAAAGCCAAGATAGAAGCTATTGAGAGTTGGCCGCAGCCCAAAACGGTCACACAAGTGAGGAGTTTTCTTGGACTCGCTGGTTTCTATAAGCGTTTTGTGAGAGATTTTAGCACCATTGTTGCACCTCTCAACGAGCTTACAAAGAAGGATGTGCCTTTTGTTTGGGGTACCGCGCAGGAAGAAGCCTTCACAGTATAGAAAGATAAGTTGACACATGCTCCTTTACTCCAACTTCCTGATTTTAATAAGACTTTTGAGCTTGAATGTGATGCTAGTGGAATTGGATTAGGAGGTGTGTTATTACAAGATGGCAAACCTGTTGCATACTTTTCTGAAAAATTGAGTGGGCCTAGTCTGAACTATTCTACTTATGATAAAGAATTATATGCTCTTATTCGGACTTTAGAGACATGGCAGCATTATTTATGGCCCAAAGAATTTGTTATACATTCTGATCATGAATCTTTGAAACATATTAAAATTCAAGCTAAACTGAATCCTAGACATGCTAAATGGGTGGAATTCATTGAGACTTTCCCTTATGTCATTAAACACATGAAGGGTAAAGAAAATGTTATTGTTGATGCTTTGTCTCGTCGCTATACTATGCTTTCACAACTTGACTTCAAAATATTTGGTTTGGAGACCATCAAAGATCAATATGTGCATGCTGCTGATTTTAAAGATGTAATGCAGAATTGTAAAGAAGGAAGAACATGGAACAAGTTCGTTATTAATGATGGCTTTGTGTTCCGTGCTAACAAGCTATGCATTCCTGCTAGCTCTGTTCGTCTTTTGTTGTTGCAGGAGGTGCATGAAGGAGGATTAATGGGAAACATTGGCGTGAAGAAGACGAAGGACGTACTTGCTACACATTTCTTTTGGCCAAAGATGAGACGGGATGTTGAGCGTTTTGTTGCTCGCTGCACTACATGTCATAAAGCTAAGTCACGACTCAATCCTCATGGTTTATATATGCCTTGGGAGGATATATCTATGGACTTTGTTTTAGGTTTACCTTGAACAAAGAATGGGAGGGATAGCATATTTATTGTCGTGGATAGATTTTCGAAAATGGCACACTTTATACCATGTCATAAAAGCGATAATGCTGTTAATGTTGCTGATTTGTTCTTTCGGGAAATTATTCGCTTGCACAGTGTGCCAAATACTATTGTTTCAGATCGTGATACTAAATTCCTTAGCCACTTTTGGAGATGTTTATGGGCTAAGTTGGGGACTAAACTGCTTTTTAGTACTACTTGTCACCCCCAAACTGATGGACAAACTGAAGTAGTCAATAGAACATTGTCTACTATGCTTAGGGCTGTTTTGAAGAATAATAAGAAAATGTGGGAAGAATGCTTGCCTCATATTGAATTTGCTTATAATCGTTCATTGCATTCTACTACTAAGATGTGCTCTTTTGAAATTGTGTATGGTTTCCTACCTCGTGCACCTATTGATTTCTTGCCTCTTCCATCTTCGGAGAAGGTTAATTTTGATGCTAAAGAACGTGTTGAATTGATTTTAAAAATGCATGAGTTAACTTTGGAAAACATTGAGCGTATGAATGCTAAATATAAACTTGCTGGAGATAAGGGTAGAAAACATGTTGTGTTTGCACCTGGAGATCTTGTTTGGTTACATTTGCGTAAGGATAGATTTCCTAATCTACGCAAATCAAAGCTAATGCCACGTGCTGATGGTCCTTTTAAGGTGTTAGAGAAAATAAATCATAATGCATATAAACTTGAGCTGCCTGCAGATTTTGGGGTTAGTCCCACTTTTAACATTGCAGATTTGAAGCCTATTTGGGTGAGGAAGATGAGCTTCCGTCGAGGACGACTTCATTTCAAGAAGGGGAGGATGATGAGGACATCAATACCATTGTTACACCCACAGCCCCTGCTGCTATACATACTGGACCAATTACTAGAGCTCGCGCACGCCAATTAAATTATCAGGTACTTTCATTTCTTGGTAATGATTCTAATGTTCATGAGAATATGATGCTGCCTAAATTGGATTCTAATGTTCAGGGATGAACAATGGAGCAAGACTGATGTAGGGTGGAACCCTATGGAGAGATCTGTCATGAATTGGAGGGGGAATCCCCTAGAACAAGATGAACACAAGAGGGAAAACAAGAGGAATACTCAAGAACAAGTCCAATCACACATCCACTAGACAATCAAACACACAAGATCCACAAGGTACATGAACAACAAAGGGAAATAAGATACATGGTAGAGTTCATCCCAAATCCTATGAAGGAGATGAGGGCTTGATGTATCCACTAGGGATCTTCTCCAATGGAGGCCTTGAACTCCAATGGAGTGTCTCTCTCTCAAGAGAAATCCCACAAGGGGAGGTACATGAGCTAAGCTCTAGTGTTTAGATCTAATCTTAGCTAAGTCTAAATGGAGGAGATGAAGGAGTATATATAGTCCGAGGCAAAGAGAGGGATAAGTGGGGACGAAATGATAAAACAAGGGCAATGCCCGCAACATCACACAGGGGGCCCCGTGCGCACGGGGTAAGTGGAGCCCGTGCGCACGGGGTATCCAGAGACCTGACGCAAGGGCCCGTGCGCACGGGGTCCATGAGGCCCGTGGACACGGGGGTCCCGTGGGCATGATGCACACTCGTTCGCACGGGGTCTTCAGGACCGCCAGCCTGGGAGGCCCGTGGGCACGGGGTCGGAGGGGCCCGTGCGCACGGGGTCGCCTGGGAGCTGCTGCCTTCTTCTTGGCGCTTCCTTCTCCGCTTCCAGGATTCCATCTTGGATGGTGTAGTTGTTCTCTTGCGCTTGGACTCCTCCATGATGAATGTGTAGATCCGCTCACACCTAAGTATGCACACGAGAGAGGAGTCAAGTACTATACCATCCTCGAAGGGTACAAGTGAACACGTGTAAAGGAGATGATTCACCTTTATATGCATGAAGTAGATGTGGCACGTGTCACTTGCCAAATGGACTCTTGACATGGTGATGTCCATAGGATGCTCCGCATCATCCCCTCCCCCTTGGGAAAGATCCGACCTCGGATCGAAATCCAAATCACCATGGGAAAGAGATGATGGCGTCGTGTTGAAGTGGACGATCACCAAGCATTCGTCATCTTGTAGTTCCAAATGGGCACTCTCCAATGTCGAACTGTCTTGTAATTCCTTCAAAAGGAGCAAAGATAACAAGCACTTGGAAAAACAAATGTGGTTGTCGTAAGAGCAAAACCAACCATTCAAGAGGTGATTCACCCAACAAGTGTTGTCATCAAGCATAGCATATGGTTTGACAAAGAAGTGTGGCATGGCATTTGAGCATACAAATTGAGCACAAGAAAGGATATCATGGAAACAAGCATGCATCACAAGTAATATGTGAAAGTCTCCAAGATCAATAAGCATAGATGCAACAATTGGAGGCAATTGACAATGAACAAGATATATCATGTGAGAGGCACGAACATATATGTCGTCAACCCAAGAAAGCGAGTAATGGAATATTGGTGATGCAACAAAGCAAGCAATCATAGAGATCAAGTCAAGCAAACTAGTAGTGCGAAGATGCAACGTACTAGAAGGAATCATGGCAAGCAGGTCATGTGTGCAAATAGTGGGCATGGATAATGCACATGACATATCCCAAGCATGAAAACAAGATATGAGCATTATATCATCAATGTATTGGCGAGAGGCCATATGTAAATAGCAATGGGTCATCATGACTCTCCCAACACAACAAGCATCAATAGCATGGGGCACAAAGAAATCATGGCAATAGCTACAAGGATCTCCAACAAGCATGCAAATACACATAGGAGTAGTAGAATGATGAATCATGGGTAAGTGCAAACAAGTGTCACAATTGCATGGCAAAGGCATAGGAATGATAATATCATGCAAAGTGAACATGGCAAGATGGGCATATAATATGTAATGGACAATAACCCATAACCATGTGAGAGCCATGTAGAAGAAATGCGCGAAGTCTTTGCGCGAAGGAAGCGGTGGGAATGAAAATCAACGTAATCCCAAGTCATCATTGCTCTCGAGAGCTCATTTTGTCAACTCATGGTATTGTGAGGTTGACAAGTGTTCATGGGTACCTACACAAAAGAGACACAAACGAAAGAACGTGTGTGCGTGGTAAATGTACACATCATCCATCATGATGTGTATGTGCATGTGTGAGTTAGCACAAGATAAGCATCACTCAAAGAAATTTGATGCATGGTATAAGAACATGTCATCCATCATGAAAGAATAGTTATTGTGTATGGCACGATGGGGATGCAAATTAAGAATGCAAGTATATGGCACATCAATATCATGTTTATTCATGGGGAGCATATGGTGCACACAAGTATTGGGATCATGCAATGGATAGGATGAATCAAAATTTCCTAAAATGTATGAGGAAACTATGGGGGTCTCCTCATGAGCAATATCGGAAACATCACATGGAGAAAATGGACAACATCCAAAACAATGCATATCCGAAGCTAGGTGGTCATGGCATGGCATATGAGATAAATGATGCAAAGGGAGCATATCAATATCATCACAAGAAAAACAAATGCCAATAACCATGGGCTTGTCATCTATGCCATATGTGCAAATTGGATTAATTTTAATGGCATATGCATAGTCACTATGAAGAGCTTGAAATGATGCGATATGGGAGATCTCACTCATAGCATATGACAAATCAAGCGGATTGTCAAACATGATGTGACCTAGAGAATTGTCACAAGAAATCCTATGTAACATGGCATCACAACTAGGCAACTCAACATGCTCATCAACATAGCCATCATAAAGTGGTAAGTCATGACATGAGGAAGTTGCACTAGCATGAAGCATGGGAATAGGTGGATCAACATCATGCAAGCAATCAATGTCAAGAATGTCCACTAGTGGGACAAGAGCATCACCTTCACCTTTGTTACCTTGTTCATTCCACTCAAGTGGTGTAGGTGAGGTGGTAAATACCAAATGGTGGTCATCTTCATCTAGATGGAACCATGTAGGGGGTGCATCATATTCCACCATGGCCACCGTCTTGTCCAAAGGGAGGACGAAGTCGTCGAGGATTGGCGCGTCATCATATATGTAACCTAGCACCAAATGAGAAGACACAATAGAGGTAGAGGTTAAGTTGTTAGAAATCGAAATGGCCTCATATGCCTCATCAACTATCTCACTCTCTCTATGTGGTGGTGGCTCACTCACTCCCTCAAGGTAGGTGCACTCAATGTCGCATATGGTGGAGTCACTCAAATCACACAAGTGGTGGTGGTTGTGGCTCTCCTCACATGAGAATTGTGGCAACTCGTCATATATGGGGCTAGTGGTGAAGTCACTCTCACTCTCAATATGGTGGCTAATGTCACCCAAGTCATCATACGTCGCCGTGGTCGAAGGGAGAATCCAATGCTCAACCATCTTGTAGTCGTCGCAATGGATGAAGGCCGAAGATGGCACATCATCACTCTCGTCATGGATGAAGGCCGAAGATGGCACAACATCACTCTCGCCTCCTAAGATGGAAACATCATCCTTGCTCGCCACCTTATCGCTCGCCTCCAAAGCTTGGTCCTTGAAGGTCTCCGTAGTCATACTCGTCACCGCACCATCTTGAAAAAGAATCAAGGTAGACTCGGCATCATCAATGCCACAAAGAGGGATGGCGGTGAAGTCGTACTTGGGAGCATCGTCTTGGAGCTTGTCGGGCTTGGACATCGTGGTGGTACTAGCCTCATGCTTGTCGTAGAGCTTGGTCGCTGCGAAGTTTGCTTGGGGTGGACAAGCCTTGGCCTTCATGAGTTCTTGTTCCGCCTTGAGAGCACCAATGTAGTAGTCGTCGATGGACTTGTAGTTCTCGAGGAAGATAGTCTTGGGGATGTCATTGTTCAATCCCATCATGAAGTGGAACTTCATCGAAATGGGGTCGTCCACACCGGCACGTCGCAAGGCTTCCTTCATGTTCTTGAAGTACTCGTCGAGGGACTTGGATCCTTGTATGGTGTTCTCCAATTGGCGTTGAAGATGTTCCGTGTAGGTTGGAGGCACAAACTCTCGCCGCAAAGCTTTCTTCGTCTTGGGCCAACTCATCTCATAGCTCTCCGAAGGTGTGTGAAGCCACCATGTCGAGGCGTAGTCGTGGAAGTTTCCTGTGGCGCACTTCACTTGATCTTCGGGACGAACTTGATGTAGCTTGAGGTAGTCGTCCATCAAACGCTCCCACTCGAGGTACTCCTCGGGTTCTTGACTCCCATAGGAAGGAATCTTGTGGTCGGTGTCGAGGTCGTAGTAGATCGTGGAAGTCGCGGACTTGAGCTTGGGGAGCTTCTCTTGAGCGTAGTCTTGGGGTGCTTGTTGGCGAAGATGTCGTATGTCCATGGGCGAAGATGCCTTGAAGTCACTTGGCGAAGATACCAAAGGTGTTGAAGGAGCCGCAGCTTTGTCGTCGATGTTGCTGTACTGTATGGCCCGTGCGCACGGGGTTGCAGGAGGCCGTGTGCACGAAGTCCCGTGTGCACGGGGGTCGAAGGCCCGTGGGCACGGGGGTGCCAGAGAAGCCAACTTGATGAGGACATCAATACCATTGTTACACCCACAGCCCCTACTGCTACATATACTGGACCAATTACTAGAGCTCGCGCACGCCAATTAAATTATCAGGTACTTTCGTTTCTTGGTAATGATTCTAATGTTCATGAGAATATGATGCTGCCTAAATTGGATACATTTGTTTTGCTTACAAATGAAGGCCCTAGCTTGGAGAAGGATGGACATTGGAGCAAGAACAAGCATGGAGATAATGCCATGCTAAGGGGAACAAAACGGAGTTACAAGTGATGATTTCAGGACTTTGAAGCCACCATAATGGGAGCATGAAGCCTTGGACGAAATATACAAGATGCTACTTCATAAATGTCGTCCCGAGGCTATTCTAGGTGCTTCGTCACCTTATTAGTGGGCCAGGCCCATGTAATTTCGAAATACTTAAGTATAGGCTGTTTTAGAGTCCGTATGTGTGGGAAACAAGAGTTAGGGTTGATTTGGACCCTCCACCAAGGGCCACGAAATTCCCCCTCTTCCTCCATATATACAGCCCTTAGGGCACCGTTTAGACCTTGGGTTTTGTTTAGATTAAAAGTTCGCCATAGCTGCAACTTCGCGTGCCGTTTGTGTTCAACGACCGGACAAAGGCGCCACAGAACCCCACCTTGATCAATAAAGCTTTCATCTTATATTCGCAATATCCAGATTGCAATCTCAGTTTCTTGCTTGTTCTTCGTTTGCTCGCAGGAAACAGGCCCTCGTGGTCGAGTTGATCGTGCTCGGCGTGGTCAATAACCCTCGGAAGTTGGGTTAGCGATTGCTAAAGCGCGACGTCTCAGACGTTCAGTAGTCGGATCGTCAAGGTCGACTCCACGAAACGATAGCCACCATCTCATCGAAACATCGGGACACCTTTGCCTCTATCAAGTGGTATCAGATTTTCAGGTTGCTCGGTGAGATTTTACAGTTTTCGTAGTTTAGATCGAGTCTGTTCTTCATACCTATAGTCCACGAAAAAGCCACAAAAAAAATTAGGGTTAGTTCATCATATCCGAACCAATCGAGCCTTTGCATAATCTTTTTAGGGTTTGTTTTGTTGAATTTGCGGTTGCATCGTCGTGTCAAGTTGCTGGTCTTAGAGTCTAGTCTTTTAGAGTTTGAGTTCGGTCATAAGTTGTCACGCCGCCGCCGCACCATCATCATCGCCTTGCCATCTTCCACCATTGCTTATCCGCCACCGCCTGAATCCATATCCATATACCACCACCGCTGCCATATATCCACCACCATATATCCACCACCAATCCGAGTTCCTTGCATGTTAGGGTTGTTTTCGAGATCCATCTAGTTTCCGATTCGTGTTTCCTTGCCGGAGTAGGTTTCGGAAAAAAAAAAAAAAAAAGAGTCTGGAAACCACCCTCCGTTTAGGCCCAAAATTTTCCAAAACGCACTTGTCAAAAAATTTCTGGCTATCCTATTTTTAGGTGTTTCTAAGTGGATTGAGACGATCGCCGTTATAGAAAGTTTTTTGACCCGTTTCAGTTTTGGGTCAAGGCGATCAAAAAAAAAATTTTTTTGGTCGAAAAATTTCGTGCCCATCTGTCGGTTTGACACAGGAAGAGTTTTGAGACACTCGCCATTATAGTGATTTTTCGCAAAAAAAAAAAAAAAAAAGCAGCAAAAAAAAAAAAAAAAAAAAAAAAGTGCGAAAAAAAAATTTCCAGAGTGTGCTTTTCCTTTGTTTCCGTGCAGCGCCGTGATTTTGTTAGTGTTCTAGGCTCGCGTCTCTAGCACGGCCTAGCCTAGGACCAAAGACAAGACTGTCGTTGAGCGTTTATTCAACTTTGCATCTCTGAATTGATTATTCTGACCCTTTTGCTACCATATTATAAGCCTTCCCAGCTCCACATACATCTACATCGTCGTTTGACTCTCCACGTAATCGCTCTATCTAAGCTTTGAGAGTTTTGACTACATCGGTTGCCGATCACCCTTTCTTCTTTGGGTAAGAAGCGGTAAGAATTTGAGATTTGCTTGACGGATTTGTGATCGTCCACCACACCACCACCACCACTTCCTAGTAGTCCGTGAATCATATTCTTGTGTGTTTCTATTGCTGCTAACCATGGCAGGATCACAAGCCGGCGAGACCGACCGGGAGAACATGACAAACAAAGCGCTACATGATAAGTTTCAACAAATGATGAGTGGGCAGGTGGACGATGTGCTAAATAGATTTGAAGAGGCCATGGAGAAGATAGATGGCATTGAGAAGGCGTTCAAACAAAGCTCGATATCAAGTTTAATGAATTGCTCGCGCGTCTACCACCACCACCACCGGCTGCACCTAACGCACCTCTACTACAACAACACGGACTACCTCCACATCGTGAAACAGCCCTCCGCCGAGCTTCCGTGTCCCTCTTCACTGGCCAAGCTGCTGGTGTCTTTGTTGATATACGTGGCTCCTGCTGCTGCGGTGGGGAGGATGATTATGTGAGAGCTTACGAGGATGAGGTTGATCAACATCGAACCACGTGCAACCACCAGCACCACAACCACCAGGTCGTCCACATGCAAATAATGGCGATGTTGGGCTCCCCTTCAGTGCGAGATCATGACCATCTCCCTAAACTGAAATTGAATATTCCACCATTTGAGGGTAGATATGTTCCTGATATATATCTTACTTGGGAATTAGAAACTGAACAACGATTTACATGTTTACAATATCCTGAGGAGAGACGTGTTCTCGCTGCTTTGTTTGTGCTTTCACTAGCTTTGCATGTGTTTGGTGGTCTGAACATTGTAGATTATATCCTGTTCCAGCTACTTGGGCTGCTTTGAAAACTGCTATGCGTACTCGTTGGGTTCCTCCATATTATCAACGTGAATTACTTCAAAATTGCAGCGCTTAAGACAAGGAAAAAATTCGGTAGAAGAATATTATCAGGAATTACAAACTGGCTTGATTAGATGTGGTATTGTTGAGGAGAATGAAGCTATGCTTGCACGTTTTCTGGGTGGATTAAATAGAGAGATTCAAACCATTCTAGACTACAAGGATTATAATAATATCACTCGATTATTCCATCTTGCTTGTAAAGCTGAACGTGAAGTGCAGGATCGACAGGCGTTGGCGCGGACTAACTTTTCTGCAGGTCGACCTTCATCATGGACACCACGTGCATCATCTACTTCCACACGTTCTACTACACCGGCACCTCCGTCGGCTGCCACCTCCAACCGTGATACAAGAAAGCAGGCACAACCACCACTATCTGCCAAGAGCACACCTGCTGGGCCTACAGAGCTCTTCTTCTTCCATGGCGTCAACAGGGCACACAAGTGATATTATTTGTCGTCGTTGTAAGGGAAGAGGACATTTTTGAGAGAATGCCAATCTCAGCGTGTGATGATTGCTACGAGGATGGTGGGTATGAGTCCGCTAGTGACTATGATGAAGAGACTTTGGCTCTTATTACACATGAAGAACACGGTGGAGATGATTACGATCTTGAGACGCAATACATGGCTGCTGAAGATCTTGACAGGTATGAATGTTTAGTTGCTCAACGTGTTTTGAGTGTGCAGGTTACACAAGCTGAGCAAAATCAGAGGCATAACTTGTTCCATACAAAGGAGTTGTGAAGGAACGTTCTATTCGCGTCATCATAGATGGAGGGAGCTGCAACAACTTGGCTAGCATGGATATGGTGGAGAAGCTTTCTCTCACCACAAGACCACATCCACATCCTTACTACATCCAATGGTTCAACAACAGCGGCAAGGTTAAGGTAACACGTCTTGTTCGTGTGCATTTTAGTATCTCTACATATGCTGATTATGTTGATTGTGATGTGGTACCTATGCAAGCATGTTCCTTATTACTTGGTAGACCATGGCAATTTGATAAAATTCTGTACACCATGGTAGAAACAATCAGTATACTCTTGTTCACAAGGATAAAAATATTACTTTGCTTCCTATGACTCTGATTCCATTTTGAAAGATGATATTAATAGAGCTAATAAAGCAAAACAGGAGAAAAATAAGAGTGAAAATCAGATTGTGGCAAAAGAATTTGAGCAACAAATGAAGCCTAATAATAAACCATCTAATGTTGCTTCTGAAATTAAACTGAAAAGTGCATGTTTATTTGCCACCAAATCTGATATTGATGAGCTAGATTCTAGCAAATCTGTTTGCTATGCTTTTGTGTGCAAAGAGGCATTATTTTCATTCGAGGACGTGCCTTCCTCTTTGCCCCCTGCTGTCACTAACATTTTGCAGGAGTTCGCTGATGTCTTCCCACAAGGCGTGCCACCGGATTACCACCTATTCGAGGGATTGAGCATCAAATTGACTTAATTCCGGTGCATCGCTACCCAACCGCGCACCATACCGTACCAATCCGGAGGAGACGAAGGAGATTATCGTCAAGTCACAGGAGCTGCTCGACAAAGGTTATATACGCGAATCTCTTAGTCCTTGTGCTGTTCCTATTATACTAGTGCCTAAAAAGGATGGTACGTCGGCGTATGTGTGTTGATTGTAGAGGCATTAATAATATTACTATTCGTTATCGTCATCCTATTCCTAGGCTAGATGATATGCTTGATGAATTAAGTGGCTCTACAATATTCTCCAAAGTTGATTTGCGTAGTGGATACCATCAAATTCGTATGAAATTGGGAGATGAATGGAAAACAGCATTTAAAACTAAGTTTGGATTATATGAGTGGTTAGTCATGCCTTTTGGGTTAACTAATGCACCTAGTACTTTCATGAGATTAATGAACGAAGTTTTACGTGCTTTCATTGGACGATTTGTGGTAGTTTACTTTGATGATATACTGATTTATAGCAAATCTTTGGAAGAACATTTGGAACATTTACGTGTTGTTTTTAATGCTCTACGTGATGCACGCTTGTTTGGTAACCTTGGGAAGTGCACCTTTTGCACCGACCGAGTATCTTTTCTTGGCTATGTTGTTACTCCACAGGAATTGAAGTTGATAAAGCCAAGATTGAAGCTATTGAGAGTTGGCCGCAGCCCAAAACGGTCACACAAGTGAGGAGTTTTCTTGGACTCGCTGGTTTCTATAGGCGTTTTGTGAGAGACTTTAGCACCATTGCTGCCCCTCTCAATGAGCTTACAAAGAAGGATGTGCCTTTTGTTTGGGGTACCGCATGGGAAGAAGCCTTCACGGTATTGAAAGATAAGTTGACACATGCTCCTTTACTCCAACTTCCCGACTTTAATAAGACTTTTGAGCTTGAATGTGATGCTAGTGGAATTGGATTAGGAGGTGTGTTATTACAAGATGGCAAACCTGTTGCATACTTTTCGAAAAATTGAGTGGGCCTAGTCTGAACTATTCTACTTATGACAAAGAATTATATGCTCTTGTTAGGACTTTAGAGACATGGCAACATTATTTATGGCCCAAAGAATTTGTTATACATTCGATCATGAATCTTTGAAACATATTAAAAGTCAAGCTAAACTGAATCGTAGACATGCTAAATGGGTTGAATTCATTGAGACTTTCCTTATGTCATTAAACACAAGAAGGGTAAAGAAAATGTTATTCTTGATGCTTTGTCTCGTCGATATACTATGCTTTCACAACTTGACTTCAAAATATTTGGTTTGGAGACCATCAAAGATCAATATGTGCATGATGCTGATTTTAAAGATGTAATGCAGAATTGTAAAGAGGGAAGAACATGGAACAAGTTCGTTATTAATGATGGTTTTGTGTTCCGTGCTAACAAGCTATGCATTCCTGCTAGCTCTGTTCGTCTTTTGTTGTTGCAGGAGGCGCATGGAGGAGGATTAATGGGACACTTTGGCGTGAAGAAGACGGAGGATATACTTGCTACACATTTCTTTTGGCCAAAGATGAGACGGGATGTTGAGCGTTTTGTTGCTCGCTGCACTACATGTCAAAAAGCTAAGTCACGACTCAATCCTCATGGTTTATATATGCCTTTACCTGTGCCTAGTGTTCCTTGGGAGGATATATCTATGGACTTTGTTTTAGGTTTACCTCGAACAAAGAAGGGGAGGGATAGCATATTTGTTGTCGTGGATAGATTCTCGAAAATGGCACACTTTATACCATGTCATAAAAGCGATGATCTTTGTTAATGTTGCTGATTTGTTCTTTCGTGAAATTATTCGCTTGCATGGTGTGCCAAATACTATTGTTTCAGATCGTGATACTAAATTTCTTAGCCACTTTTGGAGATGTTTATGGGCTAAGTTGGGGACTAAACTGCTTTTAGTACTACTTGTCACCCCAAACCGATGGACAAACTGAAGTAGTCAATAGAACATTGTCTACTATGCTTAGGGCTGTTTTGAAGAATAATAAGAAAATGTGGGAAGAATGCTTGCCTCATATTGAATTTGCTTATAATCGTTCATTGCATTCTACTACTAAGATGTGCCCTTTTGAAATTGTGTATGGCTTCCTACCTCGTGCACCTATTGATTTGTTGCCTCTTCCATCTTCGGAGAAGGTTAATTTTGATGCTAAAGAACGTGCTGAATTGATTTTAAAAATGCATGAGATAACTAAGGAAAACATTGAGCGTATGAATGCTAAATATAAACTTCTTTGGAGATAAGGGTAGAAAACATGTTGTCTTTGCACGGAGATCTTGTTTGGTTACATTTGCGTAAGGATAGGTTTCCTAATTTGCATAAATCAAAGCTAATGCCACGTCTTGATGGTCCATTTAAGGTGTTAGAGAAAATAAATGATAATGCATATAAACTTGAGCTGCCTGCAGATTTTGGGGTTAGTCCCACTTTTAACATTGCAGATTTGAAGCCTTATTTGGGTGAGGAATATGAGCTTCGTCGAGGACGACTTCATTTCAAGAAGGGAGGATGATGAGGACATCAATACCATTGTTACACCCACAGCCCCTCTTGCTACATATCTTGGACCAATTACTAGAGCTCGCATGACGCCAATTAAATTATCGGTACTTTCGTTTCTTGGTAATGATTCTAATGTTCATGAGAATATGATGCTGCCTAAATTGGATACATTTGTTTTGCTTACAAATGAAGGCCCTAGCTTGGAGAAGGATGGACATTGGAGCAAGAACAAGCATGGAGATAATGCCATGCAAGGGGAACAAGAACGGAGTTACAAGTGATGATTTCAGGACTTTGAAGCCACCATAATGGGAGCATGAAGCCTTGGACGAAATATACAAGATGCTACTTCATAAATGTCGCCCCGAGGCTATTCTAGGTGCTGCGTCACCTTATTAGTGGGCCAGGCCCATGTAATTTCGAAATACTTAAGTATAGGCTGTTTTAGAGTCCGTATGTGTGGGGAAACAAGAGTTAGGGTTGATTTGGACCCCTCCACCAAGGGCCACGAAATTCCCCCTCTTCCTCCATATATACAGCCCTTAGGGCACCGTTTAGACCTTGGGTTTTGTTTAGATTAAAAGTTCGCCATAGCTGCAACTTCGCGTGCCGTTTGTGTTCAACGACTGGACAAAGGCGCCACAGAACCCCACCTTGATCAATAAAGCTTTCATCTTATATTCGCAATATCCAGATTGCAATCTCAGTTTCTTGCTTGTTCTTCGTTTGCTCGCAGGAAACAGGCCCTCGTGGTCAGGTTGATCGTGCTCCGGCGTGGTCAATAACCCTCGGAAGTTGGGTTAGCGATTGCTAAGGCGCGACGTCTCGCACGTTCGTAGTCGGATCGTCAAGGTCGACTCCCACAGAAACGATAGCCACCATCTCATCGAAACATCGGGACACCTTTGCCTCTATCACAACTCTCGTCTAGAAGTGTGCTCTTCATGGTCTTGTTGATGTCGATGCTTGTGTGTACTTGCCTGAGATGGTAGCTCGGAAGCATGTGATCTTGATCGTCTTCTCGAATATGAGGAAGATCGCTTGTAGGACTTGATGAGGGCTTTGATCACCTCCATGTGCTTGTCCATCTTGGCGTCGATGACGTTCTTCATAGCATCGAACTCGTCGTCGTGGTTGTAGACCGAAGGTGAAATGCCGTGCCTATCCATCACAAGACTCAAGTAGAGGTGAGTAGGAAATGAGATAAACAATACCACGCTACCTTTTCCCAGTTGAGGATGTATCCCGTTTCACTCAATGTGAGATGAAAGAATAGTGGAATTGGTACCGGACTTGTTCACTCACACCTATCAAGTAAAGCTTATGGAGTAGCTTGGTCAGGATAGTGGCACAAAAATTTGATGCAAAATGTTAGCAAGAGTCAATAATGTTGGAAAAGATTCACAAATTCACAAGTGAAACAAGTAGACCAATAGCAAATGTGGTACACGGAAACACACACACGGATAGATAAATGGGGTCGTGCAACCAATGAAAGAGCTCAAAATGTGGAATCCACCAAAACGCCCGTGTTGCACAACTCAAGAGAGACGCTAGCACGATTGCTCAATAAGCGGATACGACACTTGTGCACAACCTATAAGATGCAAGATGGATAAACTTTCTATCCCAAGTATGCTATGTGTATGATGTTCCCGTTGTTCTTCTCAAGATGATCCAAGATGATCGGATATGACAATCTTATATGCAATGGGGTATGATGCTATGGCACTTGCTTACAAGCTCTTTGCTCTCTTTTCTTTTGCTTAAAAGCTTATTCTTTTTTTGTATGGCCAATTTGCACAATGCACAAACCAAGATAGCAATTGTGTATATGCGGGAACAATCTTGTGACACAAGAGATGATATGATGATACCAATATGATATGCTATGTATGCAATGGAAGGGTGGATCACTAATGTGCACAAGTAACATTGCCTGCAATACTCAAATGGCTAGTCTCGATAGGCAAGTGACGCAAAATGGGCTAGGGGTTATCAATGCAATTGCAAGGGGAATATACAATGGTGTCGTCGAGGTTACCGTCCTTTGCGATGATGAGTGGCGGTGTTCTTGATGTAGATACCAAGATGATGGAGACTCGTCCCTAAGTAGCCGAAGCACCTTAGGAAACGAAAAAACCGCGAACTCAAAATCTCAAATGACAAATGTCAAATGGTGGTAGCGGAAAGCGGTGGTGTTGCACTAGGCAATGCGGAAGTGGAGGTTATGGTGGTGGACTATACACGGTGTCGGAGTTGGAGGTCACCGTCCCTAAGTAGCCGAAACACCTTAGGAGACTCACAACTCAAACAAAATTGGGTTAAGTTGGGATGGTGGAAGTGTATGGTGGGTAAGTCTATGTGGAAATGGTGGCGGTGGTTGATGAAGAAGCAACCGTCCCTAAGTAGCCTAAACACCTTAGGAGACTCAAGTCACCACTCAAACAATCCCAAGTGCTAAATGGAACAAAATGGGTTAGGTTGCGGAAGGCTATGGTGGTTTTGCGGATGATATGGTGGAAGGCCTAGGCAAAGATGCCAAAATGTCAAAAATTTCATGGAGTCAAATGGTGATGGAGCCTATCTAGGTGGATGGGGTATGTTAATAGCTACTCAATGAGCTAAAGAACGCAAAAATCGGACTTCGGATGTGGAAGTTATGGGCGAAATGGTGAAGTGCACGCGACTGTTTCTGGGAGGGCCGTGCGCACGGGGTCAAAATGGGCCTGTGGGCACGGGGTGTCCAGAGAGTTTTCGGGGGCCCGTGCGCACGGAGTCTGGGGTCCGTGGGCACGGGGTGGGCGGAAATTTCGTGATTTCATGGCGGAACATGGAGATTTCTTGGGCAAAATTGTGGAGATTTTAGGGATGGATGGTGGGGAAAAGATGGGGGAAGGCTAGATCCACTTGAAACCAAGAAAATCCATGGAAATCCAACAAAACATCACCAAACCAACAAATCATAAAAAAATTGGGGCTATTTTTGGTGGGGAATTTTTGAATTTAGGACGAAATCACACAAAACAAGGCTAGAAAACAAAGAGGGGGGCTCCAATTTCGTGAGAAACTGATGCGGAGCATCCTACGGTCATCGCCATGTCAAGAGTCCATTTGGCAAGTGACACGTGCGGCCTCTACTTCTCATACATAAAGGTGAATCTTCTCCTTTACACGTGTTCACTTGACCCCTTCGAGGATGGTATACTACTTGACACTCCACTCGTGTGCATGCATAGGTATTGCCGGAGCTTCACGGACAACGAGGAGGAGTGCAAGCGCCAAGGAACACCTACACCATCCGCGAGGGTAGCCTGGAAACGTAGACGCAAGAAGAAGAGCTGTCGAAGAAGCTCCAGCCACCGGACGACCGGTTGGGTCCGGACGTCCGGCGCCTGAAGATCCACCGGACGACCGGCCAGGACCGGACGACCGGCGATCACGCACCCGAGCCAAATGAGCGGATGTCCAACGCCAACGGACGACCGACGACCGGCCCCCTACGGAAATCCGGCACTCCTGCGTCCGAGCCAAATCGAGCGGACGTCCGACGTCTTCCGAACGTCCGGCCGCCCGTGCGTCTCCGGACGTCCGACGCCCACCGGACGTCCGACCCCTGGCTGTGTCCAGTTGCGGGCTGAGTCCCATGTACCCCTTCACTTCACCCCCCATTTGCACTATGACTATAAATAGACCACCTCCCCCTCCTTTCTAGGATTAGCAAATATGATAGCTCATTCTTAGGTGAGCTTTGCTCCTACCTCTTCTCTTGAGAGAGAGAGAGAGAGAGAGACCACTACTCCATTGGAGGCCAAGACCTCCATCTAGGAGAAAATCCTGCGGGATATATCATCAAGACCCCATCTTGGGCGGCCCCCTTCAAGACCTCCTCACGGAGATGAACTCTACCTTGTATCTTTCCCTTTGTTGTTCATGTACCTTGTGGATCTTGTGTGTTTGATTGTCTAGTGGATGTGTGATCGGACATGTTCTTGAGTGTTTCCCCTTGTGATTTCTCTCCGTTCTTTCCCGTGTTCATCGTGTTCTTCGAGGGATCCCACTCCAAACGTGAAATATCGGCCTACACCGGGTTAGCCCCGTATCATATGGTATCATGAGCCACGTTCATCATGTATTTGGAGTCCCTCCCACCGTTTTCTAGCCTTCTTTTGTTTGATTTCGTCCTAAATTTCGAAAATCCCCACCAAAAATAGCACCAAATTTTTTTGTGATTTGTTGGTTAGATGAAGTTTTGTTGATTTTGATCCATGGATTTGCTTGGTTTCGAGTGGATCTAGCATTTCCCCAAATTTCCCCATCTTTCATCCACAAAATCCCGCAAATTTTGACCCCGAAATCCCCAATTTCCACCCAAAATCGCGTCCTGGATCTGAAATTTCGCGTTGACCCCGACCCACCGGACGACCGACGATTTACGGACGTCCTGACCCCCACGAAGCACCGGACGTCCGACCTTTTCAGGACGACCGGAACCCCTAACCCGAACCGAATTTATGGATTTTCGACTTTTCCGGACGTCCGACGCCCCGGACATCCGACCTTTTCCGGACGTCCGTAACCTGTAGATTCCCACTTCGGCTGATTTTTGTTTTGTCCATAACTAATTCATCCGAACTCCGATTTTGACGTTCTTCAGCTTGTTTTGAAGCTATTGACATCCCCCTTCCCACAAAAATACCACCAACACCATTTGACTTCATCAAAGTTTCCAAAATGTGGCAAGTTTGCCTAGGCCCTCCACCATATCATCCGCATAGCCACCACCGACTTCCGCAACCTAACCAATTTTGTTCCCCATTGTATATGTGGTTGCTTGAGTAGTGATTCGAGTCTCCTAAGGTGTTTCGGCTACTTAGGGATGGTTGCTTCTTCATCAACCACCACCGCCACTTTCGCATAGGCTTACCCACCATACACTTCCACCCCAACTTAACCCAATTTTGTTTGAGCTTTTTTTGAGTTGTGGCTTGTGTCTCCTAAGGTGTTTCGGCTACTTAGGGACAGCAACTTCAACTCCGACACGTGTATAGCCCATCATTCCACTTCCGCATCGCCAAGTGCAAACCACCACCACTTTTCCGCTACCACCATTTGACATTTGTCATTTGAGATTTTGAGTTCGTGGTTTTTCCGTTTCCTAAGGTGTTTCGGCTAATTAGGGAGGAGTCTCCATCATCTTGGCATCTACATCAAGAACACCGCCACTCATCATCACAAAGGACGGTAACCTCGATGACGCCATTGTACATTTTGCATTACTTGCCTATCGAGACTAGCCATTTGAGTATTGCCGGCAACGTTACTTGTGCACATTAGTGATCATACACCATCCATTACATACATACCATATCATCTTGGTATCATATCATCCATTGTGTCTCATGTTTGTTCCCGCATATACACAATTGCTATCTTGGTTTGTGCATTGTGCAAAATTGGCCATAATAAAAAATAATAATAAGCTTTTAAGCAAAGAAAAAGAGTGAGCAAAGAGCTTGTAAGCAATAGCCATAGCATCAAAATATATCATATGGTATCATATCCGATCATCTTGGATCATCTTGAGAGAAACACCGGGAACCATACATACATAGCATACTTGGGATAGAAAGTTTATCCATTTTGCATCTTATAGGTTGTGCACAAGTGTCGTATCCGCTTATTGAGCAATCGTGCTAGCATCTCTCTTGAGTTGTGCAACACGAGCGTTTTCCGTGGGTTCCACATTTTGTGCTCATTCCTTGGTTGCACGACCCCATTTATCTATCCGTGTGTGTGTTTCCGTGTGCCACATATTGCTATTGGTCTACTTGTTTCGTTGTGAATCTCTTTCAACATTATTGACTCTTGCTAACATTTTGCATCAAATTTTTGTGCCCCTATCCTCACCGAGCTCTACCATAAGCTTTACTTGATAGGTGTGAGTGAACAAGTCCGGTACCAATTCCACTATTCTTTCATCTCACATTGAGTGAAACAGGATACATCCTCAACTTTGGGAAAAGGTAACTTGGTATTGTTTATCTCATTTCCTACTCACCTCTACTCGAGTCTTGTGATGGATAGGCAAGGCATTTCACCTTCGGTCTACAACAACAACGACGAGTTCGATGCCTCGAACAACTCCTACGACGCCAAGATGCAAGCTCAAATGGAGGAGATCAAAGCCCTCATCAAGTCCTACAAGCGATCTTCCTCATCTTCGAGAAGACGCTCAAGAGCACATGCTTCCGAGCTACCATCTACGGCAAGATCACATCGGTATCGACACCATCACCACCAAGAACGTGAAGGTCAAGAGCTCTACATCAACAACCGCTCAATGACTTCACCATCTCCCTTGGCAACTTCGCCAAGCGACTTCAAGGCATCTTCGCCTACGGACGTACGGCATCTTCGCCAACAAGCACCCCAAGACGATGCTCAAGAGAAGCTCCCCAAGCTCAAGTCCGCGACTTCCATGAGCTACTACGACCTCGACATCGACCACGCGATTCCTTTCTATGGGACTCAAGAACCCGAGGAGTACCTCGAGTGGGAGCGTTTAATGGACGACTACCTCAAGCTACATCAAGTTCCTCCCGAAGATCAAGTGAAGTGCGCCACAAGAAACTTCCACGACTACGCCTCAACTTGGTGGCTTCACACACCTTCGGAGTACTACGACATGAGTTGGCCCAAGACGAAGAGAGCTTTGCGGCGAGAGTTTGTGCCTCCAACCTACACGGAACAACTTCTTCGCTAATTGGAGAATACCATCCAAGGATCCAAGTCCATCGACAAGTACTTCAAGGAGATGAAGATTGCCTTGCGACGAGCCGGCGTGGACGACCCCATTTCGATAAAGTTCCACTTCATGATGGGATTGAACAACGACATATCCAAGACTATCTTCCTCGAGAACTACAAGTCCATCAACGACTACTACATTGGTGCTCTCAAGGCGGAACAAGAACTCATGAAGGCCAAGGCTTCTCCACCCCAAGCAAACTTCGCAAGAAACCAAGCTCTACGACAAGCATGAGGCTAGTACCACCACGATGTCCAAGCCCGACAAGCTCCAAGACGATGCTCCCAAGTGCGACTTCACCGCCATCCCTCTTTATGGCATTGATGATGCCGAGTCTACCTTGACTCTTTTTCAAGATGGTGCGGCGACGAGTACGACTATGGAGACCCTCAAGGACCAAGCTTTGGAGGCGAGCGACAAGGTGGCGAGCGAGGATGATGCTTCCATCTTTGGAGGCGAGAGTGATGATGTGTCATCTTCGGCCTTCATCCATGGCGACGGTGACGAGATGATCGAGCATGGGATTTTCCCTTCGGTCATGGAGGAGAGTGATGATGTGCCATCTTCGGCCTTCATCCATGGCGGCGGTGATGAGATGGTTGAGTATTTCACCTCGACCACGGCGACGTATGATGACTTGAGTGACTTGTGCCACCATATTGAGAGTGAGAGTGACTTCACCACTAGCCCCATATATGACGAGTTGCCCCAATTCTCATGTGAGGAGAGCCACAACCACCACTTGAGTGAGATGAGTGACTCCACCATACGTGAGTTTGAGTGCACCTATTTTGAGGGAGTGAGTGAACCACCACATAGAAAGAGTGAG
Organism: Aegilops longissima; assembly: GCA_021605205.1. Lineage (NCBI taxonomy): Eukaryota > Viridiplantae > Streptophyta > Magnoliopsida > Poales > Poaceae > Aegilops > Aegilops longissima. The sequence continues at coordinate 261,834,915 of CM038679.1, forward strand.
ATAGTTGATAGGTCATGTGAGGCCACTTTCAACACTAACGACTTGACCTCTACCTCTATTGTGTCTTCTCATTTGGTGCTAGGTCCCATTTATGATGACGCGCCGATCCTCGACGATTTCGTCCTCCCTTTGGACAAGACGATGGCCATGGTGGAACATGATGCACCCCCCACATGGTTCCATCAAGATGAAGATGATCACCATTTGATCTTTCCCACCTCACCTACACCACTTGAGTGGAGTGACAAAGGTAACAAAGGTGACGGTGATGCTCTAGTCCCACTAGTGGACATTCTTGAGATTGATTGCTTGCATGATGTTGATCCACCTAGTACCATGATTCATGCTAGTATGATTTCCCCATGTGATGATTTGCCCATTTATGATGAATATGATGATTCTCATGTGGAGTCTATTAGTTGTGATGCCATGTTACATAGGATTTCTTGTGACAATTCTTTAGGTCACATCATGTTTGCTAATCCGCTTGACTTGTCATATGCTATTGATATGCTCCCTTTGCATTTGTTATTGGCATTTGTTTTTCTTGTGATGATATTGATATGCTCCCTTTGCATCATTTATCTCATATGCCATGCCATGCCCACCTAGCTTCGGATATGCATTGCTTTGGATGTTATCCATTTTCTCCATATGATGTTTCCGATATTGCTCATGAGGAGACCCCCATAGTTTCCTCATACATGTTAGGAGAATTTGATCCATCCCATTCATTGCATGATCCCAATACTTGTGTGCACCATATGCTCCCCATGAACAAACATGCTATTGATGTGCCATATACTTGCATTCTCAATTTGTGTCCCCATCGTGTCATACATAATAACTATTCTTTCATGATGGATGACATGTTCTTATACCATGCATCAAATTTGTTTGAGCGATGCTTATCTTGTGCTAACTCACACGTGCACATACACATCATGATGGATGATGTGTACATTTACCACGCCCACAATTTATTTGGTTTGTGTCTCTTTTGTGTAGGTACCCATGAATACTTGTCGACCTCGCAATCCCACGAGTTGACAAAACGAGCTCTAGAGAGCAACGATGATTTGGGATCCCATGGATTGCCTTTCCCACCGCTCTCTTCACACGAAGTCTTCGTGCATTTTTTCTACATGGCCCTCACTTGGCTATGGGTTGTTGTCCATTACATATTATATGCCCATCTTGCCATGTTCACTTTGCATGATATGCCCTTTCCTATGCATTTGCCATGCATTTGTGACCCATGCTTTGCATTACACATGACGATTGACTCTAGTACTTGTATGTGTATTTGCAAGCTTGGTGGAGATATTGCTTGTTGTTGCCATGTTCCTTTTGTGCACCATTCCTATGATGACACTTTCATCTTGCTTTGTGTTCGTGCTTGCGATATGTCATGTGCACTCCCTATGCCTATTATTTGCTCACATGACATGATTGCCATGATTTATTCTAGTGTGTTGCATCTTCGCTCCACTAGTTTGCATGACTTGATTACTATGCTTGCTTATGTTGCATCACCATTTCATGCGGTTGATGACAACCATCTATATGCTTCGCACATGATTTATATTGCTTCTTGTCATATATCTCCATGTGTTGCCTCTCTCATGCTAGATGATTTGCCATGTATTGAGTGCAACAATGATTCTCTTCTTGCTCATGAGAGTGCCACCATAGCATTCTCGCATATATTTGGAGATTTTGACATAATTTTTGTGAAGCATGCTTGTCTTACTTCTTTGCACCATATACCTAGTGCCATGAATATTGCCATTGTTGCATCATATTATTCATGCACTTGTGCTTCTAATGGTTATGTGCAAAAGATGAGAACCATCATGATGGATGATGTGTTCATCTACCATGCGCATACGTTCTTTGTTTTGTTTTGTGCATGTGTAGGATACTTGGACTTTGTGTCGACTTCCACTTCACGTGAGTTGACAATTCGAGCTCTTGAGAGCGAGCCTCATAATTCTACCACGAATCGCTTCTACACCGCATTTTCTTCCACTTTGGCATTGTGAAGAATGCACAAGGACACGCCTTCAAGGTGACATCCTTCTTGAGCTTGGATATTGTGGATCATACTTCATGTGTTGCTTGCACCATTTGCACGCATGCTCGAGATATTGCTTTCACCCATGATTGCCACATTTCCATGCTTCATGACATATATACCTTGTGTGTTGCATCCAATTCGCGGACTACTTGCTACTATCATATGCTTGGTTGCACCAATATCATTTCTTCACATATGCCATGTCCCTTTGCTTGTCACATGATTCACTTGATTGCCTCACACATGATGAACAATTGCTCTTTCTATTGTGTTGAGTGCCACTCCATCTTCACTACACCCTATGCACATTATGCTTGGATTGTCTTGCACTTGACCCATGTGTTTAGACACTTCATTTTACTTGGTGTTATGAATGATTCATATGCCTACCATAGACCTTTCATTGAGCAATTTATGAATGCTTGCTATGAACTTGAGGTAGATGTTTATTCTCTTAACACACATATTTGCATCTCTACCTCCCATTTACATGCTTGTCCCCATTATATCTTTGATTGTGCTCAATTTATGCGCTTACATGCCATGTCACAATCCTTTGTCACACCATTTGCTATGCTTGATGACGACACTTGTTTGGTGAATCACCTCTTGAATGCTTGGTTTTGCACTAACGCTAACCACATTTGTTTTTCCAAGTGTTTGTTCCATTTGCTCCTTTTGAAGGAATCACAAGACGGTGCGACATTGGAGAGTGCCCATTTCGAGCTACTAGACGATGAGTGCTTGGTGATCGACCACTTTGACACGGCACCGCCATCTCTTTCCCATGGTGATTTGGTTTTTGATCCGAGGTCGGATCTTTTCCAAGGGGGAGGGGATGATGCGGAGCATCCTATGGTCATCACCATGTCAAGAGTCCGCTTTGGCAAGTGACACGTGCGACCTCTACTTCTCATACATAAAGGTGAATCTTCTCCTTTACACGTGTTCACTTGACCCCTTCGAGGATGGTATACTACTTGACACTCCACTCGTGTGCATGCATAGGTATTGCCGGAGCTTCACGGACGACGAGGAGGAGTGCAAGCGCCAAGGAACACCTACACCATCCGCGAGGGAAGCCTGGAAACATAGACGCAAGAAGAAGAGCTGTTGAAGAAGCTCCAGCCACCGGACGACCGGTTGGGTCCGGATGTCCGGCGCCTGAAGATCCACCGGACGACCGGCCAGGACCAGACGACCGGCGATCACGCACCCGAGCCAAATGAGCGGACGTCCGACGCCAACGGACGACCGACGACCGGACGACCGGCCCCCTCCGGAAATCCGGCACTCCTGCGTCCGAGCCAAATCGAGCGGACGTCCGACGTCTTCCGGACGTCCGGCCGCCCGTGAGTCTCCGGACGTCCGACGCCCACCGGACGTCCGACCTGGCTGTGTGTCGATTATGGGCTGAGTCCCATGTACCCTTCCTTTCACCCCCATTTGCACCATGACTATAAATAGACCACCTCCCCCTCCTTTCTAGGGTTAGCAAATATGATAGCTCATTCTTAGGTGAGCTTTGCTCCTACCTCTTCTCTTGAGAGAGAGAGAGAGAGACCACTACTCCATTGGAGGCCAAGACCTCCATCTAGGAGAAGATCCTGCGGGATATATCATCAAGACCCCCTCTTGGGCGGCCCCCTTCAAGACCTCCTCACGGATATGAACTCTACCTTGTATCTTTCCCTTTGTTGTTCATGTACCTTGTGGATCTTGTGTGTTTGATTGTCTAGTGGATGTGTGATCGGACATGTTCTTGAGTGTTTCCCCTTGTGATTTCTCTCCGTTCTTTCCCGTGTTCATCGTGTTCTTCGAGGGATCCCACTCCAAACATGAAAGATTGGCCTACACCGGGTTAGCCCCGTATCAGAAACCATGGCTCATGATACCAAGATGATGTAGGGTGGAACCCTATGGGGAGATCTTTCACGAATTGGACGGGGAATCCCCAAGAACAAGATGAATACAAGAGGGAAAACAAGAGGAACACTCAAGAACAAGTCCAATCACACATCCACTAGACAATCAAACACACAAGATCCACAAGGTACATGAACAACAAAGGGAAATAAGATACATGGTAGAGTTCATCCCAAATCCTATGAAGGAGATGAGGGCTTGATGTATCCACTAGGGATCTTCTCCAATGGAGGCCTTGAACTCCAATGGAGTGTCTCTCTCTCAAGAGAAATCCCACAAGGGGAGGTACATGAGCTAAGCTCTAGTGTTTAGATATAATCTTAGCTAAGTCTAAATGGAGGAGGTGAAGGAGTATATATAGTCCTAGGCAAAGAGAGGGATAAGTGGGGGCGAAATGGTAAAACAAGGGAAAAGCCCGCAGCATCACATAGGGGCCCCTGCAAGACGGGTAAGTGGAGCCGTGTGCACGGGTATCCAGAGACTGACGAAGGGCCGTGCGACGGGTCCGTGAGGCCCGTGGACACGGGGGTCCCATGGGCACGGTACACGCCCGTGCTCACAAGGTCTCCAGGACCGCCAACCTGGGAGGCCCGTGGGCACGGGGTCGGAGGGGCCCGTGCGCACGGGGTCGCCTGGGAGCTGCTGCCTTCTTCTTGGCGCTTCCTTCTCCGCTTCCAGGCTTCCGTCTTAGATGGTGTAGTTGTTCTCTTGCGCTTGGACTCCTCCATGATGAATGTGTAGCTCCGCTCACACCTAAGTATGCACACGAGAGAGGGGTTAAGTAGTATACCATCCTCGAAGGGTACAAGTGAACACGTGTAAAGGAGATGATTCACCTTTATATGCATGAAGTAGATGTGGCACGTGTCACTTGCCAAATTGACTCTTGACATGGTGATGTCCATAGGATGCTCCGCATCAAAGACCAATAATAAGGGAACAAGAACGGAGTTACAAGTGATGATTTCAGGACTTTGAGGCCCCCATAATGAGTGCATGAAGCCTTGGACGAAATATACAAGATGCCACTTCATAATATTCGTCCATAGGCTATTCTAGGTGTTGCGTCACCTTATTATTGGGCCAGGCCAATGTAATTTCGAAATACTTAAGTATAGGCTATTTTTAGAGTCCGTATGTGTGGGGAAACAAGAGTTAGGGTTGGTTTCGGACCCCTCCCTTAAGGGCCACGAAATTCCCTCCTCTTCCTCCATATATACAGCCCTTAGGGCATCGTTTAGACTTTGGGTTTTGTTTAGATTAAAAGTTCGCCATAGCTGCAACTTCGCATACTTCGTTTGTGTTCAACGACCAGACAAAGGCGTCACAGAACCCCACCTTGATCAATAAATCTTTCCTCTTATATTTGCAATATCCAGATTGTAATCTTAGTTTCTTGCTTGTTCTTCGTTTGCCTGCAGGATACAGACCTTCGTGGTCAGGTTGATCATGCTCCGGCGTGGTCAATAACCTCTCGGAGTTGGTTTAGCGATTGCTAAGGCGCGACGTCCTCGCACGTTCGTAGTCGGATCGTCAAAGTCGACTTCATCCTAAACGATAGCCACCATCTCATCGAAAGAATGGACACCTTTGCCTCTATCAGATCACATAGAACCAAATATGCTTTGTTTTGGATGTTGTTAATATTCTCCATGTGATGTTTTCATTATTGCTCATGAGGAGACCCCCATAGTTTCCTCATACATATTAGGAGATTTTGATGCATTCCATACTTTGCATGATTCCCATAATTTCGTGCACCATATGCATTCCATGAATAACAATGCTCTAGATATTTCTCATGATACATTACACAATTTGAGTCTCCATTATGCTATATATAACAACAAACCTATCATCATGGATGACATGTTTTTATATCACACATCTCATCTATTTGAGTATTGGATATTTGGTGCTAATCAACACAAGCACGTGGGCATCATGATGGATGATGTGTACATATACCGCGCACACACAATTTTTCCCTTGTCTTTGTTTTGTGTAGGTACTCACGTATACTCGTCAACCTCTCAATCCCAAGAGAAGACGAAACGAGCTCTTGAGAGCAACGATGATTTGGGATCCCGTGGACTATCCTTACTACCATTCCTTCGCGCAAGCACTACGCGCATCTTTTCTACTTGGCTCTCACACGGCTATGGGCTATTTATCACTTGTTACGTTATGCTCATTTTATCGTGTTCACTTTGCATGCTATGCCTCTTTCCATGCCTTTTCCATGCAATTGTGACTCTTGCTTGCACTTAAATATGATTCACCATTATACTAATTCTCTGTGTAATAACATGCTTGGTGGAGAGTCATGATGTCCCATTGCTATTTACATATGACCTCTCGCGTCTACATTGATGATATTTTGTTCATATCTTGCCTTCATGCTTGTGATATGTCATGTGCATCATATATGCCCACTATTTGCAAACGTGACATGATTGCCATGATTACCTCTAGTATGTTGCATCTTCGCACTACTAGCTCGCACCACTTGATCGCTATGGTTGCTTGCTTTGTTGCATCACCCATGTTCCTTTCTTACTCGCTTTCTTGGGTTGATGGCTTGATGTAGGGGGGTTGATCTTTCACATTTGGAGGGGATACTATGGGGAAACACGAAGAACGCGCGGAAGAACACAAGGGGAATCACGGGGAGGAACGAGAGAAACTGATGCGGAGCATCCCTCACTCATCCCCACGGACGCACCTACATCTTCCTCAACACCACGTGGACCCATGACTCGAGCCCGAGCTAAGGCTATCGAAGATAAGGTGAACTCGCTCCTCTCAGAACACCCTCCTCCTACTCACGAGACATGGCTACTACCTCATTCGGAAACTCTATGTGTAATCAGGTACATGGAGATAAGCCAAGGAACAACTATTTCCAAGAGCCAAGACGACGAGGACTCCAAGCATATTGAAGAAGAAGAAGAAAGGCTGCCAAAGCTACAGGCTTCGGACATACGACCAAGTCCAGACGTCCGCCGACTCCCCAGGCCACGGACGACCGATGCCCTCCGGATGTCCGACAGCTGGGCTCCCGAATGGAATCTGCGGACGTCCGACAGCCTCCGGACGTCCGACCGACGCACACCCGAACCGAATCTACAGACGTCCGAAATCCTCCGGACGACCGACCGATGTGCGCCCGAGCCGAATCTTCGGACGTCCGAAGGCCTCCAGACGTCCGGACCCTCTCGAGCCTCCGGATGACCGGTGACCTTCGGACGTCCGACACCTGTGTGTTGACTTCGATTGGGGCCGCAGCCCTTGTACCCCTTCGCCCCCTAGACTATATATACTCTTTCTTCCCTACCTTTCTAGGGTTAGCATTGGTGATAGAGGCAAAGGTGTCCCGTCTTTCGATGAGATGTGGTTTTCGCTTGGGAGGAAGTCGACTTTGACGATCCGACTACGAACGTGCGAGGACGTCGCGCCTTAGCAATCGCTAAACCAACTCCGAGAGGTTATTGACCACGCCGAGCACGATCAACGACCACGAGGGTCATTTCCTGCGAGCAATCGAAGAACAAGCAAGAAACTGAGATTGCAATCTGGATATTGCGAATATAAGATGAAAGCTTTATTGATCAAGGTGGGGTTCGTGGACGCCTTTGTGCGGTCGTTGAACACAAACGGCACGCCGAAGTTGCAGCTATGGCGAACTTTTAATCTAAACAAAACCCAAGGTCTAAACGGTGCCCTAAGGGCTGTATATATGGAGGAAGAGGGGGAATTTCGTGGCCCTTGGTGGAGGGGTCCAAATCAACCCTAACTCTTGTTTCCCCACACATACGGACTCTAAAACAGACTATACTTAAGTATTTCGAAATTACATGGGCCTGGCCCACTAATAAGGTGACGCAGCACCTAGAATAGCCTCGGGACGACATTTATGAAGTAGCGTCTTGTATATTTCGTCCAAGGCTTCATGCACCCATTATGGTGGCTTCAAAGTCCTGAAATCATCACTTGTAACTCCGTTTGTTCCCCTTGCGCATGGCATTATCTCCATGCTTGTTCTTGCTCCAATGTCCATCCTTCTCCAAGCTAGGGCCTTCATTTGTAAGCAAAACAAATGTATCCAATTTAGGCAGCATCATATTCTCATGAACATTAGAATCATTACCAAGAAACGAAAGTACCGATAATTTAATTGGCGTCATGCGAGCTCTAGTAATTGGTCCAAGATATGTAGCAAGAGGGGCTGTGGGTGTAACAATGGTATTGATGTCCTCATCATCCTCCCTTCTTGAAATGAAGTCGTCCTCGACGGAAGCTCATATTCCTCACCCAAATAAGGCTTCAAATCTGCAATGTTAAAAGTGGGACTAACCCCAAAATCTGCAGGCAGCTCAAGTTTATATGCATTATCATTTATTTTCTCTAACACCTTAAATGGACCATCAGCACGTGGCATTAGCTTTGATTTTGCAAATTAGGAAACCTATCCTTACATAAATGTAACCAAACAAGATCTCCGGTGCAAAGACAACATGTTTTCTACCCTTATCTCCAAGCAAGTTTATATTTAGCATTCATACGCTCAATGTTTTCCTTAGTTATCTCATGCATTTTAAAATCAATTCAGCACGTTCTTTAGCATCAAAATTAACCTTCTCCGAAGATGGAAGAGGCAACAAATCAATAGGTGCACGAGGTAGGAAGCCATACACAATTTCAAAAGGGCACATCTTAGTAGTAGAATGCAATGAACGATTATAAGCAAATTCAATATGAGGCAAGCATTCTTCCCACATTTTCTTATTATTCTTCAAAACAGCCCTAAGCATAGTAGACAATGTTCTATTGACTACTTCAGTTTGTCCATCAGTTTGGGGTGACAAGTAGTACTAAAAGCAGTTTAGTCCCCAACTTAGCCCATAAACATCTCCAAAAGTGGCTAAGAAATTTAGTATCACGATCTGAAACAATAGTATTTGGCACACCATGCAAGCTTAATAATTTCACGAAAGAACAAATCAGCAACATTAATAAAGATCATCGCTTTTATGACATGGTATAAAGTGTGCCATTTTCGAGAATCTATCCACGACAACAAATATGCTATCCTCCCTTCTTTGTTCGAGGTAAACCTAAAACAAAGTCCATAGATATATCCTCCCAAGGAACACTAGGCACATGCAAAGGCATATATAAACCATGAGGATTGAGTCGTGACTTAGCTTTTTGACATGTAGTGCAGCGAGCTACAAAACGCTCAACATCCCGTCTCATCTTTGGCCAAAAGAAATGTGTAGCAAGTATATCCTCCGTCTTCTTCACGCCAAAGTGTCCCATTAATCCTCCTCCATGCGCCTCCTGCAACAACAAAAGACGGACAGAGCTAGCAGGAATGCATAGCTTGTTAGCACGGAACACAAAACCATCATTAATAACGAACTTGTTCCATGTTCTTCCCTCTTTACAATTCTGCATTACATCTTTAAAATCAGCATCATGCACATATTGATCTTTGATGGTTTCCAAACCAAATATTTTGAAGTCAAGTTGTGAAAGCATAGTATATCGACGAGACAAAGCATCAAGCAATAACATTTTCTTTACCCTTCTTGTGTTTAATGACATAAGGGAAAGTCTCAATGAATTCAACCCATTTAGCATGTCTACGATTCAGTTTAGCTTGACTTTTAATATGTTTCAAAGATTCATGATCAGAATGTATAACAAATTCTTTGGGCCATAAATAATGTTGCCATGTCTCTAAAGTCCGAACAAGAGCATATAATTCTTTGTCATAAGTAGAATAGTTCAGACTAGGCCCACTCAATTTTTCAGAAAAGTATGCAACAGGTTTGCCATCTTGTAATAACACACCTCCTAATCCAATTCCACTAGCATCACATTCAAGCTCAAAAGTCTTATTAAAGTCAGGAAGTTGGAGTAAAGGAGCATGTGTCAACTTATCTTTCAATACCGTGAAGGCTTCTTCCTGTGCGGTACCCCAAACAAAAGGCACATCCTTCTTTGTAAGCTCATTGAGAGGTGCAGCAATGGTGCTAAAGTCTCTCACAAAACGCCTATAGAAACCAGCGAGTCCAAGAAAACTCCTCACTTGTGTGACCGTTTTGGGCTGCGGCCAACTCTCAATAGCTTCAATCTTGGCTTTATCAACTTCAATTCCTGTGGAGTAACAACATAGCCAAGAAAAGATACTCGGTCGGTGCAAAAGGTGCACTTCCCAAGGTTACCAAACAAACGTGCATCACGAGAGCATTAAAACAGCACGTAAATGTTCCAAATGTTCTTCCAAAGATTTGCTATAAATCAGTATATCATCAAAGTAAACTACCACAAATCGTCCAATGAAAGCACGTAAAACTTCGTTCATTAATCTCATGAAAGTACTAGGTGCATTAGTTAACCCAAAAGGCATGACTAACCACTCATATAATCCAAACTTAGTTTTAAATGCTGTTTTCCATTCATCTCCCAATTTCATACGAATTTGATGGTATCCACTACGCAAATCAACTTTGGAGAATATTGTAGAGCCACTCAATTCATCAAGCATATCATCTAGCCTAGGAATAGGATGACGATAACGAATAGTAATATTATTAATGCCTCTACAATCAACACACATACGCCGACGTACCATCCTTTTTAGGCACTAGTATAATAGGAACAGCACAAGGACTAAGAGATTCGCGTATATAACCTTTGTCGAGCAGCTCCTGTACTTGACGATAATCTCCTTCGTCTCCTCCGGATTGGTACGGTATGGTGCGCGGTTGGGTAGCGATGCACCGGGAATTAAGTCAATTTGATGCTCAATCCCTCGAATAGGTGGTAATCCGGTGGCACGCCTTGTGGGAAGACGTCGGCGAACTCTGCAAAATGTTAGTGACCGCAGGGGCAAAGAGGAAGGCACGTCCTCGAATGAAAATAATGCCTCTTTGCACACAAAAGCATAGCAAACAGATTTGCTAGAATCTAGCTCATCAATATCAGATTTGGTGGCAAATAAACATGCACTTTTCAGTTTAATTTCAGAAGCAACATTAGATGGTTTATTATTAGGCTTCATTTGTTGCTCAAATTCTTTTGCCACAATCTGATTTTCACTCTTATTTTCTCCTGTTTTGCTTTATTAGCTCTATTAATATCATCTTTCAAAATGGAATCAGAGTCATAGGAAGCAAAGTAATATTTTTATCCTTGTGAACAAGAGTATACTGATTGTTTCTACCATGGTGTACAGAATTTTTATCAAATTGCCATGGTCTACCAAGTAATAAGGAACATGCTTGCATAGGTACCACATCACAATCAACATAATCAGCATATGTAGAGATACTAAAATACACACGAACAGTACGTGTTACCTTAACCTTGCCGCTGTTGTTGAACCATTGGATGTAGTAAGGATGTGGATGTGGTCTTGTGGTGAGAGAAAGCTTCTCCACCATATCCATGCTAGCCAAGTTGTTGCAGCTCCCTCCATCTATGATGACGCGAATAGAACGTTCCTTCACAACTCCCTTTGTATGGAACAAGTTATGCCTCTGATTTTGCTTACCTTGTGTAACCTGCACACTCAAAACACGTTGAGAAACTAAACATTCATACCTGTCAGCATCTTCAGCAGCCATGTATTGCGTCTCGGGATCGTAATCATCTCCACCGTGTTCTTCATGTGTAATAAGAGCCAAAGTCTCTTCATCATAGTCACTAGCAGACTCATACCCACCATCCTCGTAGCAATCATCACACGCTGAGATGTGCATTCTCTCATAAAATGTCCTCTTCCCTTACAACGACGACAAATAATATCACTTGTGTGCCTGTTGACGCCATGGAAGAAGAAGAGCTCTGTAGGCCCAGCAGTGTACTCTTGGCGAGATAGTGGTGGTTGTGCCTGCTTTCTTGTATCACGGTTGGAGGTGGCAGCCGGCGGAGGTGCCGGTGTAGTAGAACGTGTGGAAGTAGATGATGCACGTGGTGTCCATGATGAAGGTCGACTGCAGAAAAGTTAGTCCGCGCCAAGGCCTGTCGATCCTGCACTTCACGCTCAGCTTTACAAGCAAGATGGAATAATCGAGTGATATTATTATAATCCTTGTAGTCTAGAATGGTCTGAATCTCTATTTAATCCACCCGAAAACGTGCAAGCATAGCTTCATTCTCCTCAACAATACCACATCTAATCAAGCCAGTTTGTAATTCTGATAATATTCTTCTACCGAATTTTTCCTTGTCTTAAGCGCTGCAATTTTTGAAGTAATTCACGCTGATAATATGGTGGAACCCAACGAGTACGCATAGCAGTTTTCAAAGCAGCCCAAGTAGCTGGAACAGGATATAATCTACAATGTTCAGACCACCAAACACATGCAAAGCTAGTGAAAGCACAAACAGCAGCAGAACACGTCTCTCCTCGGGATATTGTAAACATGTAAATCGTTGTTCAGTTTCTAACTCCCAAGTAAGATATATATCAGAACATATCTACCCTCAAATGGTGGAATATTCAATTTCAGTTTAGGAGATGGTCATGATCTCGTACTCAAGAGGAGCCGAACATTGCCATTATTTGCATGTGGACGACCTGGTGGTTGTGGTGCTGGTGGTTGCACGTAGTTCGATGTTGATCAACTTCATCCTCGTAAGCTCTCACATAATCATCCTCCCCGTCGCAGCAGCAGGAGCCACGAAGTATCAACAAAAGACCAAAGAGCTTGGCGGTGAAGAGGGACACGGGAAGCTCGGCGGAGGGCTGTTTCGCGATGTGGAGGTAGTCCATGTTGTTGTAGTAGAGGTGCGTTAGGTGCAGCCGGTGGTGGTGGTGGTAGACGCAGCGAGCAATTCATTAAACTTGTTATCGAGCTTTGTTTCAACGCCTTCTCAATGCCATCTATCTTCTCCATGGCCTCTTCAAATCTATTTAGCACATCGTCCACCTGCCCACTCATCATTTGTTGAAACTTATCATGTAGCGCTTTGTTTGTCATGTTCTCCCGGTCAGTCTCGTCGACTTGTGATCCTGCCATGGTTAGCAGCAATAGAAACACACAAGAATATGATTGACAGACTACTAGGAAGTGGTGGTGGTGGTGTGGTGGATGTCACAAATCCGTCAGCAAATCTCAAATTCTTACCAGTTCTTACCCAAAGAAGAAGCGGTGATCGGCAACCGATGTAGTCAAAACTCTCAAAGCTTGGATAGAGCGATTACTGGGAGAGTCAAACGCACGATGTAGATGTATGTGGAGCTGGGAAGGCTTATAATATGGTAGCAAAATGGTTAGCAATAATCAATTCAGAGATGCAAAGTTGAATAAACGCTCAACGACGGTCTTGTCTTTGGTCCTAGGCTAGACCGTGCTAGAGACGCGAGCCTAGAACACTAACAAAATCACGGCGCTGCACGGAAACAACGGAAAAGCACACTCTGGAATTTTTTTTCGCTCTTTTTTTTTTTTTTTGCTTTTTTTTTTTTGCTGCTTTTTTTTTTTTTTTTGCGAAAAATCACTATAATGGCGAGTGTCTCAAAACTCTTCCCAGGTCAAACTGACAGGATGGGCACGAAATTTTTTTCGACCAAAATTTTTTTTTTTTCGACTGCCCGGACCCAAAAACTGGAAACGGGTCAAAAAAAACTTTCTATAACGGCGACTGTCTCAATCCACTTAGAAACACTTAAAAACAGGATAGCCAGAAAATTTTTCGACAAGTGCGTTTTCGGAAAATTTTGGGCCTAAACGGAGGGTGGTTTCCAGAAACCTACTCCGGCAAGGAAACACGAATCGGAAACTAGATGGATCTCGAAAACAAACCTAATATGAGAAGAACTCGGATTGGTGGTGGATATATGGTGGTGGTATATGGCAGCGGTGGTGGAATATGGATACGGATTGGTGGTGGTATATGGATACGGATTGGTGGTGGTATATGGATACGGATTCAGAGCGGTGGCGGATAAGCAATGGTGGTAGATGGCAAGGCGATGATGATGGTGCGGCGGCGGCGTGACAACTTATGACCAGAACTCGAAACTCTAAAAGACTAGACTCTAAGACCAGCAACTTGACACGACGATGCAACCGCAAATTCAACAAAGCAAAAACCCTAAAAAGATTATGCAAAGGCTCAGATTGGTTCGGATATGATGAACTAACCCTAATTTTTTTTGTCTGGCTTTTTCGTGGACTTTAGGTATGAAGAACAGACTCGATCTAATCTACGAAAAACTGTAAAATCTCACCGAGCAACCTGAAAATCTGATACCACTTGATAGAGGCAAAGGTGTCCCGTCTTTCGATGAGATGTGGTTTTCGCTTGGGAGGAAGTCGACTTTGACGATCCGACTACGAACGTGCGAGGACGTCGCGCCTTAGCAATCGCTAAACCAACTCCGAGAGGTTATTGACCACGCCGGAGCACGATCAACCTGACCACGAGGGTCATTTCTGCGAGCAATCGAAGAACAAGCAAGAAACTGAGATTGCAATCTGGATATTGCGAATATAAGATGAAAGCTTTATTGATCAAGGTGGGGTTCTGTGGCGCCTTTGTGCGGTCGTTGAACACAAACGGCACGCGAAGTTGCAGCTATGGCGAACTTTTAATCTAAACAAAACCCAAGGTCTAAACGGTGCCCTAAGGGCTGTATATATGGAGGAAGAGGGGAATTTCGTGGCCCTTGGTGGAGGGGTCGAAATCAACCCTATCTCTTGTTTCCCCACATACGGACTCTAAAACAGACTATACTTAAGTATTTCGAAATTACATGGGCCTGGCCCACTAATAAGGTGACGCAGCACCTAGAATAGCCTCGGGACGACATTTATGAAGTAGCGTCTTGTATATTTCGTCCAAGGCTTCATGCACCCATTATGGTGGCTTCAAAGTCCTGAAATCATCACTTGTAACTCCGTTCTTGTTCCCCTTAGCATGGCATTATCTCCATGCTTGTTCTTGCTCCAATGTCCATCCTTCTCCAAGCTAGGGCCTTCATTTGTAAGCAAAACAAATGTATCCAATTTAGGCAGCATCATATTCTCATGAACATTAGAATCATTACCAAGAAACGAAAGTACCTGATAATTTAATTGGCGTGCGCGAGCTCTAGTAATTGGTCCAGTATATGTAGCAGTAGGGGCTGTGGGTGTAACAATGGTATTGATGTCCTCATCAATTGGTTTAGCTCATGTTTGTGTGAGAGCCTTGCTCATCCACTTGGTTACTTCTCCTCGGAGCTCAGGACCTCCACGGAGAAGATCCCCCAAGCGGATTCAAGACCCCCTTCTAGGGTGGACCCCATCAAGACCTCCTCTCGGAGAAGACCGGTTACTCGTGTATATTTCCTTTCTTGATTTTGAATCTTGTGCTACCTTTTGTGTTCAGTGATCTAGCCCTTGTGTAATCAAAACTTGTTGGTTTAGTGTTCCTCTTGTGTGCTTGTTATTGTGTTCTTCCGCTTGTTCGTCGTGTTCTCCTTGTAGGATCGCCTCCAAACATGAAAGATCTCCGATTAGTTTTCCGACCTACATCATCTTGGTATCAGAGCCACGTTGATCACGTTTTTGGAGCCCCTACCCCGTGTTTTCTAGCTTGATTTTGTTGTTTTTGTCCTAAATCCGAAAATTCCCCACCAAAAATAGCCCCAATTTTTTTTTTGTTGGTGAGTTGAGATTTTGTTGGATTTGGTCCATGGATTTGAGTTGCTACGTGTGGATCTAGCTTTTCCCACCCTCCCCACCCTTTTCTATCCATCAATCCGCTCAGTTTTGACCTCACCATCTTCTTCCACCTCAAAATCACCCAGGCCCATCTCGCGTTGACCCCGACCTCGCCGGACGACCGACGCTTTACGGACGTCCGGAGCCCCCGGAACGGCTGGACGACCGGAACAACCCGGACGTCTGTGAAACACTGAGAAACTGAAATTCTTCAGTTTAACCACCACCACCACCCCACCTTCCACCACATCTTCCAAAACCACATACACCACCATCCTCCCCAATACATCCTATGACGATTTTGCCACATTTTGGTCGTTGAGATTTTGAGTTGTGGTTCCCGTGTCCTATTGTGTTTCGGCTATCTAGGTACGGTTCGACTTCATCATCACCTCGACTCATCTTCGCAAGGGTCACATCATCGCCAAGGACGGTAACATCATCGACATCTTTGTCATACCTTGCAATTACATTGATACCCACATGGCCTTACTTTTGCGTAGCTTACCCATCGAGACTAACCATTGGGTATTGCCGGCAACGTGACTTGTGCACATTAGTGATCATACTCCATAGCATACATACCATACCACCGTGGTGCATATCTTGGGATCCATTTGTGTGTCACAAAGTTGTCATAGCATACACAATTGCTATCTTGGTTCGTGAAGTTTTGCATGAGAAAAGAGCTCAAGAGTGAAAGAGCCACCCAAGCTTTTAAGCAAAGAGGAAAGATAAGCAAAGAGCTTATGAGCAAGAACCATATCATCATACTACATTAAGATTGTCATATCGGATCATCTTGGATCATAGCACCAAAATACCATACATATAGCATACGTGGGATAGAGATAGTTGCATTTTTGCCTAGTAGGTTGTGCACAAGTTCCGTATCCGCCTATTGTACAATCGTGCTAGCGTCTCTCTAGTATTGTGCAACAAGAGCATTTTCATGGATTCCACATTTTGGCTCACTTTTGGTTTGCACAATCCCACCTATCTATTTGCGTGTGTGTTTCCGTGTACCATTATTTGCTTGGTCTACTTGTTGCATTTGCAAATTTGTGTACCTTTTCCAACATTATTGAAGCTCACTTACAATTGCATCAAATTTTGTGCCACCATCCTCACCAAGCTGCACCATAAGCTTTTATTTGTGTAGGTTTGAGAACCGACAAGGATTGGTACCAATAGTGCTATTTCATTGTCCGCATTTGAGTGAACTTGATTCATCATCAACATCGGTCAAAGGTACATTGGTATAAGTTCTTCTCCTTCTACCACTCACATTTTTGCTTGGAATGATGGATAGGCCAAGTACTTCTACCAACCCACTCTTCCTTGAGCAAGACGACGACATGTCATCATACGTCACCAAGAGCCACCTCTTTGGTGCACAACGAGCGTTACACCAAGAGCAACAAGCAATGAGCGACCGCATCGACAAACTCGCCACCGACTTGCGACTCTCCGAGCAACGTACAAGAGACGACTTCGACAACAAGTTCGACGCTCACAAGCAAGAGAATGATGCAAGAATGGACGAGATTCGCGCCTTGATGAGGAACCGGCATCCTTCCACTTCTTCATCCTCAAGACAGAGCCGCTCGAGTCGACACTCCGATGACACCTTCCACGACTCAAGTACACTGTCATCAAACACTCTTCGACGAGCCGCGCGTCAAGACCGTCATGCATCTCGCAACCCGCTACATGACAAGCATTCACAAGAGCAAGTCGATGAGCAAGTCGCTCGTCCTTAATCAAACCAAGCCGCTTTTGCCGAAGCTCAAGAACGACAACGACTACGGTGCCAAGAGGAAGAACGAGCACGTCTACACCAAGACGAACAAGACGCCGAGGCTCAACGTCTTCAACAACAACAACGCGAAGCGCAAGCTCTTGAAGAGCAAGCTCTTGAAGCGCAACGTGCCCTTCAAGAATCAAGTCGATCCATCACCAACCGCAATCACGAACGGCGCAATCAAGAGGAAGCCCTTCGAGAAGAAATCCAAGAGAGGAACTACCAACCCCATGCACAACGTCAAGTTCCTCAAGCCCCTCCACAAGCTCGTCAAGCTCCACCTGAACCTCAAGTTCAACAAGAGCAAGTTGACCATGGACTTCCTCCACACCAAGAGCAACATGAAGACGATTGCCATCCACGTCAAGGACGTCATCATCACCATCGCCAACAACACAATGAAGAGCAATGATATGGAAAGCTCAAATTCACCATGCCCAAGTTCAATGGAAGCAATGACCCCGAAGAGTACCTCTCATGGGCATTGAAGGTCGACAAAATCTTTCGTTTGCACAACTACGATGAAGAGAAGAAAATCGCTATGGCATCACTTGAGATCCAAGACTATGTGCTCATATGGTGGGAATAAATCCTTGAAAGGCGACAAGCAAGAGGTGAACCTCCAATCACCACTTGGGCTCAAATGAAAGATGTCATGAGAGCACGTTTTGTGCCAACCTACTACAACCGCGACCTCTTCAAGAAACTCCAACTCCTCAAGCAAGGAACAAAGAGTGTTGAAGAATACTAAAAGGAAATGGAGATAGCCATGATTCGAGCCAATGTGAAGGAAGATGATGAGAAAACTATGGCACGTTTCTTGAATGGACTCAATCATCCCATCAAGAAGATCGCCGACTTCCAACCATACTCCACCCTCATTGAGCTCGTACATCAAGCTACAAAGGCGGAACGTCAAGTGCAAGATGACTTCAAGTACCCAAGTACTCGTCCAAGACCTACGGCTTCTCCAACAACCAAGGTTCAACACCTCGTCCAACATCTACATCAAACAAACCTTCTACAAACAACGACGACAAGTCGAGTTACAAGAAAAATTCGACAAGTTCAAGTCGTCCTCCTCCTCCTACAAGCAACTTCAAGCCGCGTGCTTCATCATCTACTCCGACCGATGAGCCCATCAAAACAAGCTCCTTCATGTGTTTCACTTGCGGTGGCCGAGGCCACAAGTCCTACGAATGCACCAACAAGCGCTACATGATCCTCAACGACGACGGCACATATGACTCAATGAGTGATGAGGAGATGGAAGCCCTTGAGCAAGTGACCATGCACCGGCGAGTGAACGAAGATGAAGATGATCAAGTCTTTTGCGATGAGGATTCGAGCCCCGCTCTCGTTGTCTCCAAGGTCTTGACTCTTCACAACCAACAAGAAGACGACCAAAGATGCCACATCTTCCACACAAAGGCCGGCATCAACGGAAGGTCCGTCAAGGTCGTCATCGATGGAGGAAGTTGTCACAACTTGGCAAGTGAAGAACTATGCTCCAAGCTTCAATTGGTCAAGAGGAAGCACCCGCATCCCTACAAGGTTCAATGGCTAAGTGACTCCGGCACTATACGAGTTGAGCATACGGTCCAAGTCTCCTTCGAAATTGGCGCATACGAGGACGCTTTGGAATGTGATGTGGTCCCAATGACGGTTTGCCACCTTCTTCTTGGTAGACCATGGCAATTCGACCGTGGTGTCTTCCACAACGGGCGCACCAATCACCATAGCTTCAAGATGAAAGGGAAGGAATATGTGCTACGACCTATGTCTCCTAGTCAAGTGATAGCCGACAAGCAAGCCACCCATCATAGAGACAAGAGTGAGAAAGTGATCCACCACAAAGTGAGTGAGAGCCACAAGCCAAACCTGAGTGCCTCTTCGCCTAGAGAGAAAAACCTCATCCTATTTGCCACCAAAAGTGAGATGAGAGAAGTGTGTGAGAACCCATCCAGTGTGATGCACTTTGTCCTTGTGTGCAAGGATGGAGAGCCAACAACTAACACCTCTCATGAGCTACCTTTAGTGTTTCAATCTCTTTTGCAGGAATTCCAAGATGTTTTCCCCGATGAGCTACCTCCGGGCCTACCTCCTCTTCGAGGCATTGAGCATCGAATCGACCTCATCCCCGGAGCGCCTCTACCAAACAAAGCTCCATACCGAGTCAATCCCGAAGAAACCAAGGATATTCAAAGGCAAGTACAACAACTCATCGACAACGGCCATGTACGTGAAAGCCTAAGCCCTTGTGCCGTTCCCGTTATACTTGTGCCTAAGCCCGATGGAAGTTTCCGCTTGTGTTCCGATTGTAGACCTATAAATGCTATTACCGTTCGCTATAGGCATCCCATTCCTCGCCTAGATGATATGCTTGATGAACTTAGTGGAGCCAACTTTTTCTCAAAATTTGATCTTAAAAGTGGCTATTATCAAATACGCATTCAAGAAGGTGATGAATGGAAAACTGCTTTCAAAACCAAATTTGGTTTATATGAGTGGTTAGTCATGCCTATGGGTTTATCGGAACCTCCCGGTACTTTTGTGCGTCTCATGCATCATGTGCTTCGGCCTTATATTGGAGTCTTTGTTGTGGTTTACTTCGATGATATTCTTGTGTTTAGCAAAACCATGAAAGAGCATCTTGATCATGTTAGGGCTGTTTTGCAAACCCTTCGCGAGGAACGTCTTTATGCAAACATGAAAAAATGCACATTTGGTGTTGACAAAGTAGTTTTCTTGGGTTTTGTTGTATCCTCAAAGGGTGTCCATGTTGATGAATCTAAAAGTGAAGCAATTAAAACTTGGCCCCAACCCACCAATTTGCAACAAGTGCGTAGCTTTCTTGGTCTTGCGGGTTTTTATCATCGCTTTGTGAAAGATTTTAGCACAATTACCGCTCCTTTGCATGCTTTGAGTAAGAAGAATACTCTCTTTGTTTGGGGAACTTTGCAATGAACCGCTTTTGATGAGCTCAAGTCTTTGCTTACTCATGCTCCGATTCTTGCTTTGCCCAATTTTGACAAAACTTTTGAGGTTTATTGTGATGCAAGTCGTACCGGAATTGGCGGAGTTTTGATGCAAGAAAAACGAGCCATTTCATATTTTAGGGAAAAACTCTCCGGTGCTCAACTTAACTATCCCATCTATGACAAAGAATTGTATGCTTTAGTGCGTGGCCTACACGTTTGGGAACATTACCTTAGACCGCATTAGTTTGTCATCCATACCGATCATGAAACACTTAAGTACCTAAAAGGTCAAACTAAGTTGAACAAGCGTCATGCAAAATGGAGTGAATTTATTGAATCTTTTCCTTATGTCATCAAGTACATCAAGGGTAAGGAAAATGTAGTTGTCGTTGCACTTTCACACATATGCACGCTTGTTACTAAACTTGAGTTGAATGTTATTGGCTTTGAGCACATAAAAGACCTGTATGCTAACGACCCATCTTTTGCTATTCCTTATGCTAAGTGTTCAACGCATACTTCTTGGGAACAATATTACATCAAGGATGGTTATCTTATGAGAGCTAACAAACTATGCATTCCCGAGTCTTCTCTTCGTTTGCTCCTTTTGCAAGAGGCTCATGGAGGCGGACTCATGGGACACTTTGGACGCGACAAGACATTCGCCACACTCTCCAAGAACTACTTTTGGCCCAAGATGTATCGAGACGTCTCACGCTTCAACAACCGATGCTCTACATGTCGCAAAGCTAAATCTAAAGCTCAACCTCATGGTCTTTACATGCCTCTTCCTATTCCTTATCAACCTTGGGAAGACATTAATATGGATTTTGTACTTGGTTTGCCTAGAACTCAAAATGGAAAGGATTTCGTGTTTGTTGTTGTGGATAGATTTTCTAAGATGGCACATTTCATTCCTTGCAACAAGATAGACGATGCTTCACATATTGCAAATCTCTTTTGTAGGGAAATCTTGCGACTCCATGGAGTACCAAAGACAATCGTCTCCGATCGTGGACGTCAATTTCTTGAGTTACTTTTGGAAGAAAGCTGGAATCAAGCTCTTGTTCTCATCCGCATACCATCCTCAAACCGACGGCCAAACGGAGGTGACGAACCGCACACTCTCCACTCTAATTCGTGTCTTGATCAAGAAGAACATCAAGGAGTGGGAGGCATGTCTACCCATCGCCGTGTACACCTACAATCGTGCAAGACACTCTACTACCGGCAAGTCCCCCTTCGAGGTCGTCTACGGCTTCAACCCGTTGTCCCCATTGGACATTCTACCTCTTCCTCTACAAGAGCGCACCAACATGGATGCGAGTGCACGGGCAATATACATCAAGAAGATGCATGAGGAGACAAGACAAACCATCGAGCGCCAAGTACAACGACTAGCGACCAAGCTCAACGTCAACAAGCAACCCATTGTCTTCAACATTGGTGATCTAGTGTGGCTACATCTTCGCAAGGACCGCTTCCCCAAAGAACGCAAGTCCAAGCTTCTTCCCAGAGCCGATGGACCTTTCAAGGTGCTAGCACGCTACAACGACAACGCCTACAAGGTCGACCTACCTCGAGACAAGTACAATGTGAGCAACATCTTCAACGTGAAGGACCTCGCACCATACCATGGAGATGAAGCTTTTTATCTGAGGTCGGATCCCTCTCAAGGGGGGGGGGGAGATGATGCGGAGCATCCCTCACTCATCCCCATGGACGCACCTACATCTTCCTCAACACCACGTGGACCCATGACTCGAGCCCGAGCTAAGGCTGTCGAAGATAAGGTGAACTCGCTCCTCTCAGAACTCCCTCCTCCTACTCACGAGACATGGCTACTACCTCATTCGGAAACTCTATGTGTAATCAGGTACATGGAGATAAGCCAAGGAACAACTACTTCCAAGAGCCAAGACGACGAGGACTCCAAGCATGTTGAAGAAGAAGAAAAAAGGCTGCCAAAGCTACAGGCTTCGGACGTCCGACCAAGTCCAGACGTCCGGCGACTCCCCAGGCCACGGACGACCGACGCCCTCCGGACGTCCGGCAGCTGGGCTCCCGAATGGAATCTACGAACGTCCGACAGCCTCCGGACGTCGGACCGACGCACACCCGAACCAAATCTACGGACCTCCGACAGCCTCCGGACGTCCGACCGACGCACACCCGAACCAAATCTACGGACGTCCGAAATCCTCCGGACGACCGACTGATGTGCGCCCGAGCCGAATCTTCGGACGTCTGAAGGCCTCCGTGATAGAGGGAAAGGTGTCCCGTCTTTCGATGAGATGTGGTTTTCGCTTGGGAGGAAGTCGACTTTGACGATCCGACTACGAACGTGCGAGGACGTCGCGCCTTAGCAATCGCTAAACCAACTCCGAGATGTTATTGACCACGCCGAGCACGATCAACGACCACGAGGGTCATTTTCTGCGAGCAAGCGAAGAACAAGCAAGAAACTGAGATTGCAATCTGGATATTGCGAATATAAGATGAAAGCTTTATTGATCAAGGTGGGGTTCTGTGGACGCCTTTGTGCAGTCGTTGAACACAAGCGGCACGCCGAAGTTGCAGCTATGGCGAACTTTTAATCTAAACAAAACCCAAGGTCTAAACGGTGCCCTAAGGGCTGTATATATGGAGGAAGAGGGGGGAATTTCGTGGCCCTTGGTGGAGGGGTCCAAATCAACCCTAACTCTTGTTTCCCCCACATACGGACTCTAAAACAGCCTATACTTAAGTATTTCGAAATTACATGGGCCTGGCCCAATAATAAGGTGACGCAGCACCTAGAATAGCCTATAAACGAATATTATGAAGTGGCATCTTGTATATTTCGTCCAAGGCCTCATGCACTCATTAGGGTGGCTTCAAAGTCCTGGAATCATCACTTGTAACTCCGTTCTTGTTCCCCTTGCGCATGCCAACATCTCCATGCTTGAACTTGCTCCAAGGTTCATCTTTCTTGTCCATGGTAGGCCCTTCATTTGTAAGCAAAACAAATGTATCCAATTTAGGCAGCATCATATTCTCATGAACATTGGAATCGTTACCAAGAAACGAAAGTACCTGATAATTCAATTGGCGTGCGCGAGCTCTAGTAATTGGTCCGGTATGTATAGCAGCAGGGGCTGTGGGTGTAACAATGGTTTTGATGTCCTCATCATCCTCCCCTTCTTGAAATGAAGTCGTCCTCGACGGAAGCTCATCTTCCTCACCCAAATAAGGCTTCAAATCTGCAATGTTAAAAGTGGGACTAACCCCAAAATCTGCAGGCAGCTCAAGTTTATATGCATTATCATTTATTTTCTCTAACACCTTAAATGGACCATCAGCACGTGGCATTAGCTTTGATTTGCGCAAATTAGGAAACCTATCCTTACATAAATGTAACCAAACAAGATCTCCGGTGCAAAGACAACATGTTTTCTACCCTTATCTCCACAAGTTTATATTTAGCATTCATCGCTCAATGTTTTCCTTAGTTAACTCATGCATTTTTAAAATCAATTCAGCACGTTCTTTAGCATCAAAATTAACCTTCTCCGAAGATGGAAGAGGCAACAAATCAATAGGTGCACGAGGTAGGAAGCCATACACAATTTCAAAAGGGCACATCTTAGTAGTAGAATGCAATGAGCGATTATAAGCAAATTCAATATGAGGCAAGCATTCTTCCCACATTTTCTTATTATTCTTCAAAACAGCCCTAAGCATAGTAGACAATGTTCTATTGACTACTTCAGTTTGTCCATCGGTTTGGGGGTGACAAGTAGTACTAAAAGCAGTTTAGTCCCCAACTTAGCCCATAAACATCTCCAAAAGTGGCTAAGAAATTTAGTATCACGATCTGAAACAATAGTATTTGGTACACCATGCAAGCGAATAATTTCACGAAAGAACAAATCAGCAACATTAACAAACATCATCGCTTTTATGACATGGTATAAAGTGTGCCATTTTAGAGAATCTATCCACGACAACAAATATGCTATCCTCCCTTCTTTGTTCGAGGTAAACCTAAAACAAAGTCCATAGATATATCCTCCCAAGGAACACTAGGCACGAGCAAAGGCATATATAAACCATGAGGATTGAGTCGTGACTTAGCTTTTTGACATGTAGTGCAGCGAGCAACAAAACGCTCAACATCCCGTCTCATCTTTGGCCAAAAGAAATGTGTAGCAAGTATATCCTCCGTCTTCTTGACGCCAAAGTGTCCCATTAAGCCTCCTCCGTGCGCCTCCTGCAACAACAAAAGACGAACAGAGCTAGCAGGAATGCATAGCTTGTTAGCACGGAACACAAAACCATCATTAATAACGAACTTGTTCCATGTTCTTCCTTCTTTACAATTATGCATTACATCTTTAAAATCAGCATCATGCACATATTGATCTTTGATGGTCTCCAAACCAAATATTTTGAAGTCAAGTTGTGAAAGCATAGTATAGCGACGAGACAAAGCATCAGCAATAACATTTTCTTTACCCTTCTTGTGTTTAATGACATAAGGAAAGTCTCAATGAATTCAACCCATTTAGCATGTCTACGATTCAGTTTAGCTTGACTTTTAATATGTTTCAAAGATTCATGATCGAATGTATAACAAATTCTTTGGGCCATAAATAATGTTGCCATGTCTCTAAAGTCCGAACAAGAGCATATAATTCTTTGTCATAAGTAGAATAGTTCAGACTAGGCCCACTCAATTTTTCAGAAAAGTATGCAACAGGTTTGCCATCTTGTAATAACACACCTCCTAATCCAATTCCACTAGCATCGCATTCAAGCTCAAAAGTCTTATTAAAGTCAGGAAGTTGGAGTAAAGGAGCATGTGTCAACTTATCTTTCAATACCGTGAAGGCTTCTTCACATGCGGTACCCCAAACAAAAGGCACATCCTTCTTTGTAAGCTCATTGAGAGGTGCAGCAATGGTGCTAAAGTCTCTCACAAAACGCCTATAGAAACCAGCGAGTCCAAGAAAACTCCTCACTTGTGTGACCGTTTTGGGCTGCGGCCAACTCTCAATAGCTTCAATCTTGGCTTTATCAACTTCAATTCCTGTGGAGTAACAACATAGCCAAGAAAAGATACTCGGTCGGTGCAAAAGGTGCACTTCCCAAGGTTACCAAACAAGCGTGCATCACGTAGAGCATTAAAAACAACACGTAAATGTTCCAAATGTTCTTCCAAAGATTTGCTATAAATCAGTATATCATCAAAGTAAACTACCACAAATCGTCCAATGAAAGCACGTAAAACTTCGTTCATTAATCTCATGAAAGTACTAGGTGCATTAGTTAACCCAAAAGGCATGACTAACCACTCATATAATCCAAACTTAGTTTTAAATGCTGTTTTCCATTCATCTCCCAATTTCATACGAATTTGATGGTATCCACTACATAAATCAACTTTGGAGAATATTGTAGAGCCACTCAATTCATCAAGCATATCATCTAGCCTAGGAATAGGATGGCGATAACGAATAGTAATATTATTAATGCCTCTACAATCAACACACATACGCCGACGTACCATCCTTTTTAGGCACTAGTATAATAGGAACAGCACAAGGACTAAGAGATTCGCGTATATAACCTTTGTCGAGCAGCTCCTGTACTTGACGCATAATCTCCTTCGTCTCCTCTGGATTGGTCCGGTATGGTGCGCGGTTGGGTAGCGATGCACCGGGAATTAAGTCAATTTGATGCTCAATCCCTCGAATAGGTGGTAATCCGGTGGCACGTCTTGTGGGAAGGCGTCGTGAACTCCTGCAAAATGTTAGTGACAGCGAGGGGCAAAGAGGAAGGCACGTCCTCGAATGAAAATAATGCCTCTTTGCACACAAAAGCATAGCAAACAGATTTGCTAGAATCTAGCTCATCAATATCAGATTTGGTGGCAAATAAACATGCACTTTTCAGTTTAATTTCAGAAGCAACATTAGATGGTTTATTATTAGGCTTCATTTGTTGCTCAAATTCTTTTGCCACAATCTGATTTTCACTCTTATTTTTCTCCTGTTTTGCTTTATTAGCTCTATTAATATCATCTTTCAAAATGGAATCAGAGTCATAGGAAGCAAAGTAATATTTTATCCTTGTGAACAAGAGTATATGATTGTTTCTACCATGGTGTACAGAAATTTTATCAAATTGCCATGGTCTACCAAGTAATAAGGAACATGCTTGCATAGGTACCACATCACAATCAACATAATCAGCATATGTAGAGATACTAAAATGCACACGAACGAGACGTGTTACCTTAACCTTGCCGCTGTTGTTGAACCATTGGATGTAGTAAGGATGTGGATGTGGTCTTGTGGTGAGAGAAAGCTTCTCCACCATATCCATGCTAGCCAAGTTGTTGCAGCTCCCTCCATCTATGATGACGCTTGAATAGAACGTTCCTTCACAACTCCTTTGTATGGAACAAGTTATGCCTCTGATTTTGCTCAGCTGTGTAACCTGCACACTCAAAACACGTTGAGCAACTAAACATTCATACTGTCAAGCATCTTGAGCAGCCATGTATTGCGTCTCAGGATCGAATCATCTCCACAGTGTTCTTCATGTGTAATAAGAGCCAAAGTCTCTTCATCATAGTCACTAGCAGACTCATACCCACCATCCTCGGTAGCAATCATCACACGCTGAGATGTGCATTCTCTCATAAAATGTCCTCTTCCCTTACAACGACGACAAATAATATCACTTGTGTGCCCTGTTGACGCCATGGAAGAAGAAGAGCTCTGTGTAGGCCCAGCGGTGTACTCTTGGTAGATAGTGGTGGTTGTGCTGCTTTCTTGTATCACGGTTGGAGGTGGCAGCCGACGGAGGTGCCGTGTAGTAGAACGTGTGGAAGTAGATGATGCACGTGGTGTCCATGATGAAGGTCGACCTGCAGAGAAGTTAGTCGCGCCAAGGCACATCGATCCTGCACTTCACGTTCAGCTTTACAAGCAAGATGGAATAATCGAGTGATATTATTATAATCCTTGTAGTCTAGAATGGTCTGAATCTCTCTATTTAATCCACCCAGAAAACGTGCAAGCATAGCTTCATTCTCCTCAACAATACCACATCTAATCAAGCCAGTTTGTAATTCCTGATAATATTCTTCTACCGAATTTTTTCCTTGTCTTAAGCGCTGCAATTTTTGAAGTAATTCACGTTGATAATATGGTGGAACCCAACGAGTACGCATAGCAGTTTTCAAAGCAGCCCAAGTAGCTGGAACAGGATATAATCTACAATGTTCAGACCACCAAACACATGCAAAGCTAGTGAAAGCACAAATAGCAGCAGGAACACGTCTCTCCTCAGGATATTGTAAACATGTAAATCGTTGTTCAGTTTCTAATTCCCAAGTAAGATATATATCAGGAACATATCTACCCTCAAATGGTGGAATATTCAATTTCAGTTTAGGGAGATGGTCATGATCTCGTACCTGAAGGGGAGCCCGAACATTGCCATTATTTGCATGTGGACGACCTGGTGGTTGTGGTGCTGGTGGTTGCACGTAGTTCTGATGTTGATCAACCTCATCCTCGTAAGCTCTCACATAATCATCCTCCCCACCGCAGCAGCAGGAGCCACTGTAGTATCAACAGCAGCACCAAAGCAGCTTGGCGGTGAAGAGGGACACGGGAAGCTCGGCGGAGGGCTGTTTCGCGATGTGGAGGTAGTCCATGTTGTTGTAGTAGAGGTGCGTTAGGTGCAGCCGGTGGTGGTGGTGGTAGACGCGCGAGCAATTCATTAAACTTGTTATCGAGCTTTGTTTCGAACGCCTTCTCAATGCCATCTATCTTCTCCATGGCCTCTTCAAATCTATTTAGCACATCGTCCACCTGCCCACTCATCATTTGTTGAAACTTATCATGTAGCGCTTTGTTTGTCATGTTCTCCCAATCGGTCTAAATCGGCTTGTGATCCTGCCATGGTTAGCAGCAATAGAAGCACACAAGAATATGATTGACAGACTACTAGGAAGTGGTGGTGGTGGTGTGGTGGACGATCACAAATCCGTCAAGCAAATCTCAAATTCTTACCGGTTCTTACCCAAAGAAGGCGGTGATCGGCAACCGATGTAGTCAAAACTCTCAAAGCTTGGATAGAGCGATTACGGGGAGAGTCAAGCATACGATGTAGATGTATGTGGAGCTGGGAAGGCTTATAATATGGTAGCAAAAGGGTCAGCAATAATCAATTCAGAGATGCAAAGTTGAATAAGCGCTCAACGATTTGATCTTGTCTTTGGTCCTAGGCTAGACCGTGCTAGAGACGCGAGCCTAGAACACTAACAAAATCACGGCGCTGCACGGAAACAACGGAAAAGCACACTCTGGAATATTATTTTTTTTCTCTTTTTTTTTTTTTTGCGCTTCTTTTTTTTTTGCGCTGCTCTTTTTTTTTTTTTTTGCGAAAAATCATTATAATGGCGAGTGTCTCAAAACTCTTCCCAGGTCAAACTGACAGGATGGGCACGAAATTTTTTCGACCAAAAAATTTTTTTTTTTTGACCGCCGGACCCAAAAACTGAAACAGGTCAAAAAACTTTCTATAACGGCGATTGTCTCAATCCACTTAGAAACACCTAAAATAGGATAGCCAAAATTTTTTTGACAAGTACGTTTTGGAAAATTTTGGGCCTAAGCGGAGGTGGTTTCAGACTTTTTTTTTTTTTCGAAACCTACTCGGCAAGGAAACACGAATCGGAAACTAGATGGATCTCGAAAACAAACCTAATATGAGAAGAACTCGGATTGGTGGTGGATATATGGTGGTGGTATATGGCAGCGGTGGTGATATATGGTAGCGGTGGTGGTATATGGATATGGATTGGTGGTGGTATATGGATACGGATTGGTGGTGGTATATGGATACGGATTCAGAGCGGTGGCGGATAAGCAATGGTGGTAGATGGCAAGGCGATGATGATGGTGCGGCGGCGGCGTGACAACTTATGACCAGAACTCGAAACTCTAAAGACTAGACTCTAAGACCAGCAACTTGACACGACGATGCAACCGCAAATTCAACAAAGCAAAAACCCTAAAAAGATTATGCAAAGGCTCAGATTGGTTCGGATATGATGAACTAACCCTAATTTTTTTTGTGGCTTTTTCGTGGACAATAGGTATGAAGAACAGACTCGATCTAAACTACGAAAAACTGGAAAATCTCACCGAGCAACCTGGAAATCTGATACCACTTGATAGAGGCAAAG
Source organism: Aegilops longissima (assembly GCA_021605205.1). NCBI lineage: Eukaryota > Viridiplantae > Streptophyta > Magnoliopsida > Poales > Poaceae > Aegilops > Aegilops longissima. The sequence goes on from CM038679.1 coordinate 261,864,679, forward strand.
GTGTCCCGTCTTTCGATGAGATGTGGTTTTCGCTTGGGAGGAAGTCGACTTTGACGATCCGACTACGAACGTGCGAGGACGTCGCGCCTTAGCAATCGCTAAACCAACTCCGAGATGTTATTGACCACGCCGGAGCACGATCAACTTGACCACGAGGGTCATTTCCTGCGAGCAAACGAAGAACAAGCAAGAAACTGAGATTGCAATCTGGATATTGCGAATATAAGATGAAAGCTTTATTGATCAAGGTGGGGTTACTGTGACGCCTTTGTGCAGTCGTTGAACACAAACGGCACGCGAAGTTGCAGCTATGGCGAACTTTTAATCTAAACAAAACCCAAGGTCTAAACGGTGCCCTAAGGGCTGTATATATGGAGGAAGAGGGGGGGAATTTCGTGGCCCTTGGTGGAGGGGTCCGAAATCAACCCTAACTCTTGTTTCCCCACACATACGGACTCTAAACAGCCTATACTTAAGTATTTCGAAATTACATGGGCCTGGCCCAATAATAAGGTGACGCAGCACCTAGAATAGCCTATAAACGAATATTATGAAGTGGCATCTTGTATATTTCGTCCAAGGCCTCATGCACTCATTAGGGTGGCTTCAAAGTCCTGGAATCATCACTTGTAACTCCGTTCTTGTTCCCCTTGCGCATGCCAACATCTCCATGCTTGAACTTGCTCCAAGGTTCATCTTTCTTGTCCATGGTAGGCCCTTCATTTGTAAGCAAAACAAATGTATCCAATTTAGGCAGCATCATATTCTCATGAACATTGGAATCGTTACCAAGAAACGAAAGTACCTGATAATTCAATTGGCGTGCGCGAGCTCTAGTAATTGGTCCAGTATGTATAGCAGCAGGGGCTGTGGGTGTAACAATGGTATTGATATTCCTCATCACTCCGGACGTCCGGACCCTCTCGAGCCTCCGGACGACCAGTGACCTCCGGACATCCGACACCTGTGTGTTGACTTTGATTGGGGCCGCAGCCCTTGTACCCCTTCGCCCCCTAGACTATATATACTCTTTCTTCCCCACCTTTCTAGGGTTAGCATTGGTTTAGCTCATGTTTGTGTGAGAACCTTGCGCATCCACTTGGTTACTTCTCCTCGGAGCTCAGGACCTCTACGGAGAAGATCCCCCAAGCGGATTCAAGACCCCCTTCTAGGGTGGACCCCATCAAGACCTCCTCTCGGAGAAGGCCGGTTACTCGTGTATCTTTCCTTTGTTGATTTTGAATCTTGTGCTACCTTTTGTGTTGAATGATCTAGCCCTTGTGTAATCGAAACTTGTCGGTTTAGTGTTCCTCTTGTGTGCTTGTTATTGTGTTCTTCCGCTTGTTCATCGTGGTATCCTCGTAGGATCCCCTCCAAACTGAAAGATCTCCGATTAGGGTTCCGCCCTACATCAGAAACACTCAACCGACAAGTAATCGATCACATAAGGGCTAGATCACCGAAAGCATAAGGTAGCACAAGATTCAAAATCAACAAAGGAAAGATACAAGAGTAACCGTTCTTCTCCGTGAGGAGGCTTTATTGTCTTCACCGGATGGAGGCCTTGAATCCGAATGGATCTTCTCCGAGGAGGCATGATCCCTCACGTGGAGTAGATCCAGGACGGATGAGCTATGCTCTATCTCAAGATGAGCTATCACAATGCTAACCCTAGAAAGGAGGTGGAGGTGGTCTATTTATAGTCTAAGCCACGAAGGGGTAAGTGGGAGAGGGATACAAGCCAAAGGCCAGCGGCCGCGCACAGGCAGGGCGGTAGTACCGCTTCAGCGGTAGTACCGCTTGGACTGGGCGGTAGTACCGGACTTGTGCCGCTCGATCACAGGAGTTTGTCGGGTTGAGCGGCAATAGTGAGACGGTTTATCAATAGCATGAATATGGCAATGGATGCTCAATATGAAGAAGTTATCACGCAATTGATGGTAGGCAATATGATCATGATGTATGAATATGCCATCAAGAAAGATCACAACAAATTTGCTAAGGAAATGTACAAGCTCATATATCATGGATGACATTGGAATAGGTGCAACAAGGCAAGCATAAAGTGAGTCAATCCATGCATAGGGTGCAAACTTGTGGTGAGTATGATATGTCCATCGAGCATGACATGTGTGAGCACAATCAACAAATATGAAGGTGTTGGCGCAATGTGTCAAAGGAGTGTTGATGTACCAATGCTCGATGTTGTGGCATGAGTAGAAATCCGAAGGTGCATCCAATAAGACCAAGCGCTCCTCAACTTGAAGGTCGAAAGGGTCCATCTAGAATGTCGGCGCTCCATCCAATAGATATATCATGTAGACAAGAAGAAGGAGATAACAATGAAAGAATGACCCGTCCAATATGCATATGTGAGGATGGCTCAAAGGGAAGGTTTTCACCTTTAGGAGGATGTCGAAAATGTTGGTGTTGCATATCATGTATGCCTTCGCATGACTAAGTTGTCGCATAACGGCACCGCCTTGTGAATCCTCCAAAATGAAAGAACATGAAAAACACTCGGAAAAACAAATGAGGTTAGCGGAAGTGCAAAACCTATCATTCGTGTGGTAAGATACCCAACAAGTGTATGCATCATGCTCATCGTAAGAAAGGACAAGGAAGCATTTCATAGTGTGGAGGCATATGATGCGAGAACAACCAAATACAATAGGCTCAATCAAACAAGCATGCATCACAAGTAAGATATCCAAGTCTCTATGGTCAATAAGCATAGCGAGTTGGCACTCAATACAAGGTGATATGAGAGATGCAACTAATGGAGACAAGAGACAATGATCATGACAAATCAAGTGAGAGGCATGAACATATATGTCATCAACCCAAGAAAGCGAGTAAGAATGGAACATGGGTGATGCAACAAAGCAAGCAATCATATGAATCAAGGCAAGCAAGCTAGTAGGGCGAAGATGCAACTTACTAGAAGGAATCATGGCAAGTATGTCATGTGTGGAAATAGTGCGCATGAATAATGCACATGACATATCACAAGCATGAAGGCAAGATATGAGCAAATAATCATCAATAGCATGAGGCACATGATAAATATGGCAATAGCAACAAGGATCTCCACCAAGAATGCAAATACACATAGGAGTAGCATAATGGTGAATCATGGGTAGATGCAAGCAAGGGTCACAATTGCATGGCAAAGGCATAAGCATAGCATGCAAAGTGAACACAGTAAAATGAGCATGAAGCGACAAGCGGTATATAGCCCATAGCCGTGTGAGAACCAAGTGAGAGAGACGCGCGTAGTCGTTGCGCGAAGAGAGCGGTGGTAATGGTAGTCTGATAGAGGCAAAGGTGTCCCGATGTTTCGATGAGATGGTGGCTATCGTTTCTGTGGGAGTCGACCTTGACGATCCGACTACGAACGTGCGAGACGTCGCGCCTTAGCAATCGCTAAACCAACTTCCGAGGGTTATTGACCACGCCGGAGCACGATCAACCTGACCACGAGGGCCTGTTTCCTGCGAGCAAACGAAGAACAAGCAAGAAACTGAGATTGCGATCTGGATATTGCGAATATAAGATGAAAGCTTTATTGATCAAGGTGGGGTTACTGTGACGCCTTTGTCCGGTCGTTGAACACAAACGGCATCTGCGAAGTTGCAGCTATGGCGAACTTTTAATCTAAACAAAACCCAAGGTCTAAACGGGCCCTAAGGGCTGTATATATGGAGGAAGAGGGGGAATTTCGTGGCCCTTGGTGGAGGGGTCCAAATCAACCCTAACTCTTGTTTCCCCACACATACGGACTCTAAAACAGCCTATACTTAAGTATTTCCAAATTACATGGGCCTGGCCCAATAATAAGGTGACGCAGCACCTAGAATAGCCTATGGAAGAATATTATGAAGTGGCATCTTGTATATCTCGTCCAAGGCCTCATGCACTCATTAGGGTGGCTTCAAAGTCTGGAATCATCACTTGTAACTCCGTTCTTGTTCCCCTTAGCATGCCAACATCTCCATGCTTGAACTTGCTCCAAGGTTCATCTTTCTTGTCCATGGTAGGCCCTTCATTTGTAAGCAAAACAAATGTATCCAATTTAGGCAGCATCATATTCTCATGAACATTAGAATCGTTACCAAGAAACGGAAGTACCTGATAATTCAATTGGCGTGCATGAGCTCGAGTAATTGGTCCAGTATGTATAGCAGCAGGGGCTGTGGGTGTAACAATGGTATTGATGTCCTCATCATCCTCCCCTTCTTGAAATGAAGTCGTCCTCGACGGAAGCTCATCTTCCCCACCCAAATAAGGCTTCAAATCTGCAATATTAAAAGTGGGACTAACCCCAAAATCTGCGGGCAACTCAAGTTTATATGCATTATCATTTATTTTCTCTAACACCTTAAATGGACCATCAGACGTGGCATTAGCTTTGATTTATGCAAATTAGGAAACCTATCCTTACATAAATGTAACCAAACAAGATCTCCGGTGCAAAGACAACATGTTTTCTACCCTTATCTCCAGCAAGTTTATATTTAGCATTCATCGCTCAATGTTTTCCTTAGTTAACTCATGCATTTTTAAAATCAATTCAGCACGTTCTTTAGCATCAAAATTAACCTTCTCCGAAGATGGAAGAGGCAACAAATCAATAGGTGCACGAGGAAGGAAGCCATACACAATTTCAAAAGGGCACATCTTAGTAGTAGAATGCAATGAACGGTTATAAGCAAATTCAATATGAGGCAATCATTCTTCCCACATTTTCTTATTATTCTTCAAAACAGCCCTAAGCATAGTAGACAATGTTCTATTGACTACTTCAGTTTGTCCATCGGTTTGGGGTGACAAGTAGTACTAAAAGCAGTTTAGTCCCCAACTTAGCCCATAAACATCTCCAAAAGTGGCTAAGAAATTTAGTATCACGATCTGAAACAATAGTATTTGGCACACCATGCAAGCGAATAATTTCACGAAAGAACAAATCAGCAACATTAACAACATCATCGCTTTTATGACATGGTATAAAGTGTGCCATTTTAGAATCTATCCACGACAACAAATATGCTATCCTCCCTTCTTTGTTCGAGGTAAACCTAAAACAAAGTCCATAGATATATCCTCCCAAGGAACACTAGGCACGAGCAAAGGCATATATAAACCATGAGGATTGAGTCGTGACTTAGCTTTTTGACATGTAGTGCAGCGAGCTACAAAACGCTCAACATCCCGTCTCATCTTTGGCCAAAAGAAATGTGTAGCAAGTATATCCTCCGTCTTCTTCACGCCAAAGTGTCCCATTAATCCTCCTCCATCGCCTCCTGCAACAACAAAAGACTAACAGAGCTAGCAGAATGCATAGCTTGTTAGCACGAACACAAAACCATCATTAATAACGAACTTGTTCCATGTTCTTCCCTCTTTACAATTCTGCATTACATCTTTAAAATCAGCATCATGCACATATTGATCTTTGATGGTCTCCAAACCAAATATTTTGAAGTCAAGTTGTGAAAGCATAGTATATCGACGAGACAAAGCATCAGCAATAACATTTTCTTTACCCTTCTTGTGTTTAATGACATAAGGGAAAGTCTCAATGAATTCAACCCATTTAGCATGTCTACGATTCAGTTTAGCTTGACTTTTAATATGTTTCAAAGATTCATGATCAGAATGTATAACAAATTCTTTGGGCCTTAAATAATGTTGCCATGTCTCTAAAGTCCGAACAAGAGCATATAATTCTTTGTCATAAGTAGAATAGTTCAGACTAGGCCCACTCAATTTTGAGAAAAGTATGCAACAGGTTTGCCATCTTGTAATAACACACCTCCTAATCCAATTCCACTAGCATCACATTCAAGCTCAAAAGTCTTATTAAAGTCAGGAAGTTGGAGTAAAGGAGCATGTGTCAACTTATCTTTCAATACCGTGAAGGCTTCTTCTGTGCGGTACCCCAAACAAAAGGCACATCCTTCTTTGTAAGCTCATTGAGAGGTGCAGCAATGGTGCTAAAGTCTCTCACAAAACGCCTATAGAAACCAGCGAGTCCAAGAAAACTCCTCACTTGTGTGACCGTTTTGGGCTGCGGCCAACTCTCAATAGCTTCAATCTTGGCTTTATCAACTTCAATTCCTGTGGAGTAACAACATAGCCAAGAAAAGATACTCGGTCGGTGCAAAAGGTGCACTTCCCAAGGTTACCAAACAAGCGTGCATCACGAGAGCATTAAAAACAACACGTAAATGTTCCAAATGTTCTTCCAAAGATTTGCTATAAATCAGTATATCATCAAAGTAAACTACCACAAATCGTCCAATGAAAGCACGTAAAACTTCGTTCATTAATCTCATGAAAGTACTAGGTGCATTAGTTAACCCAAAAGGCATGACTAACCACTCATATAATCCAAACTTAGTTTTAAATGCTGTTTTCCATTCATCTCCCAATTTCATACGAATTTGATGGTATCCACTCACGCAAATCAACTTTGGAGAATATTGTAGAGCCACTCAATTCATCAAGCATATCATCTAGCCTAGGAATTGGATGGCGATAACGAATAGTAATATTATTAATGCCTCTACAATCAACACACATACGCCGACGTACCATCCTTTTTAGGCACTAGTATAATAGGAACAACACAAGGACTAAGAGATTCGCGTATATAACCTTTGTCGAGCAGTTCTGTACTTGACGATAATCTCCTTCGTCTCCTCCGGATTGGTGCGGTATGGTGCACGGTAGGGTAGCGATGCACGGGAATTAAGTCAATTTGATGCTCAATCCCTCGAATAGGTGGTAATCTCGGTGGCACGTCTTGTGGGAAGACGTCAGCGAACTCCTGCAAAATGTTAGTGACAGCAAGGGGCAAAGAGGAAGGCACGTCCTCGAATGAAAATAATGCCTCTTTGCACACAAAAGCATAGAAAACAGATTTGCTAGAATCTAGCTCATCAATATCAGATTTGGTGGCAAATAAACATGCACTTTTCAGTTTAATTTCAGAAGCAACATTAGATGGTTTATTATTAGGCTTCATTTGTTGCTCAAATTCTTTTGACACAATCTGATTTTCACTCTTATTTTTCTCCTGTTTTGCTTTATTATCTCTATTAATATCATCTTTCAAAATGGAATCAGGAGTCATAGGAAGCAAAGTAATATTTTTATCCTTGTGAACAAGAGTATACTGATTGTTTCTACCATGGTGTAGAGAATTTTTATCAAATTGCCATGGTCTACCAAGTAATAAGGAACATGCTTGCATAGGTACCACATCACAATCAACATAATCAGCATATGTAGAGATACTAAAATGCACACTAACGAAGACGTGTTACCTTAACCTTGCCGCTGTTGTTGAACCATTGGATGTAGTAAGGATGTGGATGTGGTCTTGTGGTGAGAGAAAGCTTCTCCACCATATCCATGCTAGCCAAGTTGTTGCAGCTCCCTCCATCTATGATGACGCTGAATAGAACGTTCCTTCACAACTCCTTTGTATGGAACAAGTTATGCCTCTGATTTTGCTCAGCTTGTGTAACCTGCACACTCAAAACACGTTGAGCAACTAAATATTCATACTGTCAAGCATCTTGACAGCCATGTATTGCGTCTCAAGATCAGAATCATCTCCACCGTGTTCTTCATGTGTAATAAGAGCCAAAGTCTCTTCATCATAGTCACTAGCAGACTCATAGCCACCATCCTCGTAGCAATCATCACACGCTGAGATTGGCATTCTCTCATAAAATGTCCTCTTCCCTTACAACAACGACAAATAATATCACTTGTGTGCCTGTTGACGCCATGGAAGAAGAAGAGCTCTGTGTAGGCCAAGCAGTGTACTCTTGGCGATAGTGGTGGTTGTGCCTGCTTTCTTGTATCACGGTTGGAGGTGGCAGCCAGCGGAGGTGCGGTGTAGTAGAACGTGTGGAAGTAGATGATGCACGTGGTGTCCATGATGAAGGTCGACCTGCAGAAAAGTTAGTCGCGCCAAGGCACATCGATCCTGCACTTCACGTTCAGCTTTACAAGCAAGATGGAATAATCGAGTGATATTATTATAATCCTTGTAGTCTAGAATGGTCTGAATCTCTCTATTTAATCCACCCAGAAAACGTGCAAGCATAGCTTCATTCTCCTCAACAATACCACATCTAATCAAGCCAGTTTGTAATTCCTGATAATATTCTTCTACCGAATTTTTTCCTTGTCTTAAGCGCTGCAATTTTTGAAGTAATTCACGCTGATAATATGGTGGAACCCAACGAGTACGCATAGCAGTTTTCAAAGCAGCCCAAGTAGCTGGAATAGGATATAATCTACAATGTTCAGACCACCAAACACATGCAAAGCTAGTGAAAGCACAAACAGCAGCAGGAACACGTCTCTCCTCAGGATATTGTAAACATGTAAATCGTTGTTCAGTTTCTAACTCCCAAGTAAGATATATATCAGGAACATATCTACCCTCAAATGGTGGAATATTCAATTTCAGTTTAGGGAGATGGTCATGATCTCGTACCTGAAGGGGAGCCCGAACATTGCCATTATTTGCATGTGGACGACCTGGTGGTTGTGGTCTTTGGTGGTTGCACGTAGTTCGATGTTGATCAACCTCATCCTCGTAAGCTCTTACATAATCATCCTCCCCACCGCAGCAGCAGGAGCCACGAAGTATCAAGCAGCAGCACCAAGAAGCACCAGCAGCTTGGCGGTGAAGAGGGACACGGAAGCTTCGGCGGAGGGCTGTTTCGCGATGTGGAGGTAGTCCGTGTTGTTGTAGTAGAGGTGCGTTAGGTGCAGCCGGTGGTGGTGGTGGTAGACAGCGAGCAATTCATTAAACTTGTTATCGAGCTTTGTTTGACGCCTTCTCAATGCCATCTATCTTCTCCATGGCCTCTTCAAATCTATTTAGCACATCGTCCACCTGCCCACTCATCATTTGTTGAAACTTATCATGTAGCGCTTTGTTTGTCATGTTCTCCCGGTCGGTCTCGTCGGCTTGTGATCCTGCCATGGTTAGCAGCAATAGAAACACACAAGAATATGATTGACAGACTACTAGGAAGTGGTGGTGATGGTGTGGTGGGCGATCACAAATCCGTCGAGCAAATCTCAAATTCTTACCAGTTCTTACCAAAGAAGCGGCGGTGATCGGCAACCGATGTAGTCAAAACTCTCAAAGCTTGGATAGAGCGATTACGGGGAGAGTCAAACGCACGATGTAGATGTATGTGGAGCTGGGAAGGCTTATAATATGGTAGCAAAAAGGTTAGCAATAATCAATTCAGAGATGCAAAGTTGAATAAGCGCTCAACGACAGTCTTGTCTTTGGTCTTAGGCTAGACCGTGCTAGAGACGCGAGCCTAGAACACTAACAAAATCACGGTGCTGCACGTAAACAAGGGAAAAGCACACTGAAATTTTTTTTCGATTTTTTTTTTCGCTGCCTTTTTTTTTTTGCTGCTCTTTTTTTTTTTTTTGAAAAATCACTATAATGGCGAGTGTCTCAAAACTCTTCCAGGTCAAACCGACAGGATGGGCACGAAATTTTTTCGACCAATTTTTTTTTTTTGCCGGACCCAAAAGCTGAAGCGGGTCAAAAAACTTTCTATAACGGCGATTGTCTCAATACACTTAGAAACACCTAAAAATAGGATAGCCGAAAATTTTTTGACAAGTGCGTTTCGGAAATTTTGGGCCTAAGCGGAGGGTGGTTTTTTTTTTTCCGAAACCTACTCCGGCAAGGAAACACGAATCGGAAACTAGATGGATCTCGAAAACAACCCTAATATGCAAGGAACTCGGATTGGTGGTGGATATATGGTGGTGGATATATGGCAGCGGTGGTGGTATATGGATATGGATTCAGAGCGGTGGCGGATAAGCAATGGTGGAAGATGGCAAGGCGATGATGATGGTGCGGTGGCGGCGTGGCAACTTATGACCAGAACTCGAAACTCTAAAAGACTAGACTCTAAGACCAGCAACTTGACACGACGATGCAACCGCAAATTCAACAAAGCAAACCCTAAAAAGATTATGCAAAGGCTCAGATTGGTTCGGATATGATGAACTAACCCTAATTTTTTTTTGTGGCTTTTTCGTGGACTATAGGTATGAAGAACAGACTCGATCTAAACTACGGAAAACTGTAAAATCTCATCGAGCAACCTGAAAATCTGATACCACTTGATAGAGGCAAAGGTGTCCCGATGTTTCGATGAGATGGTGGCTATCGTTTCTGTGGGAGTCGACCTTGACGATCCGACTACGAACGTGCGAGATGTCGCGCCTTAGCAATCGCTAAACCAACTTCCGAGGGTTATTGACCACGCCGAGCACGATCAACGACCACGAGGGCCTGTTTCCTGCGAGCAAGCGAAGAACAAGCAAGAAACTGAGATTGCGATCTGGATATTGCGAATATAAGATGAAAGCTTTATTGATCAAGGTGGGGTTACGTGGCGCCTTTGTGCAGTCGTTGAACACAAGCGAAACGCGAAGTTGCAGCTATGGCGAACTTTTAATCTAAACAAAACCCAAGGTCTAAGCGGGCCCTAAGGGCTGTATATATGGAGGAAGAGGGGGAATTTCGTGGCCCTTGGTGGAGGGTCCAAATCAACCCTAACTCTTGTTTCCCACACATACGGACTCTAAAACAGCCTATACTTAAGTATTTCGAAATTACATGGGCCTGGCCCGATAATAAGGTGACGCAGCACCTAGAATAGCCTATGGACGAATATTATGAAGTGGCATCTTGTATATTTTGTCCAAGGCCTCATGCACTCATTAGGGTGGCTTCAAAGTCCTGGAATCATCACTTGTAACTCCGTTCTTGTTCCCCTTATGCATGCCAACATCTCCATGCTTGAACTTGCTCCAAGGTTCATCTTTCTTGTCCATGGTAGGCCCTTCATTTGTAAGCAAAACAAATGTATCCAATTTAGGCAGCATCATATTCTCATGAACATTAGAATCGTTACCAAGAAACGAAAGTACCTGATAATTCAATTGGCGTGCGCGAGCTCGAGTAATTGGTCCAGTATGTATAGCAGCAGGGGCTGTGGGTGTAACAATGGTATTGATGTCCTCATCATAGTCCATGGGATCCCAAAGCATCCTTTCTCTCAAGAGCTCGTTTCGTTAACTCTTGGGATTGAGAGGTTTATGAGTATATGTGAGTACCTACACAAACAAAGGCAAAGGGAAAATTGTGTGTGTGTGATAGATGTACAAATCATCCATCATGATGCGCACGTGCATGTGTCGGTTAGCACAAAATATCCAATGATCAAATAAATGAAATGTGTGATATAGAAACATGTCATCCATCATGAGAGGTTTGGTATTATGAATAGCATAATGGAGACTCAAATTGTGTAATGCATCACGAGAAATATCTATAGCATCGTTATTCATGGAATGCATAAGGTGCACGCAATCATGGGAATCATGCAAAGTATGAATGCATCAAGATCTCCTAATATGTATGAGGAAACTATGGGAAATATTGGCAACGTCCAAAACAAAGCATATTTGGTTCAATGTGATCATGGCATGACATAGTAGATGAATTGCACAAATCATGTAAAGGAAGCATGGCAATATCATCACATGAAAAAAAAAAGCCAATGACCATCATCTCGTCATCTATGCCATAAGTACAAATGGGATTGATTTTAATGGGGCATGCATAGTTACTATGTTGAGATTGTGATGAAACAAAATGGGAGATCTCACTCATAGCATATGACAAGTTCAATGGATTGTCAAACATGAAGTGACCAAAAGAATTTTCACATGATATCCTATGAAGAATAGCATCACAACTAGGCAACTCAACATGCTCATCATCATATTCATCATAAATAGGTAAGTCAAGGCATGAAGAAGTCTCATTAGCGTGAACCATGGGAATAGGTGGGTCTACATCATGGGAGCAATCGATGTCAAGAGAGTCCACTAGTGGGACAAGAGAAGCACCATCACCTATGTTACCTTTGGAGTGTCGCTCATGTGTTGTAGGTGAGGTGTTGAAGATCGTCTCGTTGTCATCTTCATCTTGATGGAACCATGTGGGAGGTGCATCATTATCCACCATGGCCATCGGTGTTTCCATTGGAGGGATGGACTCGTCGAGGATAGGCGTGTCATCATGTAGGAGACCTAGCACCAAAGAAGAAAACACACTAGGAGTAGAGGTTAAGTCGTTAAAAATCAAAGTGGCCTCACATGCCGTGTCAACTATCTCACTCGCTAAGTGTGGTGGCTCACTCACTCCCTCAAGGATGCTCTTACTCATATGGTTGGTGGAGTCACTCAAATGGTGCTCAACCTCACATAGGATGTGTGACATGCTCTCATGTGTGGGGCTAGTGGTGGTCACACTCATCCTCTCAATGTCACATATGGTGGAGTCACTCATCTCACTCATGGGGCAGTGGCTCTCCTCACATGGCACTTGGGGCATCTCTTCATATGTGGGTGTCGGAGGGATGTAGGTTCAAATGTCTCCATGTTCAACTCCTATCATCGTGGTTGAAGGGGTGTCCCTTGCTCGACCTTCTTGTCACCGTCTTGGTGTGGGAGGCCCATATGATGTGGCACCTCGTAGCTCGTCTACATGGCCGAAGGGGGTTTCCCATGCTCGGCCATCTTCCTTGGGGGGCTTCCGAAGATGGAAGTGTCACCCTCGCTCGTAGGTGGTCGCCTTGGACTTGTTGAAGTCGTTGTACGCGTACTCGTGGGAAGTAGGCGAAGATGTCGTACGTCCAAAGGCGAAGATGCCTTGATAGCACTTGGCGAAGATGCCAAAGTGGTTGTTGTAGCCGTAGCACCGTCTTGGTGGTGGCCGTCTCGCGGTCTTCTTTTGTGCTCATGAAGCTTGGACTTGGGGTGAAGTAGGGTTGTTGGGACTTGTGCATTTGCGCTTGTGGAGCATCTTCATGATGATGATGTCATTGTCGTGCTTGAGCTCGTAGTAGATGTCGTTCGTTGTCGTCGTGCACATGATGCTTGGAGGTGACTTGCCCTCCATGACGATGTTGATCACGAACGTGATGTTGATCGCCATGTAGATGTGGACGAGGACGATTTGCACTTGCATCGTTGCCGTGCTCCGAAGACTTGTGGCTTGAATGTCGCCGCCTTGAAGATGACGGAGGGGAAGAAGACTTGATCAAGGCTCTAATCTCCTCCATCCTTGCATCTTGCTCCTCTTTATGTGCGGAAAGCTTTTTGTCGATGTAGTCCCTTTTCCTTGCTTCGGAGTGACGAATGTCAATGGAGATGTTCTCGATGCGCTCTCGCAATCTTGATTGTGCGCCTTGCATTTGTCGTTGTAAATTGAAGATGGACGCTTTGGAGATGTAGTTGTTCACGCCGTTGTTGTTGTCGTAGACAGGAGAGGAAATTCCTTGCCTATCCATCACAAGACTCGAGCAAATATGAGTGGGAGAAAGAGAAGAACTTATACCAATGTACCTTGACCGATGTTGACGATGAATCAAGTTCACTCAAATGCGGACAATGTAATAGCACTATTGGTACCAATCCTTGTCGGTTCTCACACCTACACAAGTAAAAGCTTATGGTGGAGCTCGGTGAGGATAGTGGCACAAAAATTTGATGCAAAATGTTAGCAAGAGTCAATAATGTTGAAAGAGATTCACAAATTCGCAAGCGAAACAAGTAGACCAATAGCAATGAATGGCACACGGATGCACACACACGGATAGATAAATGGGGTCGTGCAACCAAGGAATGAGCACAAAATGTGGAATCCACGAAAAACGCTAGCACGATTGCTCAATAGGCGGATATGACACTTGTGCACAACCTATAATATGCAAAATGGATAAACTTCTATCCCAAGTATGGTATGCATGTATGGTTCCCGGTGTTTGATCCAAGATGATCGGATATGACAATCTTGTATGCAATGTGGTATGATGCTATGGCACTTGCTTACAAGCTCTTTGCTCTCTCTTTTTCTTTGCTTAAAAGCTTATTCTCTCTTTTTTTTATATGGCCACTTTTGCACAATGCACAAACCAAGATAGCAATTGTGTATATGCGGGAACAAACTTGTGACACAAGATATGATAGCAATATATGCACCACGATGATATGGTATGTATGCTATGGGAAGTATGATCACTAATGTGCACAAGTAACGTTGCCGGCAATACTCAAATGGCTAGTCTCGATAGGCAAGTAACGCAAAACGGGCTAGGGGTTAACAATGCAATGGCAAGGGGAATATACAATGGAGGGATACCACGATACCAAGATGATATGGAGGTTACCGTCCGGCGATGATGAGTGGCGGTGTTCTTGATGTAGAAACCAAGATTATGTAGTCTCGTCCCTAAGTAGCCGAAACACTTAGGAAATGGAAAAACCGCGAACTCAAAATCTCAAACGTCAAATGTCAAAATGGTGGTAGCGGAAAGCGGTGGTAGTTTGCACTTGGCAATGCGGAAGTGGAATGATGGGCTATACACGCTGTCGGAGTTGGTAGCACGGTCCCTAAGTGGACGAAACACCTTAGGAGACACAACTCTCAACACAACAAGATTGGGTTAAGTTGGGGTGGCGGAAGTGTATGGTGGGCAAGCCTATGCGGAAGTTGTGGAGGTGGTTGATGAAGAAGCAATCGTCCCTAAGTAGCCTAAACACCTTAGGAGACTCAAGTCACTACTCAAACAACCTCAAATGCTATGGTGAACAAAAAGAGTTAGTTTGCGAAAGACTATGGTGGTATTGCGGATGATGTGGTGGAAGCCCTAGGCAAAGATGCCAAAGTACCAAAAATTTGATGGTGTCAAAAGGTGGTGAAACCAAGGTGAGGACCTCGGGCACGTCGATAGCTTCAAAACGAGCCAAAGAACACTCAAATCAGAGTTCGGATGTGGAAGTTATGATGAAAATGCTGAAACTCGGAATGCTGAAACTGGCATGGGCGGTAGTACCGCTCGTGTCGGGATTTTTAAACTGTTTCGGGCTGGAACAGGGCCTGGCGGTAGTACCGCTTGTGGGGCGGTAGTACCGCTTGTGGTGCTAAGCGGTAGTACCGCTTGGAGGGCGGTAGTACCGCTCGTGTCGGGATTCTTCGCAGATCAAATCGGGGCGTGATTTTGGGGCGGAAAAGGATGATTTCGGGAGCAAAATTGGATGGCTTTCGTAGATGGAAAGAGGGAAACTTGGGGGGATGCTAGATCCACTCGAACCAAGCAAATCCACGGATCAAAATGATAGAGGCAAAGGTGTCCCGTCTTTCGATGAGATTGTGGCTATCGTTTAGGATGAAGTCGACTTTGACGATCCGACTATGAACGTGCGAGGACGTCGCGCCTTAGCAATCGCTAAACCAACTTCTGAGGGGTTATTGACCATGCCGGAGCACGATCAACCTGACCACGAAGGTCTGTTTCCTGCAGGCAAACGAAGAACAAGCAAGAAACTAAGATTGCAATCTAGATATTGCGAATAAAAGAGGAAAGCTTTATTGATCAAGGTGGGGTTACGTGGCGCCTTTGTGCGGTCGTTGAACACAAGCGAAATGCGCGAAGTTGCAGCTATGGAGAACTTTTAATCTAAACAAAACCCAAAGTTTAAACGATGCCCTAAGGGCTGTATATATGGAGGAAGAGGGGGGGGGATTTTGTGGCCCTTGGAGGAGGGGTCCGAAACCAACCCTAACTCTTGTTTCCCCACACATACGGACTCTAAAAACAGCCTATACTTAAGTATTTCAAAAATACACGGGCCTGGCCCAATAATAAGGTGACGCATCACCTAGAATAGCCTCTAGACGAAATTTATGAAGTGGCATCTTGTATATTTCGTCCAAGGCTTCATGCACTCCTTATGGTGGCTTCAAAGACCTGAAATCATCACTTGTAACTCCGTTCTTGATCCCCTTGCGCATGCCATCAACTCCATGCGTGTTCTTGCTCCAATGTTCATCCTTCTCCAAGCTAGGCCCTTCATTTGTAAGCAAAACAAATGTATCAAATTTAGGCAGCATCATATTTTCATGAACATGAAAATCATTACCAAGAAACGAAAGTACCTAGTAATTTAATTGGCGTGCGCGAGCTCTAGTAATTGGTACAGTATATGTAACAGTAGGGGCTGGGGCTGTGGGTGTAACAATGGTATTGATGTCCTCATCATCCTCCCCTTCTTGAAATGAAGTCGTCCTCGACGGAAGCTCATCTTCCTCACCCAAATAAGGCTTCAAATCTGCAATGTTAAAAGTGGGACTAACCCCAAAATCTGCAGGTAGCTCAAGTTTATATGCATTATCATTTATTTTCTCTAACACCTTAAAAGGACCATCAAGACGTGGCATTAGCTTTGATTTTGCAAATTAGGAAATCTATCCTTACATAAATGTAACCAAACAAGATCTCCAGGTGCAAACACAACATGTTTTCTACCCTTATATCCAGCAAGTTTATATTTAGCATTCATACGCTCAATGTTTTCCTTAGTTAACTCATGCATTTTTGAAATCAATTCAGCACATTCTTTAGCATCAAAATTAACCTTCTCCGAAGATGGAAGAGGCAACAAATCAATAGGTGCACGAGGTAGCAAACCATACACAATTTCAAAAGGGCACATCTTAGTAGTAGAATGCAATGAGCGATTATAAGAAAATTCAATATGAGGCAAGCATTCTTCCCACATTTTCTTATTATTCTTCAAAACAGCCCTAAGAATAGTAGACAATGTTCTATTGACTACTTCAGTTTGTCCATCAGTTTGGGGGTGACAAGTAGTACTAAAAAGCAGTTTAGTCCCCAACAAAACCATAAACATCTCCAAAAGTGGCTAAGGAATTTAGTATCACGATCTGAAACAATAGTATTTGGCACACCATGCAAGCGAATAATTTCCCGAAAGAACAAATCAGCAACATTAACAGCATCATCGCTTTTATGACATGGTATAAAGTGTGCCATTTTCGAAAATCTATCCACGACAACAAATATGCTATCCCTCCCCTTCTTTGTTCGAGGTATACCTAAAACAAAGTCCATAGATATATCCTCCCAAGGAACACTAGGTACAGGCAAAGGCATATATAAACCATGAGGATTGAGTCGTGACTTAGCTTTTTGACATGTAGTGCAGCGAGCAACAAAACGCTCAACATCCCGTCTCATCTTTGGCCAAAAGAAATGTGTAGCAAGTATATCCTCCGTTTTCTTCACGCCAAAGTGTCCCTAGTCCTCCTCCATGCGCCTCCTGCAACAACAAAAGACGAACGGAGCTAGCTAGAATGCATAGCTTGTTAGCACGAAACACAAATCCATCGTTAACGACGAACTTGTTCCATGTTCTACCTTCTTTACAATTCTGTAATACATCTTTAAATTCAGCATCATGCACTGATTCAGTTTAGCTTGACTTTTAATATGTTTCGAAGATCCATGATCAGAATGTATAACAAATTCTTTGGGCCATAAATAATGTTGCCATGTCTCTAAAGTCCGAACAAGAGCATATAATTCTTTATCATAAGTAGAATAGTTCAGACTAGGCCCACTCAATTTTTCAGAAAAGTATGCAACAGGTTTGCCATCTTGTAACAACACACCTCCTAATCCAATTCCACTAGCATCACACTCAAGCTCAAAAGTCTTATTAAAATCAGGAAGTTGGAGTAAAGGAGCATGTGTCAACTTGTCTTTCAATACCGTGAAGGCTTCTTCCTGTGCGGTACCCCAAACAAAAGGCACATCCTTCTTTGTAAGCTCGTTGAGAGGTGCAGCAATTGTGCTGAAATCTCTCACAAAACGCCTATAGAAACCAGCGAGGCCAAGGAAACTCCTCACTTGTGTGACCGTTTTGGGCTGCGGCCAACTCTCAATAGCTTCAATCTTGGCTTTATCAACTTCAATTCCCTGTGGAGTAACAACATAGCCAAGAAAAGATACTCGGTCGGTGCAAAAGGTGCACTTCCCAAGGTTACCAAACAAACGTGCATCACGTAGAGCAATAAAAACAACACGTAAATGTTCCAAATGTTCTTCCAAAGATTTGCTATAAATCAGTATATCATCAAAATAGACTACCACAAATCGTCTGATGAAAGCACGTAAAACTTTGTTCATTAGTCTCATGAAAGTACTAGGTGCATTAGTTAACCCAAAAGGCATGACTAACCACTCATATAAACCAAACTTAGTTTTAAATGTTGTTTTCCATTCATCTCCCAATTTCATACGAATTTGATGGTATCCACTACGCAAATCAACTTTGGAGAATATTGTAGAGCCACTCAATTCATCAAGCATATCATCTAGCCTAGGAATAGGATGACGATAATGAATAGTAATATTATTAATGCCTCTACAATCAACACACGTCCGCGACGTACCATCCTTTTTAGGCACTAGTATAATAGGAACAGCACATGGACTAAGAGATTCGCGTATATAACCTTTGTCGAGCAGCTCCTGTACTTGATGCCTAATCTCCTTCGTCTCCTCTGGATTGGTACGGTATGGTGCACGGTTGGGTAGCGATGCACCGGGAATTAAGTCAATTTGATGCTCAATCCCTCGAATAGGTGGTAATCCCGGTGGCACGTCTTGTGGAAAGACGTCAGCGAACTCCTCCAAAATGTTAGTGACGGCAGGGGGAAAAGAGGAAGGCACGTCCTCGAATGAAAATAATGCCTCTTTGCACACAAAAGCATAGCAAACAGATTTGCTAAAATCTAGCTCATCAATATCAGATTTGGTGGCAAGTAATCATGCACTTTTCAATTTAATTTCAGAAGCAACACCAGATGGTTTATTATTAGGCTTCATTTGTTGCTCAAATTCTTTTGCCACAATCTGATTTTCACTCTTATTTTTCTCCTGTTTTGCTTTATTAGCTCTATGAATATCATCTTTCAAAATGGAATCAGGAGTCATAGGAAGCAAAGTAATATTTGTATCCTTGTGAACAAGAGTATACTGATTGTTTCTACCATGGTGTACAGAATTTTTATCAAATTGCCAGGGTCTACCAAGTAATAAGGAACATGCTTGCATAGGTACCACATCACAATCAACATAATCAGCATATTTAGAGATACTAAAATGCACCCAAACAGTACGTGTTACCTTAACCTTGCCGCTGTTGTTGAACCATTGGATGTAGTAAGGATGTGGATGTGGTATTGTGGTGAGAGATAGCTTCTCCACCATCGCCATGCTAGCCAAGTTGTTTTTTTTTGACTGAGAACTGTGGGGCAAAACCCCCACAGCAATTCAAAACTTTATTAAAACCAGCAAGACAGTTACAACAACATGATTACAAGAGGTAACCAAAAGGTAAAAGGAAAAGAAAAGACTAAACTTTGCTAGCCAAGTTGTTGCAGCTCCCTCCATCTATGATGACGCAAATAGAACGTTCCTTCACAACTCCCTTTGTATGGAACAAATTATGCTTCTGATTTTGCTCAGCTTGTGTAACCTGCACACTCAAAACACGTTGAGCAACTAAACATTCATACCTGTCAGCATCTTCAGCAGCCATGTATTGTGGATGAGCAAGGCTCTCACACAAACATGAGCTAATCCTTTGCTAACCCTAACTAGAAGGAGGTGGAGAAGTATATATAGTCTAGATGAATGAAAGGGTAAGTGGCTTCGGCCCAACACACGGGAGGACGCACAGGCGTTGGACGTCCGACAGGTACCGGACGTCCGGTGGCTCGCGAGGGTCCGGTCGTCCGGTGTATGTCGGACGTCCGGCGTTTTGGTTCTGGACAGGGGGCGTCGGACGTCCCGTTGGCGTCGGTCGTCCGGGCGCTGGAGAGTGTCGGACGTCCGGTGTCTGGCGGTCGTCCGGGCGCTGTAGGTTTCCTCGGCTGCCGTCGATCTACCTGGTGGAGTCTCCAGGCGTTGGACGTCTGAAGATCGTCGGTCGTACGGTGGCTATCGGACGTCCGACCGCTGTAGCTTCCGAACAGCTCTTCCTCTTGTTCCTCGCGCTTGGTGTCCTCGCCATCTTGTCCAATGCTCGTAGCTGTTCCATTGCCTTCCTCTTGGTTCTTGGACATGCATAGCACACACGTTTGAGGTAGTAGCCATGTCTCACATGTGGAAAGGGACGATTCGGAGAGGAGCGAGTTCACCTTGTGTCCAATGGCGCATGTTCGAGGTCTCGTCATATGTCCTCTTGGTGTTTGGAGAGTAGTCGGAGTGTACATGGGGATGAACGTGGGATGCTCCGCATCACCTGGCTTCAAAGGCTTCATCAGAACTTGCATGTTGTGATTTGTAAGCTCAGGTTCACTGTAGACGCAACGAGCAGCTTCAAGGGGAGGACTGAGTGGTAAGGCACGAAGCAATTCAGTTGCTGGTGCCTTGTAGTGAGTATTTTCAGACATCCAGTCCAGCACCCATGAATTCACATCTTCAGAATCTCCTGTGATGTGTAGCGTCGCATAAAATTGAAGAATGAGTTCTTCATTCCAATCACATATGTCAGTGAAGAAATTTAATAGTCCAGCGTCGTGAAGAACACTGAGGACTGGCTCGAAGCACAAAAGAGATTCCATATCCACGTGAGGAATGTGCGCATGATCAAAGACTTTGTCTTTGTTGAACAGCACTGAGGAATAGAAATTAGCCTGGCTGGCCGTCCAGAAACGCATCTTCCTAATGCAAGCTGAGTCATAGGGGTTGTAGTCAGTGAAGAATACATGCTCGCCGAAGAAATCTTCAGCCTTGAATTTTTGCTTCCTTGAGAATGGATCCTTTGGCTTGGGCATAGGAGTGTCAGTGAGTTGCATCACAACCTCAGGAATCGCAATCTCAGGTTCTTCGGGCTGAGGAATTTCTGGTTCCTCTTCAGTGGCAGTCTGCGTCTTTAGATGTTCAGCAGCAGTAGTTTCTTCAGCACTAGTGGCTGGAATTTCTTCACGTACAGAAGAAGTGGGTGAGTTTCTTCAGAGCCCATTTGAACAGTTTGTGCAGGGGACTGAGGTATTTGCTGCAATGGTGTGAAGAGTGCAGAGTTGGGATGCTGACTTTCCCAAAAGTCATCATTCATCACTAGTGTGGTGCAGCCAATGTCCACATCTTCATCTTCCATTTCTTCAACGCCACCCTCTTCAGCTGTGAACTGAGGCATAGGCGAGGAAACAATTGGTGTTGAAGGGATCTCATCCACTTCAATTTCTTCATCCATCTGCTCTGATGAAGCAGCAGAAGGATTGCCATCATCAGATCCACTGGGGATCACATATTCTTCATCGAAAGGTACGATTTCCTTTGATGGCATGGTTGAGATCGGAACAGCATCAATGGGATTTGCAAACGAACTGGTCAAAGACTTCATCTTCTTCGGAGCTGAAGAATCTGAAGTAGTTGATGCTTTCCTTTTCTTCACAGCTGCACGCTCTGCAGCCTTGGTCTTCTTCACATCTGATGCAGATGGAAGGATTGGAGTTGGGGTAGGCGCAGGAGGAGCAGAGGAATCTGGTTGATTTTCTTCAGGCACAACTGATGTAGTTGCCCTGACCTCTTCATTTTCTTCAGGCGCACCGCTAGTGGATGCCACGGCAATTTCTTCGGTGGTGGAATGTAGTCATCAGCCACGGAACTCATATTTTCTTCAAGCCTTTGAAAGTCATCGTGGTCTTGGCATGTCCTTTAGTTGGCTGAGCAGATGCTTCAGCCTGAGAAATTTCCTGTTGCGTTGGAGCTGCAACATTGGTGGTGAACTTCTCAGTCAGTTTAACAAACCTGACTTTGGCTCCTTGCCAATCAGCATAGTAGGCATTGAAATCATCGCTGAGGGTTTTGATTTCAAACTGGATTTTTACAAGTTCATCAGTTGTCATAGAGACAACGTTGTTCTTCAGAAATTTCTCCTTCCTGTACTACACCTTCTTGATCTGCCTGGCCTTCTCATATTTCCATTTTTCTTCTTGAATGAAATGGGTCAGCATGTGACTTTGGCCAGGTGTCAACTTGAAATTAGGCATAGGGGTGTTTGGGTCCTTGTGCCAGAGATCAATATAATCAAGGATCAACCTTGGATCCAAAAGCAGTGGCACATTTGTGCCTTTGGCTCTAGCGGCCCTGACTTGCCTATCTCTGATGATCTCAGCAAGTTCTTCATCATCAGCTTCGCCTTCTTCAGACGGCACTTGAAAGGCGACCTGCTTCTTCTGAGGACTAGGGCAAGGACCTCGTCCAGTAGTGGCCTTTGTCTTCAGCAGAGAGGGTCCCGTTGAAGAATTGGGTGCGGCTGAGGAACTAGCTGAAGCTCCTGAGGCGATAGAGATGCCCGCAGTCCTTTGGCACGTGGCAAGATGCAAATGTGCAGACGACTTTGTCGGAGCAGTTGATGACTTTGGAGGAGCTAAGGATTTTGGAGGAGCAGGAGCAGCGTGAGGAATTGGCCTTGAAGGCTTTGAAGATTCCGGCTGTGAGGGCATAGCTGAGGAACTTGGCCTTGAGGGCATTGAAGGTGAAGCACTTGGCTTACGCGCATGCTTCTTTGCCATGGATTTCTTCGGCTTGACAGAAGCCCCAGCGGCTACAGCAGCAGCAGAGTCTTCATTGAATTTCCTCACTGCTTCTTTTGCTTGTTCGGCCAACTTGCCCTAGCGCTTGGCCCATTCTTCACGATAGTCCTCACCGCGCTTCAGGCTGGTGGGATCCGCTTCTTGGCCAGGTGCCAGTGGAGGTCTTAGGCATGGAGGATTGAGTGTGAATTTCTTCATGTACTTTGGAGTTACATACCTGTACTCCTTCCACTCTCTTTGCCATCTCCTTTCTATCCTCTGGATACGCACCTTGCGCTGAATTTTGTTTTCCTTACCAAACTTGGCCTCATCAGGAGTGCAATAGTCTTTGTATATATCATCAAGGATCTCAAAGGCAGTGTCGATTTCAGGCCTCTTTCCTCCTTTCTGTGGCTTCTTTCCGTCTGCCATTTTCTTCAGCTGAGGAATTTGAACAATCGAATTCTCTGAAGAAGTATGTCACTTTTCTTCGAGGAACGCTGCAAATGAGTTAAGTTGATGAGAACCTAGTGATTCAGCAGCGGACATGAGTACCTGTGAACAGAGTATAGTTGCGAGGAATTTGGAGAGATCATATGCATTCTCAGAAGGTTTTTCAAAAAGAACAAGTTTCAGGAATTTGACCAGATGAGTCTTGAAGAATTTCACTAAGCGTTCTTCGTCTTAGGTTCCAGAGTTGTATAGATCGAAGATCCACACAATTGAGGAATCTTGAAGAAAAATGATGCTTAGAGAAACGAATAGAGAACAGATGACTTGTGAGGTGTTTGGTGTGTGACGATTTGAAGAAAAACACCTTTGAAGATTTTGTAGTAAACATTTGAATCAAGGAGGGCAGTAAAAGTAACTTTTAATTACCCTGAACAAAGAACACGACGAACAGTGAGATGGAGAAGTGAAGTTCGTCTGTGCAGATCTTCCACGCCCTAACTCGGCGTTGGAAGACGGCTACGGCGGCGGCGGAGTGAAGATTTCCGTGGCTGGCGCGAGTACGACGGCGACGAGGTCGAGGCAGTGAAGCTCTTCCTCACCGGCGATGATGGAGTAGCGGTTGCGCTAGGGTTTGAGAAGCTCGAGCTGGAGAAGGAGGTCGAGCGGAGTAAAGAAAGTGAGGAAGGGGAGAGGGGGTATTTATAGCCACGGTGAAAAACGGTTCGAAGATTTTGGACGAACGTGCCCCTGACCCTTCTCATTCACATGACATGTGTCACCCACGTACTGAGAAGTGGAGATCTTGTTAGATCGTGGGTGAATAGATAAGTCTATCGTGGGATGCGGAACGGTTTGAGCGGCAAAGCCAAAAATTTGGATAAGATAAGTTAAAAGTTATGTTTGCAAATTCTTCAGCTGACAAGGACACAGTGAAGATTTTGAACGAGTTTCAAATAGAACACACATGAAGAATTTGTGAATAGATTGGGTTGAGTATAGCATATAGGGGGAAGGGTCCGATCACATTCACTTAGCAGAAAACACAACTTGAAGAAATAGCAATAAGCCAATGAAGAAAAACGATGGAAACAGTGAAGATTTTGCAAAGTTGAAGAATCTGAACAACTGAGGAATTTCAAGAAACTGAGGAAAAACTCAAATTGAAGATTTTCAACTTTGTGTGGTGGCGTGACCCACCATATAAGAATGATGATTTCAGACACCGCATACAATTGTCGTAGGGTTCTGAGAATAAAATTCTTCGTTAATTTCTTCACACTTAGAGTGTTATTCTTCATTGATTGAAGAAAAATGTTCTTCATGTGTTGCACATCTAAGTCATTAATTTTGCATCAGTGTTAGGATGAGTGTCCTTTTCAAAGAACATTCGAAGCCTCTAAGATATTTAGCTCACACCGCAACTTGCTAAATCTCTTCTCATCCAAGGGCTTTGTGAAGATATCGGCTAGTTGTTCTTCAGTCTTCACATGCTCAATAGAAATGTCGCCCTTCAACACATGGTCACGAAGAAAATGATGACGAATCTGAATGTGCTTTGTCTTCGAGTGCTGAACTGGGTTGTGAGCAATCTTGATGGCACTCTC
Source organism: Aegilops longissima (assembly GCA_021605205.1). Classification (NCBI taxonomy): domain Eukaryota; kingdom Viridiplantae; phylum Streptophyta; class Magnoliopsida; order Poales; family Poaceae; genus Aegilops; species Aegilops longissima. Next base: position 261,889,267 of record CM038679.1, read on the forward strand.
ATTGTCACAGAGGAGAGGCACTTCTTCACGTTGACGCCGTAGTCCTTGAGATTTTGCTTCATCCATAGCAGTTGAGCATAGCAAGAACCAGCAGCAATGTGCTCGGCTTGATGATGAAGCGGTGATCGTGATTACGTTTCTTCGAGGACCAACAGACCAAGGATCGTCCGAGGAAATGACATGTACCAGATGTTGACTTGTGGTCCACATGATCACCAGCATAGTCACAGTCAGAATATCTAATGAGATCAAAAGTCGAGCCCTTGGGGTACCATAATCCAAGTGTTGGTGTGTGAGCTAGATATCGAAGAATATGCTTCACAGCCTTATGGTGTGATTCCTTCGGTGTAGCTTGAAATCGGGCACACATGCAAACACTAAGCATTATATCTGGCCTAGATGCACATAAGTACAATAAAGAACCAATCATGGAGCGGTATACCTTATGATCGAAGTCAATACCATTTTCATCGATTACACGAGATGGCCATTTGTGGGCATAGGAATTTTGACGCCTTTGCAATCTTGCATGCCGAATTTCCTCAATACATCCTTGAGGTATTTCTCCTGAGATATGAATATGCCATTGCGATGTTGACGAATTTGAAGACCTAAGAAGAATTTCAATTCTCCCATCATAGACATTCGATATTCTTCACTCATCATATAGGCAAATTCATCACTATAACATTGGTCAGTACAGCCAAAGATAATATCATCAACATATATTTGGCACACAAACAGTTCACCGTCATAAGATTTAGTGAAAAGAGTAGGTCGAGTGAACCGGGTTTGAAGCCTTTCTTCATGAGGAATTCCTTCAAAGTATCATACCACGCCCGAAGGGCCTGCTTGAGGCCATAGAGGGCCTTATTGAGTCTGAAGACTTTGTCAGGATGCTTTGGATCTTCAAAACCTGGGGGTTGAGCAACATATACTTCTTCCTCAAGCTTACCATTGAGGAATGCACTTTTCACATCCATTTGATATAGAGTGATATCATGATGGTTAGCATAAGCAAGTAATATGCGAATAGCCTCAAGTCTAGCAACAGGTGCAAAAGTTTCATCAAAATCAATTCCTTCAACCTGTGTGTAGGCTTCAGCTACAAGCCATGCCTTATTCCTCACCACAAGGCCATTTTCATCTTGCTTTTTGTTGTAGATCCACTTTGTGCCAATGATATTTTGCTTGCGAGGATCTGGACGTTTGACCAGTTCCCAGACGTTGTTGAGCTCAAACTAATGTAATTCTTCTTGCATGGCCTGAATCCACTTAGGCTCCAGAAATGCTTCATCTACCTTAGTGGGCTCTGTGATAGAGACAAAAGCATAGTGCCCACAAAAGTTAGATAAATGTGAAGCTTTTGAGCGTCCGAGAGGACCTGGTGCTTCAGTGTCATTGATGATCTTTTCAACTTGCACTTCTTTTGCAACGCGAGGATGAACTGTTTGTCGTCGAGGAATTTGATCAGCATTTTCTTCAGCACCATTTTCTTCAGGTGCATTAGCTCGACGTTCTTCACCCTCTGGAACGAATTCTTCAGCAGATTCTTCAGTAGGAATGACATCCTCAGTAGCCTTGAACTTGGTAGTTTCCTCAAGTGTTGGTTCATCTATCACAGAAGGTAGGTGCTATCTTTGCGAGCCATTAGTTTCATTGAACCGCACATCTACAGTTTCAACAACCTTGTGAAGAACGTTATTCAAGACTCTGTAGGTGTGCGAGTCCTTTCCGTGACCAAGCATAAAACCTTCATGTGCTTTCGGTGCAAATTTAACATTGTGATGAGGATATCTAATCCAACATTTAGCACCGTAGACTTTGAAATAACTCACATTGGGTTTCTTGTTAGTGAGGAGTTCATAGGCAGTCTTCTTGAAGAATTTGTGAAGATATACCCTGTTGATGATGTGGCACACAGTGTAAATTGCCTCAATCCAGAAGTGACGAGGCGTCTTGTATTCATCAAGCATAGTGCGAGCCATCTCAACAAGAGTCATGTTCTTGCGCCCCACGATGCCATTTTGCTGAGGAGTATAAGGACCAGATAACTCATGAGTAATACCAAGTTCATCAAGATAGTCATCGAGACCAGAATTCTTGAACTCAGTCCCATTGTCACTTCTGATGTGCTTGATCTTCACACCAAAGTTGGTTGAAGCCCTCGAGGAAAATCGTTTGAAGACTTCCTGCACTTCATGTTTGTAAGTAACAATGTGTACCCATGTGTAACAAGAATAATCATCAACAATAACAAGACCATATAGAGATGCATCATAAGTGACTGCTGAGTAATGATTAGGACCGAAGAGATCCATATGAAGCAATTCAAATGATCGAGTGGTGGTCATGATAGTCTTCGCTGGAATGATAGTCTTCGCTGGATGCTTAGCCTAGGTCATCTTTCCTGCTTCACAGGCACCGCATAAGTGATCCTTGAGGAACTTGGCATTCTCAATGCCAATGACATGCTTCTTCTTCGCAAGCGTGTGCAAATTCCTCATGCCTGCATGACCAAGTCGTCGATGCCATAGCCAGCCTATACGAAGCTTTTGTAGTAGGCACACGGTGGCTGTGGTCTGTAGAGAAATCAACAATATACAAGTCTCCTCTCCTAAAGCCTTCGAAGACTTTGGAATTGTCAGCTTCCATAACCACAACACAACGATACTTGCCAAAGACAACAACCATATTAAGATCGCAAAGCATTGAGACAGAAATGAGGTTGTATCCTAAGGACTCGACAAGCATGACTTTGTCCATGTGTCGATCCTTTGTGATCGCAACCTTACCTAGACCCAATACGACTTTTGCCTTTATGCGCAAAGATGATATGCTTGAGATCACGATGGTGATAAGGAGCATCCATCAATAGATTCTTGTCACCAGTTATGTGATTTGTACATCCACTATCGAGGACCCACTTAGTGGCTTTGGGTTGATCATCCTGCAGATGAATTAGTGCAGCTTACAACCTTCATATACTTCATCAGTGAAGAATATGACATCACAATTCATCAGATCAATTTCATCAAGTAATAGAACAGATAAAGCAGTATGAGGTTGTGAGAAATGAAAGTTCATTTCTTCATGATTAGCCTGCATCCTATCAGGCACTTTTCAGGTCTCCAGCAAATTCTTCAGACGTTTGAGCACGTCTGGAGACCTGACCCTGCATAAGAGATTATTTCTTTTTCATCATCACCCACATCTGAAGGGGTGGCAAAGAGTTCATCACTCTGCGAGCTCCATATGAGAAAGGTGGCATAGACGCCAATCCATTTTGTTTCACATAAGAGGAGTTAGGGTAAGCATATGAATAAGCAGAGAAATTCTTCGAGGACTTATGAACATAATGGTTAGAAGAATAATGCTCATATTCATAGCCCTTAGCTCTTCCCTGCGAAACAGAGTTGTTAGCACGATGATATTCATGTGAGGACTTTGATCCTTTTGAGGAATATGATCCACATGAGGAATTCGGTCCGTATGAGGACTTGGATCCATATGAAGAATTTAGTCCATATGAAGAATTTGTTCTGGGGCTCCTATTCTTCACAGGTGGTGTCATGAGCACATTCATCTGAAGACGTTCAAGGCACCTTTTGGGAACCCATATTTTCTTCATAGGGGAACCGTTCTTGCAATTAGTACCAACATACCTAGCAAATACTTCACCATTCTGATTTTTGAACAGTTTATAGTTGGAGTCAAATGACTCATGAGAAGAATGAGAAAATTCACATGTAAAGCTAGATAAATTAGATGGATCAACTGGAGGTCCCTTTGCAGCAACCCATGAGATTTTGGGGTACTACTCAGGCTTCCAATATGTACCATCAGAATTGAGTTTCCTCTCAAAAGCAATACCCTCTTTCCTAGGGTTCCTGTTGTGGATCTGCTTTTTAAGCACATCACAAAGAGTCTGATGCCCTTTGAGGCTTTTGTACATGCCTGTCATGTTGATGCGGAGCATCCCACGATCATCCCCATGGACCTACAACCGTCTCATCAAGAGCCAAGAGGACCCATGACACGAGCTAGAGCTAGAGCTCTCGAGAACGAGGTGACCTCTTTCCTTATTGATATCACATATGATCCACTCGAGACATGGCTACTACCTAAGTCCGATATGCTATGCGTGATTAGGTGTCAAGGGGAACCTCCCGAGGGTGCGCGTCAAGACGGACAAGCCGCCAAGTCCATGGATGAAGAGAACCAATGGAAACAAGCAAAATCACCTTCCAGGGCCGGACATCCGCCATGACCCCGGACATCCGGCCCTGGAGACGCCTACATCGCCTCACCAACCTGCCCAAGTTCACGGGACCGGACATCCGGCCTCCCAGCCGGACATCCGGCCCGTCTCGAGGCCCCGGATATCCGGCTCCCCAGCCCGGAAATCCGGCACCCCCCTTCCCGGTTCTGCTGAAACGGCCGCTCTAGCCCGGACATCCGGGCTGAGAGCCCGGACATCCGGCGCCTCGAGAAGGCCCGGACATCCGGCCCGACGCCCGGACGTCCGGTCTCCCCTGCCTGCGCGCAGTGTCTCAGGGCCATGACCCTTGTACCCCTTCGCCCGAGACTACATATACTTGATCCCCTCCTCATTCTAGGGTTAGCTTGGGATTAGCTCATATTTTTGTGTGAGAGCCTTTGCTCATCCACTTGGCTACTTTCTCCTCGGAGATCAGGACCTCTACGGAGAAGATCCCCAAGCGGATTCAAGACCCCCTTCTAGGGTGGACCCATCAAGACCTCCTCTCGGAGAAGAACGGCTACTCGTGTATCCTTACCTTTGTTGATCTCGAATCTTGTGCCACTCTATGCATTCGATAATCTAGCACTTGTGTGATTGACTTCTTGTCGGTTGAGTGACTTCTCTCTCGTTTTCCCCGTGTTTTCCCTCTTGTTCTTCCGCGTGTTCGTCGTGATTCACCGTAGGATCCGCTCCAACGTGAAAGATCGTCCATGTAGGGTTCCACCCTATATCACATGTATAATTCCTTCAGCCCTGCATCGTCAGTGATACTAGCAATGTCCTCAGATGAGGAATTATTGATAGCAGAGGCAGATGAAGAATTTGTAACATTAGAAGCATTTTAACATTCAGGTGAAAAATTAGCAAATTCACGTTCAATGCATTTCAAACATGGAGGAACAAATTCTTCCTGAGCAGCGTTGATTTGTTGAGCAAGTAATGAATCGCGCTCCTTCTGAAGATTTTCATAACTCACTCTTAGCTTCTCAAGATCTTGCTTTCTTTGAAGAAATTCATATGAAAGCTTCTCATGATCAGATAAGAGAGTGTTATGATGACCTTGAAGGTTGTCAAACCTGGTCTGAAGTCTCTGAAGATTTTCAGTCAAGGTTTTAGTGCGATCCATTTCTTCACCCAACATATCATCACTTTTGTCTAGCATGTTTTGAACCTTTTCAAAAGCCCTTTGTTGTTTCACGGCAATCTTAGCAAGTTTAGAATAGTTGGGCTTAAGATTTTCATCAGATTCATTCTCACTTGATTCAGAGAAGGTATATTTGAGTACCTTGGCACCCTTTGCCTTGAAGCAATAGGTGGGAGCATAGTCATCATTGCCTTCATCAGCCTTGTTGGTGAAGCCATTTTCTTCAGAGTTGAAGATAGACTTGCCGACGAATGCAGTAGCAAGAGCTAGACTTGCTACTCCAGACTCGGACTCCTCAGATGCCTCCTCTTCCTCATGTTCCTCATATTCAGCTTCAGAGTCCATTTCCTTGCCAATGAATGCCTGAGCCTTCTTGGAGCTGTTCTTCTTGTAAGATGAAGACTTTGAGGATTTTGATGATGAAGATTTTGAGGATTTCTTCTTTTTCTTCGCATCATCAGAACTATAATCCTTGTATTTCTTCTTCTTTGATTCCTTTTCCCACTGAGGACAATCTTGAATGCAGTGTCTAGGTTTCTTGCATTTGTGGAAAAGCCTCTTCTTGTAGTCACTGGATGAGGAATCATTGCTCCTTGAGGGTCTTCCAAAGCGACCACGTCTTGAGAACTTCTGGAATTTCTTCACGAGCAGTGCTAGCTCATGACTCAGTTCTTCAGGGTCACCAAGGCTGCTACCAGAACTTCATCTTCAGACTCAGAAACAGCCTTGGCCTTCAGTGCACGTGATCTACCATAGCTCGAACCATAGAGATCTCTCTTTTCAGCAAGCTGGAACACATGAGTATTTAGCCTCTCGAGGATATCAGCGGGATCAAGTGACTTGTAATCAGCTCATTCTTGTATCATCAATGCCAGAGTATTAAATGAGGAATCAAGCGACCTCAACAATTTCTTCACCACCTCATGGTCGGTGATGTCAGTGGCACCAAGCGCTTGAAGCTCATTTGAGATGTTAGTGAGGCGATCGAAGGTTTGTTGAACATTTTCATTGTCGAGTCTTTTGAAGCAGTTGAAGAGATTGCGAAGAACATCAACTCGAGAGTCACGCTGAGTTGAAACTCCTTCATTCACTTTGGACAGCCTATCCCATATAAGCTTAGCAGTTTCCAAAGCACTCACTCTTCCATACTGTCCTTTGCTCAGATGGCCACATATGATATTCTTCGCTTGAGAATCAAGTTGCTTGAATCTCTTCACATCGGTAGCGTTCAGTGAGGGTGAGACAGAGGGAACACCATTTTCCACAACATACCAGAGATCGTTATCAATTGCCTCAAGATGCATTCGCATCTTATTCTTATAGTAGGGGTAGTCCGTCCCATCGAAGGTAGGACACCCAGCAGAGTCTTTGATCATACCTGCGGTCGACATAACTAAAACTCCAGGCGGTTAGACCAAAATCACACAGAACAAGGGAGTACCTTGCTCTGATACCAATTGAACGTGCGTTATATCGACTAGAGGGGGTGAATAGGCGATTTTTATGAATTCTTCACTAAGGAATTTGCCGGTGAGGAAATTCCTTAGCGAAGAACTACTTGCAGCGGAATAAGTACTCAATAGTAAGCATAACAGAACACAAGCATAGTCATCATGATGAAATGAAGACTAGCACAGAGTACAGAAAGCGTAAGCACAGGATAACACAGGATGAAGACAAATAGACTGAAGAAATTGAACTAAGGAAATTCAGAAAGTCTTCACTCAAAGTCTTCAAACACAGATATGACAAGCACACAACACAGTAATGAGGGAATGAAAGAGTTGAGGAAACAGAACCAGTAGGCTTGGTGAAGACAATGATTTGGTAGACCAGTTCCAACTGTTGTCTCAGTTGTACATCTGGTTGGAGCGGCTAGGTATTTAATCCTGAGGACACACAGTCCTCACCGTATTCTCCTTGAGCCAAGGTCACATAGACCTCGCCCAATCACTCGTGGTAAGCCTTCAGGTGACTTCCGAACCTTCACAAACTCGGTCAATCGGCGATCCACAATTCCTCTTGGACGCTCTAGATCATGACGCCTAACCGTCTGGAAGAAGCACAGTCTACAAAGGTAACAAGCATCAGATCCACGCAGGATCCATCTCTTCAGTGATGCTCAATCACTTTGGGTTTGTAGGTGTTTGGTTTTGGGTTTATCTCACTTGATGATTTTCGCTCAAAGTCCTCGGAGCATGGGATGCTCTCAAATGACAAGTGTCAGTTTCTCTCAGAGTAGCCAACAGCTAGTGGTTGTAGGGGGCAGCTATTTATAGCCTAGGGAGCAGCCCGACATGATAAGACATAAATGCCCTTCAATGATATGACCGTTAGGTGGATAAGATATTTTGGGACAGCTGGAGCGAAGCACAACAACGGTCGGATATTTGAGGCTCAAATTCCTCAGGGCTATCATGTTCCTCACTGTATAGGCAATCCGCCCTGGCGAATTCCTAACTCCTCAGTCAAAACAAATTCATCAGAGACCAGAAGAACTTCGTCTCTGTCACTGAAGAATATGACTGAACTGTATAAGATTTCCAATGGCTTCACTCGAAGGGATTGGTAGGTGTAGGATTTTGAGTTGAGCATCACATGGAAATTTTTCCTTATTATTTCCTCGACCCCCTTTAACAGTACGGTGTTTCCTATGACTCAAGAAAGAGCAAATGAAACTACGAAAACAAAAGTCTTCACGCTTCATGTTCCTCGAATGAATAGCAAGTCTTCAAGGTTACACCAATTTCTTCACTTTCAAAGTCTTCAGAAAGTCTTCAGAAATCCAAAGTCTTCAGTCGAAGAACTTCATTTTTAGGGGTCAACATTCTTTGTAAATATCAAACTCCTCATAGACTTATAGACCTGTGTACACTCACAAACGTATTAGTCCCTTAACCTATAAGTCTTCAATACACCAAAATCAATAAGGGGCACTAGATGCACTTACAGGTGTTGGAGAAAAAATACGCATTAATTGACACGTCAAACGAGGATTTGTATCGATCAATCCAGCGAAGGAAAACCCCGCCTTCCTTTTTTAACACAAGTAGTACTCCTACATACGTACTTGTATCGTGTTTGGGTGTAGGCCTTGCATTTCCATACTTCACCACACATTTTGCCAAGCTTGCCCAAAGTTTTCAAAATGAAATGGAGTTACACTTGTGCATGGCTGTCGCGGTCGCAGCGCACCCTCACAAAATCGCTCCTGCACGCCGCGGTTGCACTGCACCCTCACACAGTCGCTCCTGCACGCCGCGAACCCAACAAAGTGAACGCACCCTCAGTGACACGTGCTACCGCATGTGATCAAACCAAACTCAGCCATCCTACTGCTGACACATAGTTTTCGTTCATATAGTATGTTTATACAACCGCATATTGGGGAAGATCCGTATGGCCCGTGCGGTTGTCTGTTGGGGGAGAAGAAGAGGTCAGGAAGAAGGGTTAGGAGACGTAGGATATTCATCCAACCGCCTGAAATGGTCGACTGACCCAAATGATGAAAGTCAGGCGACTTGCATAATATATGTTTTTACACAGCAAAAGATCCCTGAAAACAACAACATAAAGAAAAACTATCAATGCTCGTGGAATGAGACGGCCTCGTCGTCTTTGCCTGCCGGCGCGAACCAGCCGTAGCTGCCGACGTGTGTCTCCGCACCGTGGTAGTCCTCGGCCTCCAGCTACTCATTCATGCGGAGCGTGCGGGCACTCTGCACGGACAAGAGCACCGCCCAGTTCATGTCCAGGATGTCCGGTTCCGCCTGTAGGAGGGCATCGATGGCAGCGGCATCCGCGCGCTCCGCGCTGAGTTGAGCCTCCCCCGCCCGGTTCAAGTCCAGGATGTCCAGTTACGCCTGCAGGAGGGCCTTGATGACAGCGACATCCGGGCGCTCCGTTCAAGCTGAGCCTCCGCCACCTGGTTCACATCCACGACATCCGGTTCCGCCTGCAGGAGAGCCTCGATGGCAGCGGCATGCGGGCGCTCCGCGTCGAGTTGAGCCTCTACCTCCCGTTCCTCCTTTAGTATCGCTGGGTTGAACTGCTGGTCCGCCTCACCATGGGGGACCTGGACGCCGGCACGAAGTCGACGTCCATCGTCTCATACGCATCGGGGGCCTTCTGTGCCGTGACCTCCGCCATGAACATTAGATCGGCTTCCTCCTCCTTTGAGCTTGGCTCCAAGAACTCGGGGATTGGCCCGCCGCAAAGCGAGCTTGGGAACGGAGGTCTGTGGCGCCGACCGCCGCCGCGATTTCTGTGTGGTGCTCCGGCATCAGCTTCTTGTAGTACGTGATCTTGCGGCGAACCATGGCTCTCCGGCAAACTAGGGGACGCGTGATGTGGGCTAGGGGATTGAAAGGTGGGGGAATGGGCTGGAGAGGAGGTGTGGTTTTTGGGTAGTGGCTAGCGTAGGTCGAGCAGCAAAGGTTCTGGTTGAATAGTGGTTCCGGTGATGACCGGTCAATCGGTTTTGAGTGTACATCGCTCTTGTCGCGTTCACGTTGCACCCCGGCACGCCGGACCCTCCACGTCACTCACCGAGTAGAACGCGCTTCGTCTTGCGTTTTCGCTCGCCTATGGGACCGTAGTTGAGAGCAAAGCGACGTCCCTCCCCCTTCTCCGCCTGTGTCATTTATACTACTACTCCCTCTGTTTTATGCGTAGTAAATAAAAACAGAGGGAGTATACTACAAATGAGGATCCCCTGACGTGGCCGAACCCAATGACTGCAGGGCCTAGCAAGCATGGGGCCCGCCAGTCAGTGACCGAAAGGCAGGGTAAGGCAGGGATACTAGTACTATGAGCACTGCATACTCTACTGCAGATGTTGTCAGTACTCCACTAGTACTATTGCACAGGGAGCTTAAAAGAAGTTACTATTAGACTGGCTAGACGTGGCAAAATCCTAGTAGGAAGAGCATGCGCGAGAACAAGCACATTCACGTGTTTGAAAACAAATTGGAAACCATCTCTATTTGAATACAAATCTAGGAGTACATACGAATCTAACAGTATGGATTGGGCGTTGTTGAATGTTGATACTTTTTTCTGTAAGTTTGATCAAAGTAGAGATACTTTGACTACACATAAAACTTATATGTAAACTAGAAAGGATCAGAGGGAGTATATTGTATGTTCAAAAGTGAAACGAAAATTGAATACCCTTTATCTATGATTTGTTAATGCTATGATCACAAATTGAAATTTTGAATCCACCTTAGGTATCACACATGCACCCACTCGTTTTCGCTCCGTTTCATCTCGGGGTCCGGAGATCGATTGAAAGGGGACTAGGGTGGGTATAGTATGTTCATTTCGCTTATGAACGTACAATATACTCCCTCTGATCCCCACAGACCCCTCTGCCCCCCGTGAGTCATTTCTATCATAGAAACAGACCAAGCCTTTATCTCCTTGCACGACACGCAATTGATCTCTCAACATCAATCGATCTCGTCAAGATGAGTCGGGGCATGAACCGAATGGGATGTCAAAACTAAGATGGGAAGCGACACGTAGTGGAGGCAAAGTGAAACTTTAAACGTATCATTTGTTTGTATGCATGTCGGACAAATTACAACATTAAAAATACAAGCATGGTCTAGGCCCACATGCGAATGATACTCGGCAGAATGTTCAAATGAGGCATCGGGAGGATGGACTCGATCGAAGGGCGGCATAATCGATGGAGCAGAGGGTTGGAGATGAATGAGAAATAAGAAACGCCACATGATTATACTTGAACGACTCAAATTAATAATAAGTTGTCTTGTTTTCCTTCCGTCTTGGTCATGGAGTAAGATACTCCCTCCATTTTTATTTACTTTGCATATTAGGTTTGACTGAAGTCAAACTTCATAAAATTAAACCAAATTTATAGAAAAAATATGAAAATTTACAATAGCAAATCTATATGGTGTGAAAGTATATTCAATAATGAATCTAATGGTATTGATTTGTTATTGTATATGTTATTATTTCTGTCTATAAACTTTGTCAAAGTTTACAAAGTTTGACTTTGAGCAAAGCTAAAATGCGGAGTAAATAAGAACAGAGGGAGTACGCAGGGACTAGTATAGTTACTACTGCCGGAACATGGTAAGTTGGACCCCTAGATGCGGGCTCGGAGCGGGCACACCTCAATTATTCCTTCAAACAGTCGGACACCTACATTTGCACACCATCCGACTACTTAATCAAGTGTTATGCTTCACTAGTTGAAAAGGAAAAGGGTGGTCCCGTACCCAAAACCACCACACTTGGGGCTAGGGTAATAATTTGGTACCGTGACACATTTGAACCAGGGCATAAAAACCACCCGTTCTGCGCCTATGCGCAACACGGAGCACTGACGCTCGAATTTGGGTGGGAAAACAGGGAAGCCAACATGTGGAGCAAACCTGTCAGGACGGCGTGGCACAGACTAGTCCAGTGGAGGAGCTGGCCCACGACCTCCTCGCCACCGGCAACCGCTCATGTGGGTCATGGGGGCCAGCAACGTGGCGCAGCTCCCGCACCGCCTCTGGACATGGGGACCGCGGTGAGCGACACGCTCATCGTCGCCGGACACAGTCGGCTTCAGTGTGCCGAGGGTGGCATTAGCATTGTGTCCCGACCAGCAGATCAACACCCGGCTCATGGAGGATGCATGAGCCGCCAAAGTGCGCGCACGCCGCGCCGCGTCCGCGGAGTGGTTTAGCACGGCCAACTGCATCTCCAGGAACTGATACCATGTCGAGTCGTCTTGCTTTTTCAATGCCATGTGGGGGTCGCATGTGAGAAAAGGGAATCTCCAACGTTGCCACGGCCGCAGCTGACTACCTGGCACACCAAAAACCCTCTTCCCTTGCACCGACGGGCGGTGCGTTCCCAGCCGGCGCCAGCGGCCGCATTCATGTCGTTCGTCTGTATGCCGTCATTAAGAGGCTCGGTGCCCGAGGAACCAACTCCGGCAACTTAATGACGCAGCCGGACGCTTGGCTTCACCGGAATGCGCTACTTAAAGCGGCAAGGCCCAGCTAAACTTCACACCATAGCGCATCGTCCTACTACCTGGCACCACATCCGCCACGACCGCGAGCGCGAACGCTCTGCGGGAGAGCTTGTCTTTGAGGATGAAGCTCGAGGTCACCACCCTTGCTTAAGTCACCGCCCGCGACGCAATAGCAGCATAGCTGGACGCGGATGCGACCGCACAAGCGGTGGCCACGCGGGCGGCCGACGACGGGAGCATCATCAGCCACGCGTCCTACTTGCCGCCGTCCATCGTCCGGCACCGCCGATGTTGGGGACTCCTCTGAGGATGAGTAGGGCATGGGAGGCGGCAGGGCATGGTGTGCCAACTGGCCGGTCTGTCTCCCATGTTCTACTCTTCCTCGACGGATACCGCACCTTCACTTCACGGGTCTTGAACCCCGCCCCAGTACATGGAGATCGTGGAGGGAGGACGTCGGTCCTCGTCGTAGAATAGGTTTAGGGTCGGGTTTCTTTTATTTTTCTGTCCTATAGAAGTTCAAAATGTAATGAAAATCTGCCGTGTTTGCATTAATCTCGTCCGGTGTATATGAACTTTCACAATAATAGTAAGATATATCGTAGGAGCATATGGAATGATGATTCGTTTTTCTGTGTATAAACTTAGAAGGTTTGACCCGAGACAAAGCTAACATGCAAAGTAAATAAACACATAAGGTCTACATACAAAATTTATCTTACGCACTCCAATAGTACATCCACTACACATTCAAGTATTTCACATCTTTCTACATCTACGGGAACCTACCAAAGGGTTAATGTAAATTGCATCTCTCTCCCCCCTGATTTTCATGGTGGTGGGCCCCTCCCTCCTCCCAATCTATGATCAACAGCTCACACGTTTCACATTATGTTAATTACGTAACTGGGATTACGTAGATGTAGCATTACTCATCGTAAAAACGAACTAAGCCAACCTCCCAGCATATTGCGCGGGAAAAGACCCGGCCGCGTCGTTTTAGTCGGGATTACCGGATTACTAGTAGTAGTATCGATGGATATCCCGAAGCACGAAGTTTTTTTTAGGGGGTGAAGCACCAAGTTTAAAAGGAAAAAAGGCGGTACACTCAGAGCACCCCTATCACGGACGCATTGCACCCCACACACAGTCGGTCCTGCACACGGCTCACGCAAACGGAAAGCGCTTCGGCTTGCCTCTTCACTGACACGTGGGACTGCACTTGGAGAAACCAACCATTCGCCAAACTCCCCCCGCCCACCACGCCAAAATCCCCCCCCCCCCATATTCCCCCCAAATCCCAAATTCAACCGCCCTTTGGCCAACTAGCCAATAATATTCCTCAAACCCCCTCCCCCCGGCACCCTCCACTTCATTCGCTCCGCCAAAGCAGCCCTCCCCGCCGCGCCGATACGTCGGCGCTGAGGTTCGTCGATGGACGCATGGCGATCCGGTCGCTCCCATAGTACGCTCTCGTAGACTGCCGTCTCTAGCCGCGCCGCCACCGCTGGCGACGTTCTTGTGGAGACGCATAGCAGCCAGCGTCGCCACCGCTGCGATGTTCGTGTGGAGACGCACGACGGTCATCTTCTCCCATGGTACGCGCATTCTAGACTGAGGCCCCGTGCATGTCGGTGTAGCGCTGAATGTTAGCTGATAGACGTTGTTAATCTCACTGTTTGCAGAAGTAGTTTAGTCAATATGCTCTGCTTAAGAAGCTTCTTTGCCCTGCTCTGCACTCAATCTGCTTAGTTGAGATGGCATACCAAGCACGATTAGTTGCTAAAATATCCTGCCAGATATTTAATGTGACGTAGATTGCCATGGTCTAGTAGCCAATCGGTTAGGTGAAATAGCTTTACACCATTTTATACTCGATCTTTTTTGCTGAGATGGCCTTCGATAGTTTGATGGTTGTGTGCTCAGCCTCATTGACTGCTGAAACAGCCTGCCATAATTTAACACTCAAATCTTTTTGCTGAATTAGCTTTACATATAGGGATTTTTATTTCTATGCCCCTGGTTCCTTAGCTCTACTCATTCATCCCCACTCTGTTAACTTTTGCTCACTTTTCCCCACTCTCTTGCCTGAAATCCTCAGAACAGGTTGTAACGGACGTTGCCGTCGGGTCAATGCCTTTGAACGTTAAGACTAACGAGTGGGGCCGCGTATACGTGGGCGCATGCAAGACCGCGGTCGTGGGGTAGCACGTGTCCATGGACATGCCTGAAACGTCCCATCGTATAAAGAGGGGCAACCACCTCCATCGCCCCTACCATTTTCCCCCAAATCCCCTACCTGCCGCATCATCTTCCTCTCCCCCACTGGCATCATCTCGCTCTCCTCCACTACCTCGACTGCACCGTCTCGCTCTCCCCCACCGCATCCTCTTCCTCACCTTCATCGCCTTCATCCGGAGATGGACGAAGCCCGTGGCGATGTCGGCGCAGCGGCAGGAGATGTGGTCGAGCTGTAGGGCGCGGTGACCGCGGATGTCGACGGCATCCACGGCGGTGCCGGGAAACTCGCAATCGCTGCGGATGTGGAGAAGAAGGTGGTGGGCTCCGATTGAATGCTGCATAAGGTGATGACGTCGAGCGGCGCAGTCAATCCGGATACCCCCATGCGCAGCCTGGCGAGGAGCATGAGGTATTTGCACTTCCTTTGCTTTAGGATATTAGCTTGTAGAGTTAGTTGGATTGGTTAGATTGTGGATTCATACCGTAGTTCAGATGGTTAGAGTAGTTGGTTTGACGGATGGGCCGGGGTTTTTTGTATTGGGGGATGTGGGTTTTTGTACTAGGGTTTGTTGGATAAATTCATTGCAAAATGCTAGATAGATTTGTTTATTAGATGTGCTTCAATGCTACACAGATGTATGCTTATTAGATTGGTTTTTAATGCTCGCAGATTGGGGTTTTTAATGCTACAGACATGTATGCTTATTAGATTGGGAGATTGGGTCTCTATTAGATTTGTTTTTGAATGCTACTCAGCTTGGGGTTTTGAATGTCATATGCCGAAATGGAATCCACTGATTAAGAAGTTATTTGATTCATTAGTATATAAATTTGTCCATTATATTAGCTCTGTTCTTCAATGTGTGTGCATGACCAATGATCAATGTGTTATTTGAATGTCATATTGGGGTTTTCGATCAATGTGTGTACAAATCTAATACATTGATATACTAGCGATGGATGTGGTTTTTGAATGCATAGAGCTAAGGGGCACAGAAATTAAAAAAACCCACATCTAAAACTTTTCTGATATTGGGACTATATTAGCCCTATGATCAATGTGTCATGTGTGCATATTCAGGAGGATGTTGGTTGGGGGGAGAAAGAGGAAGCTGGCCGACTACGACCCGTACGAGGGGGCATTTAGTGACAATTCTGAATATGAGGTAAGCCTATCCCTTGTTCATTTAGTGCCTTTGACATGGTTTATATGAATCTATAACGTATTAATGCAATTCATTCATGTGTGCAGTATGATTCTGGAGATCATGTGTACAAGGGCAACGTCGCGTCCTTGACAGCCGAGGTGGAGAAGATCAAGGCCAAGGGAGTTGCTGCCTTCTACAACCACAAGTTCAAGAAGTGGCACTGCCCCTACTGCACCACCAAGCCAAAGCCCAAGGATGGCCGCTTCGCACCTTCTGTCTCATCCAGAGGACGTAGCGATTCGCAGGAAGGACTACATGATTAGGAGGCAGCATGCCGCCCTCGCGAAGGCCCTAACTCCGGCGTGATGTGATCGATGATGTGATGCTGTGAACGGAATCTTTAAGTTTATCTGTTGGGTTACTTTTGGGATGTTGAACTGAATCTCGTTGGTTATGGTTTCTTGAACTGAATTTAGTTTTCATGAATTTGGTTATGGTTGGCTATGTCGATGCTAGTAATCTGGTTGCTATCTATATTTGTTTGTCCTTAAATTTGCATGTGGTATATTTGTTTGTGCTGAATCTATGGTTAGTTATGTTTAGATGTTGAGAACAATGATTTTAGGTGCTGCAATGATCACACATGTTGTGTAGGAAATCAAATGCATGCTCCAAATGAGATCATTTAAACCTTGGCAAACCTGGACAATATAAATTCAAGAAAATGCAAAAACAAGTAAAACCTTGGCAAACTATCTATGTTTGGCAAACTTGCTAGCTCTATTTTTTTTGCTTCGTTTGAAATCAATTGACATTGCGTAGCATAATTTAGTTGTTTTAGTTCTATACAAATGCAAAATGACCAAATTTTTAAGGGCCAAATATTTTTTATCATGCAAAATGGCCACAAACTATTCAAACATAGTCTCTTTTTGACCACGGATTCCCACGCGTGCAATTAGCTTCTTTTTCTTCTTCTTTTTCAAACCATCGTTTCCCACATGTGTACACTCCCGATGCTGCAGTGGGTTTGAAAACGGGCTACTTCACATTTGACCCCGTTATTGCCACGGCCAAATAACACGTAGCACTACGGCTATTTAAGCCACCCTCTGCCTCTGCCATCCCTCATCCATCTCCCATCCTCTCTGCCATCTGCCCTTCTTGCTCTTCGACCACTTCTCCTTCTTCTAGCACATCCTCAGCCATGTAGTACACCCCGACCAACCTACCACTTCCCACCCACTGTGCCGGAGAAGCTCTACCCTCCTGGCGTGTACGTTGAGCGCACACTACGTGTGTGGGCGATATCAAGGTGGAGGACCGCAAGGAACTTCATCAAGTTCTTCCTCGCGTCCGGCTACCACCACCTCCCGCGGGGATCTCCAAGGATGTTCCGTGTCGAGGAGGTCATCCAAAACGGGGTGGTGGTTGCTCTCCTTGCCCACTCCACCAACACATTCGATACCTTCTACCTCCTCGGCCGGGTGTTTTGGTGTGGCTGCGAGTTCATCGCTTTCACCACCCACAACATGTTCACGGAGTACACCAACATCTTCCCCACCGCATCGCGCATGCACACTCTTTCGTACCCCATCGACAACGCCCCAGAGGAGAAGTGAAGGGCGCCCGGAGGAGGAGCAAGGTGGAGAAGGCGGCGTCTAGGGTTCTAAACCCTGTATCTATTTTCTTTTTTTTGAGTCTTTGTTATGTTAAGTTGTAATTGAACTATGTTGGAGATGCTATGTGCTTCTTGGCCCTTTTATCAAGTTCTATTATTAAGTTTTCTATCTATTCTATTATCAAGTTCTATTATTAAGTTTTATATCTATTCTATTATGAAATTCTTCCTAGATTCAACTATGTGATCATGCTATGGGCTTGCTGGCCCTATCTACATGTTTGTTGATTGTTTTCTTAGAGAGCTCGCTTTGTTAGTAACCACCTAGTGCATGCAGCCATAATGAATCCTTCTTTTTTTACACAAGCCACAAATATGTAGCCACATAGCTAGTGCATGCAGCCACAACATATTTGTTCAATTTATTTGTCGTAGTAAAACGGGTGCAGATGCAAGTGGGTCGAAAAGGCTGCAACTGATCATAAAAAATGATGCTCTAAATCGAGGAGACAAGCGTGCGAGAAGAGAGGAACCAGCGACAGCGACCGTCACTGCATCCGTGGCGGCTGGCGTGCACGAAAGCCGTTCGGTCAGTGCATCGTGGTGGCACACATCAGCGCATGCAGGCTCGGTCGGCGCATCGTGGTGGCATGCATCGACACATGCAGGCAGGCTTGTTGGGTGCATGCATAGCAGGCTTCTGTTGTGGTGGCGCTTGCAGGCGTTTAATGCAAGGGACAACCCAACGAAACCACGGCCCAATGGTCGAACAGCTACACCGCCCAATGCGGCCCCTCTCGTAAGAGGTCACGGTCAAAGTAGTGACCCGACGGCGACGTCCGTTGTGACCTCTGCTGAGGGTTTCAGGCAAGGGAGTGGGGAAAACTGAGCAAAAAGTTAAGAGCGTGGGGATGAATGAGTAAAGCTAAGGAACCAGGGGAACAGATGAAAAACCCCTTACATATATTTCGTTACTTAGATCTGCTTGTCCAAATATCTTTCCATAGCTTCAGACATCGACCTAGGTATTTTTTCTGGACTTCATAAAAAAGCATATATGTTTTTCCTGTAATATCTAGTGGAAGAACTAATTTGTATGTCTAACAGATGGACACGACTTTGATAACTTCTGCTCGAAGATTCTCCGCGGCATATGTCAAGGGGGTTGAAAACTTCATGAACTTTATCAGAGCTGAGTACGGTGGTCCAAAATCAGATGTGCTCTGCCCGTGTAGCAGTTGTCTGAATTCAGTTACAAGACCCCAGTCAACTGTGTAAAATCATCTACACTTGTATGGGATGTCGGTCACATATACTAGGTGAGTTCATCATGGTGAAGCTGTGAGCGTTAATGTTAATGACTATGTGTAAAATCATCTTGATCTGCTTGATGCTCAGGTGGAAGAGGAGTAGGAGGTGGTGGTGGCGGAGCCAGTGAGTTTGACCAACATTGATACAATTCTTTGAAATGCTCATGCATTTCGTGAACTTTCACCCGCAGAAGAAAAATGGTGGGCCCCCATGTTGGAACAATGCAACATGGCTGTCACACCAGGAAATAAGTTGTCAGTATTCTCAGCTATGGTCACCTTTCTTCAGGTGAAGACATCTGAGAGGATGACCAACAAATCATTCGATGCGGTGTTGGCTGCTTTCCGCAAATCTTTCCCAGATACGTCTGAGATGCCTCATGCCTATAGTAAAATTAAGAATTTCCTTCGTGCAGTTGGAATTGGATATGATATGATCCATGTTTGTAAGAATAATTGGGTTCTGTTCCGGAAGGATTATGCCCACTAAAGAGAATGCCTAAAATGCAAATCGTCAAGATGGCGATGTTGTGAAGAGGATTCCTCATAATGTTCTGAGGCATTTTCCAATTATACCAATATTGCATAGGTTGTTTCATGATGCTGAAACAAGAGAGGATGTACTGTGGCATTCTAGGAACCAGGAGTACAGAGATCAGAATGTAATGAGCCATCTATCTCATGGTGGTTACTGGAAAAGCTTCTATCAGAAACACAAAAAGTTTGCTGCTGACCCGAGAAACATTAGACTTGACATAGCTTTAGATGGATTTAACCCAATTGGCCACCAGGGCCCTACATATAGCATGTGGCCAGTGCTTGTTATCCCTTACAACATGCCTCCAAATGTCTGCACCAAGGAATCAAACTACATGATGGCCTTGCTCATCCCAGGTCCAAAAAGTCCTGGAAAGGATTTTGATTTATTCATGGAGCCTCTTGTGGAGGAACTTCAAAAGCTATGGAGGGGTGTTCTCACTCGAGACATATATAGCAACCCAACAGCTGGTTTCTTTCTGCGTGCTATTATAGCAACCCAACAAGCTCCGGCCGAGCCGCAGGTTCTTGCCGTAGAAGCGGATGTTCCCGCAGCAGCATATGTGCCTTTAATCCTTGTTGTCGAGCCACAAGCTCCAGCATGGGCACAAGCAGATTGTCCATTTCCTTGAGACGGAGAACTTCCGAAGAGCGGAAGAAGCGGAGAGAGTAGCCCGGCAGTCAAGTATGTACTAGTTTGTCGACAAAGACTGCATGTAAGAAGACTCAACAGTGTGAAATTGAAGTGTATTCACGGGAAGATGGATGAAGTTGTTGGCGAGAGATACGGAGGCATATGTGGTCACCACATTGGCGAAGAGCACTTGCCAGCAAAGCTTTCCGGCAAGGTTTCTTCGGCCGACAGACCATCCAGATGCAACTGCACAAGTAACCAAGTGTGAAGCGTGCAGTTCCATTCCAAGCAGATACACCAACCAGCTCAAGCTCTCCAGACGATCCCTTTATCCCGGCCATTTTCGGTCTGGGGCTCGACATTCTCGGCCCCTTTCCCGAAGCTGTCGGGGCTTTGAGTACTTGTGCGTCGTGAATCGACAAGTTCACAAAGTGGCGGAAGTGGAAGCGATGAGGAAGGTGACAAGACGGTCGGTGGTCAAGTTCTTGGTCGATTGTTTGCCGTTTTGGAATTCCTAACAGGATCATCACCGATAACGGCACACAGTTCACGAGCCGCACCTTCATGCAAGACGTCCA
Source organism: Aegilops longissima (assembly GCA_021605205.1). NCBI lineage: Eukaryota > Viridiplantae > Streptophyta > Magnoliopsida > Poales > Poaceae > Aegilops > Aegilops longissima. The sequence goes on from CM038679.1 coordinate 261,909,747, forward strand.
AGATCTTGGCGCTAAGGTTCTGCTTTGCATTGCTCATCCGAGAAGCAACAGTCAAGCGAGAGGGCAAATGTTGAAGTGTTGTGCGGGCTCAAGACCAGAACTTTCGACAAGCTGCACAAGTGCGGAAGAAACTGGATTGAGGAGCTGCCGGTGGTTCTTTGGTCGATCAGACGACGCCAAATCGAGCCATCGCTAGACACCTTCGCTCTAGTCTATGGAGCAGAGGCAGTTCTCCCCACGGATCTCAGATACGGGTCGCCTCGAGTACTCGCTATGATGAGCTTGAGCAAGAGCAGCTGCGACAAGATGACGCGCTGCTCCTTGAGGAGGACCGTCTTCAGCTGTCAGACGAGCTGCTCGTTACAAAGCAAGCTTTCGTCGCTACCATAGCCGCAAAGTTAGTGCCGAAGCCTCGAGGAAGGCGACCTTGTTCTTCGCGCGTTCAGTCCGCCAAGAATTCCAACAAGTTGACGCTTGAAGTGGGAAGGCCCTTATCGGGTGAAACGAGTCACTAGGCTGGCGATGTTCGCCTTGAGACCGAAGATGGCATTCCGTGAGCATGATGAGGACATCAATACCATTGTTACACCCACAGCCCCTCTTGCTACATATCTTGGACCAATTACTAGAGCTCGCGCGCCAATTAAATTATCGGTACTTTCGTTTCTTGGTAATGATTCTAATGTTCATGAGAATATGATGCTGCCTAAATTGGATACATTTGTTTTGCTTACAAATGAAGGCCCTAGCTTGGAGAAGGATGGACATTGGAGCAAGAACAAGCATGGAGATAATGCCATGCATAAGGGAACAAACGGAGTTACAAGTGATGATTTCAGGACTTTGAAGCCACCATAATGGATGCATGAAGCCTTGGACGAAATATACAAGATGCTACTTCATAAATGTCGTCCGAGGCTATTCTAGGTGCTTCGTCACCTTATTAGTGGGCCAGGCCCATGTAATTTCGAAATACTTAAGTATAGGCTGTTTTAGAGTCCGTATGTGTGGGGAAACAAGAGTTAGGGTTGATTTGGACCCCTCCACCAAGGGCCACGAAATTCCCCCTCTTCCTCCATATATACAGCCCTTAGGGCACCGTTTAGACCTTGGGTTTTGTTTAGATTAAAAGTTCGCCATAGCTGCAACCGGCGTGCCGTTTGTGTTCAACGACCGGACAAAGGCGCCACAGAACCCCACCTTGATCAATAAAGCTTTCATCTTATATTCGCAATATCCAGATTGCAATCTCAGTTTCTTGCTTGTTCTTCGTTTGCTCGCAGGAAGCAGACCCTCGTGGTCGAGTTGATCGTGCTCGGCGTGGTCAATAACCCTCGGAAGTTGGTTTAGCGATTGCTAAAGCGCGGCGTCTCGCACGTTCGTAGTCGGATCGTCAAAGTCGACTTCCACGAAGCGATAGCCACCATCTCATCGAAACATCGGGACACCTTTGCCTCTATCAAGTGGTATCAGATTTCCAGGTTGCTCGGTGAGATTTTACAGTTTTTCGTAGATTAGATCGAGTCATTCTTCATACCTAAAGTCCACGAAAAAGCCACAAAAAAATTAGGGTTAGTTCATCATATCCGAACCAATCGAGCCTTTGCATAATCTTTTAGGGTTTTGCTTTGTTGAATTTGCGGTTGCATCGTCGTGTCAAGTTGCTGGTCTTAGAGTCTAGTCTTTTAGAGTTTGAGTTACGGTCATAAGTTGTCACGCGCCGCCGCACCATCATCATCGCCTTGCCATCTACCACCATTGCTTATCCGCCACCGCTCGAATCCGTATCCATATACCACCACCAATCCGTATCCATATACCACCACCGCTACCATATATCACCACCGCTGCCATATACCACCACGATATATCCACCACCAATCCGAGTTCCTCTCATATTAGGTTTGTTTTGAGATCCATCTAGTTTCCGATTCGTGTTTCCTTGCGGAGTAGGTTTGGAAAAAAAGAGTCTGAAACCACCCTCCGTTTAGGCCCAAAATTTTCCGAAAGCGCACTTGTCGAAAAATTTTCGGCTATCCTATTTTAGGTGTTTCTAAGCGTATTGAGGCGATCGCCGTTATAGAAAGTTTTTTTGACCCGTTTCAGTTTTGGGTCAAGGCGTTGAAAAAAAAAAATTTGGTCGAAAAAATTTCGTGCCCATCCTGTCAGTTTGACCTGGGAAGAGTTTTGAGACACTCGCCATTATAGTGATTTTTCGCAAAAAAAAAAAAAAAAAAAAAAAAAAAAGCGCAAAAAAAAAAAAAGCGCGAAAAAAAATTATTCCAGTGTGCTTTTCCGTTGTTTCCGTGCAGCGCCGTGATTTTGTTAGTGTTCTAGGCTCGCGTCTCTAGCACGGTCTAGCCTAGGACCAGCACAGTACCGTCGTTGAGCGTTTATTCAACTTTGCATCTCTGAATTGATTATTGCTGACCCTTTTTGCTACCATATTATAAGCCTTCCCAGCTCCACATACATCTACATCGTGCGTTTGACTCTCCACAGTAATCGCTCTATCCAAGCTTTGAGAGTTTTGACTACATCGGTGGCGATCACCTTTCTGCTTTAGGTAAGAACTGGTAAGAATTTGAGATTTGCTTGACGGATTTGTGTTGTCCACCACACCACCACCACCACTTCCTAGTAGTCTCGTCGAATCATATTCTTGTGTGTTTCTATTGCTGCTAACCATGGCAGGATCACAAGCCGGCGAGGTATTTGGGAGAACATGACAAACAAAGCGCTACATGATAAGTTTCAACAAATGATGAGTGGGCAGGTGGACGATGTGCTAAATAGATTTGAAGAGGCCATGGAGAAGATAGATGGCATTGAGAAGGCGTTCGAAACAAAGCTTGATAACAAGTTTAATGAATTGCTCGCGCGTCTACCACCACCACCACCGGCTGCACCTAACGCACCTCTACTACAACAACAAGGACTACCTCCACATCGTGAAACAGCCCTCCGCCGAGCTTCCGTGTCCCTCTTCACTGGCCAAGCTGCTGGTGCTGCTCTTGTTGATATACGTGGCTCCTGCTGCTGCGGCGGGGGAGGATGATTATGTGAGAGCTTACGAGGATGAGGTTGATCAACATCGAACTACGTGCAACCACCAGCACCACAACCACCGGTCGTCCACATGCAAACAATGGCAATGTTGGGCTCCCCTTCAGTGCGAGATCATGACCATCTCCCTAAACTGAAATTGAATATTCCACCATTTGAGGGTAGATATGTTCTGATATATATCTTACTTGGGAGTTAGAAACTGAACAACGATTTACATGTTTACAATATCACGAGGAGAGGCGTGTTCTGCTGCTTTGTTTGTGCTTTCACTAGCTTTGCATGTGTTTGGTGGTGCGAACATTGTAGATTATATCCTGTTCCAGCTACTTGGGCTGCTTTGAAAACTGCTATGCGTGCTCGTTGGGTTCCACCATATTATCAGCGTGAATTACTTCAAAAATTGCAGCGCTTAAGACAAGGAAAAATTCGGTGAAGAATATTATCGGGAATTACAAACTGGCTTGATTAGATGTGGTATTGTTGAGGAGAATGAAGCTATGCTTGCACGTTTTCGGGTGGATTAAATAGAGATTCAGACCATTCTAGACTACAAGGATTATAATAATATCACTCGATTATTCCATCTTGCTTGTAAAGCTGAGCGTGAAGTGCAGGATCGGCGGGCCTTGGCGCGGACTAACTTTTCTTGCAGGTCGACCTTCATCATGGACACCACGTGCATCATCTACTTCCACACGTTCTACTACACGGCACCTCCGTCGGCTGCCACCTCCAACCGTGATACAAGAAAGCAGGCACAACCACCAATATCGCCAAGAGCACACTGCTTTGGGCCTACACAGAGCTCTTCTTCTTCCATGGCGTCAGCAGGGCACACAAGTGATATTATTTGTCGTCGTTGTAAGGGAAGAGGACATTTTTGAGAGAATGCCAATCTCAGCGTGTGATGATTGCTCTTGAGGATGGTGGGTATGAGTCCGCTAGTGACTATGATGAAGAGACTTTGGCTCTTATTACACATGAAGAACACGGTGGAGATGATTACGATCTTGAGGCGCAATACATGGCTGCTTTGAAGATCTTGGCGGTATGAATGTTTAGTTGCTCAACGTGTTTTGAGTGTGCAGGTTACACAAGCTGAGCAAAATCAGAGGCATAAATTGTTCCATACAAAGGGAGTTGTGAAGGAGCGTTCTATTAAGCGTCATCATAGATGGAGGGAGCTGCAACAACTTGGCTAGCATGGATATGGTGGAGAAGCTTTCTCTCACCACAAGACCACATCCACATCCTTACTACATCCAATGGTTCAACAACAGCGGCAAGGTTAAGGTAACACGTCTTTGTTCGTGTGCATTTTAGTATCTCTACATATGCTGATTATGTTGATTGTGATGTGGTACCTATGCAAGCATGTTCCTTATTACTTGGTAGACCATGGCAATTTGATAAAATTCTGTACACCATGGTAGAAACAATTAGTATACTCTTGTTCACAAGGATAAAAATATTACTTTGCTTCCTATGACTCCTGATTCCATTTTGAAAGATGATATTAATAGAGCTAATAAAGCAAAACAGGAGAAAAATAAGAGTGAAAATCAGATTGTGGCAAAAGAATTTGAGCAACAAATGAAGCCTAATAATAAACCATCTAATGTTGCTTCTGAAATTAAACTGAAAAGTGCATGTTTATTTGCCACCAAATCTGATATTGATGAGCTAGATTCTAGCAAATCTGTTTGCTATGCTTTTGTGTGCAAAGAGGCATTATTTTCATTCGAGGGCGTGCCTTCCTCTTTGCCCCCTCTTTGTCACTAACATTTTGCAGGAGTTTGACGTCTTCCCACAAGGCGTGCCACCGGGATTACCACCTATTCGAGGGATTGAGCATCAAATTGACTTAATTCCGGTGCATCGCTACCCAACCGCGCACCATACCGCACCAATCCAGAGGAGACGAAGGAGATTATCGTCAAGTACGAGGAGCTGCTCGACAAAGGTTATATCGCGAATCTCTTAGTCCTTGATGAGGACATCAATACCATTGTTACACCCACAGCCCCTCTTGCTGCATATCTTGGACCAATTACTAGAGCTCGCGCAGACGCCAATTGAATTATCGGTACTTTCGTTTCTTGGTAATGATTCTAATGTTCATGAGAATATGATGCTGCCTAAATTGGATACATTTGTTTTGCTTACAAATGAAGGGCCTACTATGGACAAGAAAGATGGACATTGGAGCAAGAACAAGCATGGAGATAATGCCATGCAAAGGGAACAAAACGGAGTTACAAGTGATGATTCCAGGACTTTGAAGCCACCGTAATGAGTGCATGAGGCCTTGGACGAAATATACAAGATGCCACTTCATAATATTCGTCCATAGGCTATTCTAGGTGCTGCGTCACCTTATTATTGGGCCAGGCCCATGTAATTTCGAAATACTTAAGTATAGGCTGTTTTTAGAGTCCGTATGTGTGGGGAAACAAGAGTTAGGGTTGATTTCGGACCCCTCCACCAAGGGCCACGAAATCCCCCCCCTCTTCCTCCATATATACAGCCCTTAGGGCACCGTTTAGACCTTGGGTTTTGTTTAGATTAAAAGTTCGCCATAGCTGCAACTTCGCGTACCGTTTGTGTTCAACGACCAGACAAAGGCGTCACAGAACCCCACCTTGATCAATAAAGCTTTCATCTTATATTCGCAATATCCAGATTGCAATCTCAGTTTCTTGCTTGTTCTTCGTTTGCTCGCAGGAAACAGACCCTCGTGGTCAGGTTGATCGTGCTCCGGCGTGGTCAATAACCTCTCGGAGTTGGTTTAGCGATTGCTAAAGCGCGACGTCTCTCGACGTTCGTAGTCGGATCGTCAAAGTCGACTTCCTCCAAAGCGAAAACCAACATCTCATCGAAAGACGGGACACCTTTGCCTCTATCAAGTGGTATCAGATTTTCAGGTTGCTCGGTGAGATTTTACAGTTTTTCGTAGTTTAGATCGAGTCTGTTCTTCATACCTATTGTCCACGAAAAAGCCACAAAAAAATTAGGGTTAGTTCATCATATCCGAACCAATCGAGCCTTTGCATAATCTTTTTAGGGTTTTGCTTTGTTGAATTTGCGGTTGCATCGTCGTGTCAAGTTGCTGGTCTTAGAGTCTAGTCTTTTAGAGTTTGAGTTACGGTCATAAGTTGTCACGCCGCCGCCGCACCATCATCATCGCCTTGCCATCTACCACCATTGCTTATCCGCCACCGCTCGAATCCGTATCCATATACCACCACCAATCCGTATCCATATACCACCACCGCTACCATATACCACCACCGCTGCCATATACCACCACCATATATCCACCACCAATCCGAGTTCTTCTCATATTAGGTTTGTTTTGAGATCCATCTAGTTTCGATTCGTGTTTCCTTGCGGAGTAGGTTTGAAAAAAAAAAAAGTCTGAAACCACCCTCCGTTTAGGCCCAAAATTTTCCAAAACGCACTTGTCAAAAATTTTCTGGCTATCCTATTTTAGGTGTTTCTAAGTGGATTGAGACGATCGCCGTTATAGAAAGTTTTTTGACCCGTTTCAGTTTTGGGTCAAGGCGGTCGAAAAAAAAAAATTTTTTTTTGGTCGAAAAAATTTCGTGCCCATCTGTCGGTTTGACACAGGAAGAGTTTTGAGACACTCGCCATTATAGTGATTTTTCAAAAAAAAAAAAAAAAAAGCAAAAAAAAAAAAAAAAAAAAAAAAAAGCGAAAAAAAAATTCAGAGTGTGCTTTTCCGTTGTTTCCGTGCAGCGCCGTGATTTTGTTAGTGTTCTAGGCTCGCGTCTCTAGCACGGTCTAGCCTAGGACCAACCTGATCTATCGTCGTTGGCGTTTATTCAACTTTGCATCTCTGAATTGATTATTGCTAACCTTTTTGCTACCATATTATAAGCCTTCCCAGCTCCACATACATCTACATCGTCGTTTGACTCTCCACAGTAATCGCTCTATCCAAGCTTTGAGAGTTTTGACTACATCGGTTGCCGATCACCGCTTTCTTCTTTGGTAAGAACTGGTAAGAATTTGAGATTTGCTTGACGGTTTGTGATTGTCCACCACACCACCACCACCACTTCCTAGTAGTCCGTGAATCATATTCTTGTGTGTTTCTATTGCTGCTAACCATGGCAGGATCACAAGCCGAGCGAGACTGACCGGGAGAACATGACAAACAAAGCGCTACATGATAAGTTTCAACAAATGATGAGTGGGCAGGTGGACGATGTGCTAAATAGATTTGAAGAGGCCATGGAGAAGATAGATGGCATTGAGAAGGCGTTGAAACAAAGCTCGATAACAAGTTTAATGAATTGCTCGCGTCTACCACCACCACCACCGGCTGCACCTAACGCACCTCTACTACAACAACATGGACTACCTCCACATCGTGAAACAGCCCTCCGCCGAGCTTCCGTGTCCCTCTTCACTGGCCAAGCTTCTTTGGTGCTCTTTGTTGATATACATGGCTCCTGCTGCTGCGGTGGGGAGGATGATTATGTGAGAGCTTACGAGGATGAGGTTGATCAACATCGAACTACGTGCAACCACCAGCACCACAACCACCGGTCGTCCACATGCAAATAATGGCAATGTTGGGCTCCCCTTCAGTGCGAGATCATGACCATCTCCCTAAACTGAAATTGAATATTCCACCATTTGAGGGTAGATATGTTCTGATATATATCTTACTTGGGAGTTAGAAACTGAACAACGATTTACATGTTTACAATATCACGAGGAGAGGCGTGTTCTGCTTGCTGTTTGTGCTTTCACTAGCTTTGCATGTGTTTGGTGGTCGAACATTGTAGATTATATCCTGTTCCAGCTACTTGGGCTGCTTTGAAAACTGCTATGCGTACTCGTTGGGTTCCACCATATTATCAGCGTGAATTACTTCAAAAATTGCAGCGCTTAAGACAAGGAAAAATTCGGTGAAGAATATTATCAGGAATTACAAACTGGCTTGATTAGATGTGGTATTGTTGAGGAGAATGAAGCTATGCTTGCACGTTTTCGGGTGGATTAAATAGAGATTCAGACCATTCTAGACTACAAGGATTATAATAATATCACTCGATTATTCCATCTTGCTTGTAAAGCTGAGCGTGAAGTCAGGATCGGCGGGCCTTGGCGCGGACTAACTTTTCTGCAGGTCGACCTTCATCATGGACACCACGTGCATCATCTACTTCCACACGTTCTACTACACGGCACCTCCGTCGGCTGCCACCTCCAACCGTGATACAAGAAAGCAGGCACAACCACCACTATCGCCAAGAGTACACTGCTTGGGCCTACAGAGCTCTTCTTCTTCCATGGCGTCAGCAGGGCACACAAGTGATATTATTTGTCGTCGTTGTAAGGGAAGAGGACATTTTTGAGAGAATGCCAATCTCAGCGTGTGATGATTGCTCTACGAGGATGGTGGGTATGAGTCGCTAGTGACTATGATGAAGAGACTTTGGCTCTTATTACACATGAAGAACACGGTGGAGATGATTACGATCTGAGGCGCAATACATGGCTCTTTGAAGATCTTGACGGTATGAATGTTTAGTTGCTCAACGTGTTTTGAGTGTGCAGGTTACACAAGCTGAGCAAAATCAGAGGCATAACTTGTTCCATACAAAGGGAGTTGTGAAGGAGCGTTCTATTAGCGTCATCATAGATGGAGGAGCTGCAACAACTTGGCTAGCATGGATATGGTGGAAGCTTTCTCTCACCACAAGACCACATCCACATCCTTACTACATCCAATGGTTCAACAACAGCGGCAAGGTTAAGGTAACACGTCTTTGTTAGTGTGCATTTTAGTATCTCTACATATGCTGATTATGTTGATTGTGATGTGGTACCTATGCAAGCATGTTCCTTATTACTTGGTAGACCATGGCAATTTGATAAAATTCTGTACACCATGGTAGAAACAATCAGTATACTCTTGTTCACAAGGATAAAAATATTACTTTGCTTCCTATGACTCTGATTCCATTTTGAAAGATGATATTAATAGAGCTAATAAAGCAAAACAGGAGAAAAATAAGAGTGAAAATCAGATTGTGGCAAAAGAATTTGAGCAACAAATGAAGCCTAATAATAAACCATCTAATGTTGCTTCGAAATTAAACTGAAAAGTGCATGTTTATTTGCCACCAAATCTGATATTGATGAGCTAGATTCTAGCAAATCTGTTTGCTATGCTTTTGTGTGCAAAGAGGCATTATTTTCATTCGAGGGCGTGCCTTCCTCTTTGCCCCTGCTATCACTAACATTTTGCGGGAGTTCACGCGTCTTCCCACAAGGCGTGCCACCGGATTACCACCTATTCGAGGATTGAGCATCAAATTGACTTAATTCCGGTGCATCGCTACCAACCGCGCACCATACCGTACCAATCCGGAGGAGGCGAAGGAGATTATCGTCAAATACAGGAGCTGCTCGACAAAGGTTATATCGCGAATCTCTTAGTCCTTGTGCTGTTCCTATTATACTAGTGCCTAAAAAGGATGGTGCGTCGGCGTATGTGTGTTGATTGTAGAGGCATTAATAATATTACTATTCGTTATCGTCATCCTATTCCTAGGCTAGATGATATGCTTGATGAATTGAGTGGCTCTACAATATTCTCCAAAGTTGATTTGCGTAGTGGATACCATCAAATTCGTATGAAATTGGGAGATGAATGGAAAACAGCATTTAAAACTAAGTTTGGATTATATGAGTGGTTAGTCATGCCTTTTGGGTTAACTAATGCACCTAGTACTTTCATGAGATTAATGAGCGAAGTTTTACGTGCTTTCATTGGACGATTTGTGGTAGTTTACTTTGATGATATACTGATTTATAGCAAATCTTTGGAAGAACATTTGGAACATTTACGTGCTGTTTTTAATGCTCTCGTGATGCACGTTTGTTTGGTAACCTTGGGAAGTGCACCTTTTGCACCGACCGAGTATCTTTTCTTGGCTATGTTGTTACTCCACAGGAATTGAAGTTGATAAAGCCAAGATTGAAGCTATTGAGAGTTGGCGCAGCCCAAAGCGGTCACACAAGTGAGGAGTTTTCTTGGACTCGCTGGTTTCTATAGGCGTTTTGTGAGAGACTTTAGCACCATTGCTGCACCTCTCAATGAGCTTACAAAGAAGGATGTGCCTTTTGTTTGGGGTACCGCATGGGAAGAAGCCTTCACGGTATTGAAAGATAAGTTGACACATGCTCCTTTACTCCAACTTCGACTTTAATAAGACTTTTGAGCTTGAATGTGATGCTAGTGGAATTGGATTAGGAGGTGTGTTATTACAAGATGGCAAACCTGTTGCATACTTTTACGAAAAATTGAGTGGGCCTAGTCTGAACTATTCTACTTATGACAAAGAATTATATGCTCTTGTTAGGACTTTAGAGACATGGCAACATTATTTATGGCCCAAAGAATTTGTTATACATTCGATCATGAATCTTTGAAACATATTAAAAGTCAAGCTAAACTGAATCGTAGACATGCTAAATGGGTTGAATTCATTGAGACTTTCCTTATGTCATTAAACACAAGAAGGGTAAAGAAAATGTTATTCTTGATGCTTTGTCTCGTCGCTATACTATGCTTTCACAACTTGACTTCAAAATATTTGGTTTGGAGACCATCAAAGATCAATATGTGCATGATGCTGATTTTAAAGATGTAATGCAGAATTGTAAAGAAGGAAGAACATGGAACAAGTTCGTTATTAATGATGGTTTTGTGTTCCGTGCTAACAAGCTATGCATTCTGCTAGCTCTGTTAGTCTTTTGTTGTTGCAGGAGGCGCATGGAGGAGGATTAATGGGACACTTTGGCGTCAAGAAGGCGGAGGATATACTTGCTACACATTTCTTTTGGCCAAAGATGAGGCGGGATGTTGAGCGTTTTGTTGCTCGCTGCACTACATGTCAAAAAGCTAAGTCACGACTCAATCCTCATGGTTTATATATGCCTTTGCTGTGCCTAGTGTTCCTTGGGAGGATATATCTATGGACTTTGTTTTAGGTTTACCTCGAACAAAGAAGGGAGGATAGCATATTTGTTGTCGTGGATAGATTCTCGAAAATGGCACACTTTATACCATGTCATAAAAGCGATGATCTTTGTTAATGTTGCTGATTTGTTCTTTCGTGAAATTATTCGCTTGCATGGTGTGCCAAATACTATTGTTTCAGATCGTGATACTAAATTTCTTAGCCACTTTTGGAGATGTTTATGGGCTAAGTTGGGGACTAAACTGCTTTTAGTACTACTTGTCACCCCAAACTGATGGACAAACTGAAGTAGTCAATAGAACATTGTCTACTATGCTTAGGGCTGTTTTGAAGAATAATAAGAAAATGTGGGAAGAATGCTTGCCTCATATTGAATTTGCTTATAATCGTTCATTGCATTCTACTACTAAGATGTGCCCTTTTGAAATTGTGTATGGCTTCCTACCTCGTGCACCTATTGATTTGTTGCCTCTTCCATCTTGGAGAAGGTTAATTTTGATGCTAAAGAACGTGCTGAATTGATTTTAAAATGCATGAGATAACTAAGGAAAACATTGAGCGTATGAATGCTAAATATAAACTTCTTTGGAGATAAGGGTAGAAAACATGTTGTCTTTGCACCGGAGATCTTGTTTGGTTACATTTGCGTGAGATAGGTTTCCTAATTTGCATAAATCAAAGCTAATGCCACGTCTTGATGGTCCATTTAAGGTGTTAGAGAAAATAAATGATAATGCATATAAACTTGAGCTGCTGCAGATTTTGGGGTTAGTCCCACTTTTAACATTGCAGATTTGAAGCCTTATTTGGGTGAGGAATATGAGCTTCCGTCGAGGCGACTTCATTTCAAGAAGGGAGGATGATGAGGACATCAATACCATTGTTACACCCACAGCCCCCCTGCTGCTACATATCTTGGACCAATTACTAGAGCTCGCATGACGCCAATTGAATTATCGGTACTTTCGTTTCTTGGTAATGATTCTAATGTTCATGAGAATATGATGCTGCCTAAATTGGATACATTTGTTTTGCTTACAAATGAAGGGCCTACCATGGACAAGAAAGATGGACATTGGAGCAAGAACAAGCATGGAGATAATGCCATGCGCAAGGGGAACAAACGGAGTTACAAGTGATGATTTCAGGACTTTGAAGCCACCATAATGGGTGCATGAGGCCTTGGACGAAATATACAAGATGCCACTTCATAATATTCGTCCATAGGCTATTCTAGGTGCTCGTCACCTTATTATTGGGCCAGGCCCATGTAATTTCGAAATACTTAAGTATAGGCTGTTTTTAGAGTCCGTATGTGTGGGGAAACAAGAGTTAGGGTTGATTTGGACCCCTCCACCAAGGGCCACGAAATTCCCCCTCTTCCTCCATATATACAGCCCTTAGGGCACCGTTTAGACCTTGGGTTTTGTTTAGATTAAAAGTTCGCCATAGCTGCAACCCGCGTGCCGTTTGTGTTCCACGACCGGACAAAGCGTCACAGAACCCCACCTTGATCAATAAAGCTTTCATCTTATATTCGCAATATCCAGATTGCAATCTCAGTTTCTTGCTTGTTCTTCGTTTGCTCGCAGGAAGCAGACCCTCGTGGTCGAGTTGATCGTGCTCGGCGTGGTCAATAACCTCTCGGAGTTGGTTTAGCGATTGCTAAAGCGCGGACGTCCTCAGCGAAAACCACATCTCATCGTAGTCGGATCGTCAAAGTCGACTTCCTCCAAAGCGAAAACCAACATCTCATCGAAAGAGCGGGACACCTTTGCCCCTATCGAATCTCTTAGTCCTTGTGCTGTTCCTATTATACTAGTGCCTAAAAAGGATGGTGCGTCGGCGTATGTGTGTTGATTGTAGGGGCATTAATAATATTACTATTCGTTATCGTCATCCTATTCCTAGGCTAGATGATATGCTTGATGAATTGAGTGGCTCTACAATATTCTCCAAAGTTGATTTGCGTAGTGGATACCATCAAATTCGTATGAAATTGGGAGATGAATGGAAAACAGCATTTAAAACTAAGTTTGGATTATATGAGTGGTTAGTCATGCCTTTTGGGTTAACTAATGCACCTAGTACTTTCATGAGATTAATGAACGAAGTTTGACGTGCTTTCATTGGACGATTTGTGGTAGTTTACTTTGATGATATACTGATTTATAGCAAATCTTTGGAAGAACATTTGGAACATTTACGTGCTGTTTTTAATGCTCTACGTGATGCACGTTTGTTTGGTAACTTTGGGAAGTGCACCTTTTGCACCGACCGAGTATCTTTTCTTGGCTATGTTGTTACTCCACAGGGAATTGAAGTTGATAAAGCCAAGATTGAAGCTATTGAGAGTTGGCGCAGCCCAAAAGCAGTCACACAAGTGAGGAGTTTTCTTGGACTCGCTGGTTTCTATAGGCGTTTTGTGAGAGACTTTAGCACCATTGCTGCACCTCTCAATGAGCTTACAAAGAAGGATGTGCCTTTTGTTTGGGGTACCGCATGGGAAGAAGCCTTCACGGTATTGAAAGATAAGTTGACACATGCTCCTTTACTCCAACTTTCGACTTTAATAAGACTTTTGAGCTTGAATGTGATGCTAGTGGAATTGGATTAGGAGGTGTGTTATTACAAGATGGCAAACCTGTTGCATACTTTTACGAAAAATTGAGTGGGCCTAGTCTGAACTATTCTACTTATGACAAAGAATTATATGCTCTTGTTAGGACTTTAGAGACATGGCAACATTATTTATGGCCCAAAGAATTTGTTATACATTTCGATCATGAATCTTTGAAACATATTAAAAGTCAAGCTAAACTGAATCGTAGACATGCTAAATGGGTTGAATTCATTGAGACTTTCCCTTATGTCATTAAACACAAGAAGGGTAAAGAAAATGTTATTCTTGATGCTTTGTCTCGTCGCTATACTATGCTTTCACAACTTGACTTCAAAATATTTGGTTTGGAGACCATCAAAGATCAATATGTGCATGATGCTGATTTTAAAGATGTAATGCAGAATTGTAAAGAAGGAAGAACATGGAACAAGTTCGTTATTAATGATGGTTTTGTGTTCCGTGCTAACAAGCTATGCATTCCTGCTAGCTCTGTTAGTCTTTTGTTGTTGCAGAGGCGCATGGAGGAGGATTAATGGGACACTTTGGCGTCAAGAAGGCGGAGGATATACTTGCTACACATTTCTTTTGGCCAAAGATGAGGCGGGATGTTGAGCGTTTTGTTGCTCGCTGCACTACATGTCAAAAAGCTAAGTCACGACTCAATCCTCATGGTTTATATATGCCTTTGCTGTGCCTAGTGTTCCTTGGGAGGATATATCTATGGACTTTGTTTTAGGTTTACCTCGAACAAAGAAGGGAGGATAGCATATTTGTTGTCGTGGATAGATTCTCGAAAATGGCACACTTTATACCATGTCATAAAAGCGATGATCTTTGTTAATGTTGCTGATTTGTTCTTTCGTGAAATTATTCGCTTGCATGGTGTGCCAAATACTATTGTTTCAGATCGTGATACTAAATTTCTTAGCCACTTTTGGAGATGTTTATGGGCTAAGTTGGGGACTAAACTGCTTTTAGTACTACTTGTCACCCCAAACTGATGGACAAACTGAAGTAGTCAATAGAACATTGTCTACTATGCTTAGGGCTGTTTTGAAGAATAATAAGAAAATGTGGGAAGAATGCTTGCCTCATATTGAATTTGCTTATAATCGTTCATTGCATTCTACTACTAAGATGTGCCCTTTTGAAATTGTGTATGGCTTCCTACCTCGTGCACCTATTGATTTGTTGCCTCTTCCATCTTGGAGAAGGTTAATTTTGATGCTAAAGAACGTGCTGAATTGATTTTAAAATGCATGAGATAACTAAGGAAAACATTGAGCGTATGAATGCTAAATATAAACTTCTTTGGAGATAAGGGTAGAAAACATGTTGTCTTTGCACTGGAGATCTTGTTTGGTTACATTTGCGTGAGGATAGGTTTCCTAATTTGCATAAATCAAAGCTAATGCCACGTCTTGATGGTCCATTTAAGGTGTTAGAGAAAATAAATGATAATGCATATAAACTTGAGCTGCTGCAGATTTTGGGGTTAGTCCACTTTTAACATTGCAGATTTGAAGCCTTATTTGGGTGAGGAATATGAGCTTCCGTCGAGGCGACTTCATTTCAAGAAGGGAGGATGATGAGGACATCAATACCATTGTTACACCCACAGCCCCTCTGCTACATATATTGGACCAATTACTAGAGCTCAAGACGCCAATTAAATTATCGGTACTTTCGTTTCTTGGTAATGATTCTAATGTTCATGAGAATATGATGCTGCCTAAATTGGATACATTTGTTTTGCTTACAAATGAAGGCCCTAGCTTGGAGAAGGATGGACATTGGAGCAAGAACAAGCATGGAGATAATGCCATGCTAAGGGGAACAAGAACGGAGTTACAAGTGATGATTTCAGGACTTTGAAGCCACCATAATGGATGCATGAAGCCTTGGACGAAATATACAAGATGCTACTTCATAAATGTCGCCCCGAGGCTATTCTAGGTGCTGCGTCACCTTATTAGTGGGCCAGGCCCATGTAATTTCGAAATACTTAAGTATAGGCTGTTTTTAGAGTCCGTATGTGTGGGGAAACAAGAGTTAGGGTTGATTTCGGACCCCTCCACCAAGGGCCACGAAATTCCCCCCCTCTTCCTCCATATATACAGCCCTTAGGGCACCGTTTAGACCTTGGGTTTTGTTTAGATTAAAAGTTCGCCATAGCTGCAACTTCGCTGCATTTCGTTTGTGTTCAACGACTGGACAAAGCGCCACAGAACCCCACCTTGATCAATAAAGCTTTCATCTTATATTCGCAATATCCAGATTGCAATCTCAGTTTCTTGCTTGTTCTTCGTTTGCTCGCAGGAAAGCAGACCCTCGTGGTCGTTGATCGTGCTCGGCGTGGTCAATAACCCTCGGAAGTTGGTTTAGCGATTGCTAAGCGCGACGTCTCGCGACGATCGTAGTCGGATCGTCAAGGTCGACTTCCACGTAAGCGATAGCCACCATCTCATCGAAACATCGGGACACCTTTGCCTCTATCGAGCAACTCCTCGAACATTGAGCATCTTCGTAAGTTTTACCCATAGAGCGCGGTTGCGGAACCTGTTCCGCAACCACCTTTTGTACAAGTCTTGCCAATGTTGCATGTAATCCTTTTACAAAGCCGCTGCAGACCCCGTATGTAAGTAAAGCTCATGTGTTGTGCGCGAACTTGTCAACTACATGCTTTCATCATCATTTTGCATGTGTTATCTAACATTTTGTGCAAGCATCCACGCCGGTAAGCAATAACGAGCCACAAGGCTCCATAACTTTATTTTCTTCTTTCTCTTTCTCAAAGAAAGGAAGGTTCCTTCGCCCACAAGTTAGCCGGGGAAGGAGGAGATAATGGTGTGGGCCACCAAGCGCCGCCGAGGAAGTTTCGCCTTACCGGAAGCAAACGATGAAAAGCTAAGTTGCCAAAGTTTGAGCAATCGGTTTTAAATCTTTAAGTTATCTTCCTCGAACGATAGTACTTTGTATGGAAAACCTGTGCGCGCGGAGGAACTAACTCGTAGCTGGTCGCGCCCTTACTTTGTTTCGAGTCCGCTCAACAACTTAAGTGAGCTGCAACCAGTTGCGATAAGGTTGTTTGTCGGAGGCGGCACCGCCAAAGAAGTTGTCGACGTTCGCACTCGGCCAGCCATGCAAAGGTGCTCGCACGATAAGTTCCCTAAAAGCGAGGGCACAAACATACAAAGGAAGGAATCAAGTAAAGGAAATAACATTGCAATCACTTGCCTAAGATAGAGTTATATTACAAAATAGCTTGTCGCAGATCTAATAAATTGTTCTCCTAAACATGATCAGCAGCGACAAGGGAAAGATAAAGCGGCGACCTAATCTACGCGGTCGCCATCAACCCGCTTGATCTTGCCCACCTTGTCCACAATGGGTGCGACAAGGGCTTTGAGCGCCCACATCAAGATCCGCGGCAGGGATCCGAGGACACCGGTGAGGTTGAGGCCTGGATTATGGAATGCCACCTTCATCAACACCTTCGGAGAGCTCCCTTACAGATCGGGCGCGATTCTCGGCCAGCTGCTTTGGGATCTCTTCCCGAGTCGCTGGAGAGCCGTCACCACGCCCTTGAAGAACAAGCTGAGTTTGGCGCTGGGTTGGAGGCGCTCGTCGGAAGAGTACCCAAGATCCACCATCCCAGCTCCGTCCGCTGGGCCTTGTCGATGGCGGCGGCGATATTCACAAGACCCTCGGTCCAGTGCATCACGTTCTCTCGAAGGTGTTCTGGCGGTTGTGGCACTCGCCGCCAGCCTCCTCGTCGGTCTTGATCTTCTCCAACAAGGCCACCTCCCGCTCCTTGGCGCCTGGCCCAGCGTCGAGATCAAGGTGGTCAACTTCAGCTCAAGATCCGCCTTTGAGTCCTTGGCGGCGCCGAGCTCCTTACTCCTCTCGGCGAGACGGCCTGCAGCTCGCCAAGAGTGTAGGCGCCCTTCTCGCGCCGTGCTTAAGCGCAGCAAGCTCCTCGCCGCTCTTTCCGAGGTTGGCCTCCACCTGCGCCACCTTCGTCTCCAACTCTTTCTTGGCGGCCTCGGCAGCTGCGGCAGCGCCTTTGCTTCCTTGAGAGCTCCGCCAATTGATTGCTCGCTGCAAGCTCTTCCTCATAGCTGTCAAGATTGATCTTCCGCTGCGCCAACTCACCTTCTTGCGCAGACAGCTTCTCGGCAGCAAGTCGCTGCTGCTCCTCGACCTCAGCCTTCTCAAGAATGAAGGCTGTGCGCTTTCAACGAAGTCGCCCCGCTCTTCTCGCTATGTTCGGAGAGCTTGGTTGGCGCCGGAGCTCTTCGCCCGCTTCTCCATGTTCGCTCCCCCCTCGCGACAAGCGCTTCCCGGATTCCAGCTTGACTTGTCGGGCGCGGTAGAGCGACAGCAGCTTCCGCAATACTGCTCCTCCTCGACTTCGGCTGCTGCTGCTTGGCGCGTCAACCAGCGACATGCCCATGGAGGCGAGCAGCTCTTCATCAAAGGTCTCTCTTCGACCGGCGCCACGAGCTCGATGCCCGGGGAGCTTGATGAAGACGTCGTCGCCGACCTTTAGATAGGCGCCGGCGAGAGCTCTTGAACTGGCGCTGCACCGATGGCGGAGGATCGGCGGTCGGCGAGCGCTGGCGCCCAGCCGCCTCGTGGTCGCGGTCGCGATCGCTGGACCCTCGCCAACTGTGCGGCGGCAGCCTTGGCGGCCTCTTCGCCGGCGGATCCATCGGTGCCAGCCTCTTCCTCCATGGTGGCGACGTCGTCAGTGTTGCCGAGCGCGTCCTCCTCGCCGGCGACCTCAGTCTCCATCGGCTCGCAGCGGATGGATCTGATGACCGAAAAAGAAAGAACAGTCAAGCAAATGTTCAAAAGAAAACATAAGAAAAAGAACCCAAGGGAAATTTTCACGCAAGAGGATTACCCGCAATGGGATCTGCAGCCATGGTCTCGACCACGGAGGATCACTGGTGCTGTCCCTCACGGAGAAGTCTCCTTGCCGGAGAACGCCCTTGCCGGAGAATTCTCCCTTGGCGGCGTAGTCGAAGCAGATGGAATTTGGGAGCGGCTTGGGCACTCCGAGATGAGGCTACTCTGCTCCTACACAAACCAACAAATGATATCAACAAAGAAGGAGCATCCATGCACACCTAACCGTAAGAAGTAAACCATATACTTTACTGGGGGCTGTGTTGGGGGCTGCTTTGAGGAAGGGTTGCTGGTCCGGCAAGGGGTCTCAGACGCGCCTCCTGCTGCTACTTGGGATCGCCTCGATGATAACCACCGGGTCTTGGCTCTCTTCGACGCTCTCGGGCTAAGCGCCCGAAAAAGGAAAGAGTTCGAATGAAGCAAGTCGACACAAGACAAAGCAACAAATTGAAGAATTACAAGTGCAGCGACAAGATCTTACTCTTCTTCTTCCTCGAGCTGAGCGCGGAGAGGTCGAATCTGTTCACCTCCCGTGCGACGCTGGAAGAGTAGGCTCCCTCTGACGCTTGGCGGGTGCAGGAGCCACGGCCCTGAAGGCCCCGCCCAGCTTGTTGTGGCGGCGTGAGGTGCTCCCTGCTGCAACAGTGCTTGTCGCGGTGGAGCGCGCCGCGGGCGCGACGGCTGTTGGGTCCGTCTGCCGCCCCCGCCACTTCCTCGGCCTTATGGAGACGCCTTCTTGGTGGAGCTCAGGCTCCTCATGCAAGCTACTTGAAGGAGTGGAGGAGGCGCCGCAGGCTCGCTCGGCTCAACCTCGGGCTCGCCTGCTCCTCCTCGCCGCAAGCTCCTCTCGATCGACAAGGCTTTCCGCCTCTGCTGCCTCGCCTCCTCCACGGTGAACCTGACCGCCAATGGCAGAAGCCTGCCGCCTCCTCCAGCTGGTGGCGGCGCGCGCATCTCGTCGTCGGTGGTGTCACGGTGAGCCTTTTACGCTTCGTCGGGCGGATCGGCACTTCTTCCAATCTGTCAAGAATCGCGCGACGACGTCATCCGCAGCTCTTGCCAAAGTTGGAACGATCCCATGCGAATCGCACAACGGCATCATTGCACGGATGCGGTCGAGCGAAGAGTTGTTGCACAATGGGACGACTCCCTCGCAACCTAAACCACTCGGGGTGATCGGGTCGGCTTGAACAGCTCCAAAGAAGATCGCATCCAACTCCAAGACAGTGAAATTGAAGTTGAGGCCCGGCGCAGCCTCATGATGTCCGCCGCATTTTGGAACTCCCAATCAGGTCTCCTCCTCTCCTGCAAGGGAGCGATGCGGCGGCGAAGGAAATCTGCGCCAACAGCGCCTACGGTGAGTCCGGCAAGCCTGAGGCGCAAGATCCGGGTCACGGCAATCTTCAACCTAGCATCTTCCGGCGCCAAGTTGCTCCAATCGTTGCGCGCACTATTGGGGTTTGGTCTTTGAGCAGTGAAGGCTGCGGGTTCTCCTCAACGATCCAACACCAATCGGCTCTCCACTCCTCCCACTTGCTACGGAGCTCTCCTTCCAGATAGGCTTTTCTTGCCGATCCCGGAGATCCAAGCAATCCTCCCAAGTGGCTCTCCTCTCTCAACGCTGGGCATGAAGAAGTGGCGGAAGAGGGCTACATTTGGGTGGATTCCGACAAAGTTTTCGCAGAGATGCGAAACCGCCATGGTCAAGACAGCAATGGGGTGAAATCAAGGAGGCGAAACCCGAGGTGTTCATGATATCGCAGAAGAATTAGAGAAGGCGGCAGAGCCCGCAATAGAAGAAAAGCGCCAAGAAGGGTACCCGCCGAACCAACTCTGATGCGGCGGCCGAGAGTACCTTCGTGCGCGGATGCGCTCGCGTCTTCGTCGACCAGAAGAGGTAGTACCATTCCCTCAGCTCCTTCGCGGCGAGCTGAGGGGGGAAGATGGCCCGCTCCTTCCGCAGCGCCGCGAGCCGCTGCGCCTCGGCCGACTTCACGCCCTTCCCCTTGTCGGCTTTCGGAGCCATGGCGAAGGTAGTGGGGGAGACCGACGGCGTTGGTGATGCTGGTGGCGATGGGGGCGGAGCGCAGCTCTCTTCAGACTAGAGAAGAAGGGGGGAGCGGCGGTGGTTTTGGATGAGACAAAGAATGGCGAGGTGGGCGACCTGCCCCTGTTTCCCTGCTTATAAGGAGGGAGAGGGGCGGACGCCCGCTTTTCCAAATAAAGAAACCACCCCACGATCTCTCCCACGACGCCACGCTCGACGTGTGCTGTCGTGGGGACGTGGGACCGGAGCAAGTTACGGCGTGATCTAGGCGCAAGGCGTCTGCAGATGCTGCTTTTGGGCCCGCCCAACAGCTCGCACTGCAGGTGGCCCAGCCCGGGGCTCCTGCCGGTGTACTAGAGTAGGGTACCTTAGTATCCCGAACTGCGACGGCAGCAGGCAAGACTCGCAGCAAGGCTTGCTGGTGACCGCTAAGGTCCTCCATGGTTCCTTTGGAGCCATTCAAGAACAAAGTATTTAAGCCAAGGAGACAAGGCCCGGAAGAGGAGCTTGCCGGAAGGCCACTCAAGGCACACAGAAGACAAGACCCGGCAAGAGGAGCTTGCGGGAAGGCTCGATGAGCGACAAGCTTCCAGATGCGACAAGGATTCAGCCGCGGCAAGGCGCTTGCCGCGCAGTAACCACTCTTCATCTCCGCGCCCACCATCCACCAACGTGTCGCCATGGGACCATTCCAGCGTAGCGTGTCAAGAGGTCAGGCAGACCCACGGAGAGCAGTGTAAGCGGCGCCGACAAGATTGCCATCGTGGCAAGCGGTGGCGCCGACGGTCCCTCGTCGCGACTGCTTAGGCGACATGGACGGCATTTAATGCTTTTGTCCCTTGTCACGAGTTAGGCAGAATACACTATACCGTAGCTATACCAACCGCAACTCATTTTCCCTTTTACCTCGCTCACGCTACACCTGTTGGTGACCCCTTGAGCATAGAAAAGGAGGCCCATGCGCAATGTAGAAGGGGTTCGACTCATTCAAACCAGAGACACTCACGCTTAGGTCTTGTAGCTCTCAGCGCTCCCTAGCAAGAACACAACATAATCGACAAGCAGAGAGGAGTATTATCTCCGGAGAGCTCCGGTTGGGTAAACTGCTCGTGTGCCGCCCGATCTGCTCTTCGGCGACCTCCGCCTCCCACCGAACCGAAAGGGCTCGGTCCGCCGGTCCCATAGGTGTTCGTGGGTTACGATCAGCTTCCCGACACTCTTAGACTTAACACACCCAATACAATGGCAAATTGTATAGGTGCACTAGTTCGGCGAAGAGATGGGGATAAAAGTGTAATAAGGATGGTAGAAATATATTTTTATAATCTGAATAAATAAGAACAGCAAGGTAGCAAATAGTAAACGGGCTCAAAAACGGTATTGCAATGCTTGAAAACAAGGCCTAGGGTCCGTACTTTTGCTAGTGCAATCTCTCAACAGTGCTAACATAGTTGGATCATATGATTATCCCTCAAAGTGCAATAGAGAATCACTCCCGAGTTCCTATTAGCAGAGAACAAAAGATAGAAATTATTTGTAGGGTACGAAACCACCTCAAAGCTATTCTTTCCATTCGATCTATTCAAGAGTTCGTACTAAAATAACACAAACCTATTTTTTCCGTTGATCTATCCTAG
This sequence comes from Aegilops longissima, assembly GCA_021605205.1. Taxonomy (NCBI): domain Eukaryota; kingdom Viridiplantae; phylum Streptophyta; class Magnoliopsida; order Poales; family Poaceae; genus Aegilops; species Aegilops longissima. The sequence continues at coordinate 261,932,061 of CM038679.1, forward strand.
AGTTCGTACTAAAACAACACCAAAGCAAATTCATATTCATAATATTCAATCCACACAAAGAACTACAAAGGGACCCCAAAGTTTCTATCAAAGAAAAGATAATAAAAATGCGCATCGACCCCTATGCATAGATTACCCCAACGTCACCTCAGGAATCCGCAAGTTGAGTGCCATAACATATATCAAGTGAATCAATACGATACCCCATTGTCACCTCAAGTATTCATACCGCAAGACATACATCATGTTTTCTCATCTCTGAATATTCAATCCGATAAGACAAAACTTCAAAGGGTAAAGATTCAATTCATAACAACAAGAGTATAGAGGGGAGAAACATCATATAATCCATATATATTAACAAAGCCCATGATATAGATCACGAGAGAGAGAGAGAGAGAGAGAGAGAGAGAGAGAGAGAGAGATTAAACACATAGCTACTGGTACAAACCCTCAGCCCCGAGGGTGGACTACTCCCTCCTCATCGTGGTGGACGCCGGGATGATGAAGATGGCCACCGGTGATGATTCCCCCCTCCGTCAGGGTGCCGAAACGGGGTCTAGATCTGTTTTTGGTGGCTACAGAGCCTTGCAGCGGTGGAACTTCTGATCTAGGTTAACCCAAATGGGTTTTGGAATATTTGTGAACTTATAGGTTAAAGAGGGGGTGCGGGAGGCCACCGAGGTGGGCACAACCCACCGAGGCGCGCTTGGGCCCCCAACCGTGCCCTGGTGGGTTGTGCCCCCCTCAGGGCACCCCCAGGTGCTTCTTTGCCCAAAGTAGGTGTTCTACTCCATAAAAAATCTCCGTGAAGTTTCGTTGCATTTGGACTCTGTTTGGTATTGATTTCCTACGAATAAAAAACAAGCAAAAAACAACAACTGGCACTGGGCACTGGGTCAATAGGTTAGTCCCGTAAAATGATATAAAGTTGTTATAAAATGATTGTAAAACATCAAAGAATGATAATAAAACAGCATGAATACTTCATAAATTATAGATACGTTGGAGAAGTATCAGCATCCCCAAGCTTAATTCCTACTCGTCCTCGAGTAGGTAAATGATAAAAGAAATAATTTATGAAGTGTGAATGCTAGCTAAGTGCACAAGTTTGATCAATGACAATTTCAATCACTTTTCCTAGCATCATAACAACAATTCTTTCTCATAAAACTTCTCATGTTATAGTAGCAACCAATTCACATGTTAAGGTTCAAACAATGAATTCTCTTGAAACTCAACAACCTATGTTCTTAGTCACCAAGAAATTGCAGTTCAAAGGAGTTTAAGTAAGAGATCCACATACTCAACCATCTTATAGTCTTCTACGATTGCTAACACTCACCACATACACATGAGCAAAACATTTCAACCAGACACATAGAAAGATAAGGGCTTATGATTTCGCCTCCCAACGTATTCACCTCAAGGGTGATGTCAACAATAGTAACTCATGCTACCCATAATCAAATGGACATATGTTCCTACATCTTTCCTCACCACATGTTGCTTGCCAATGGAGAAAAATAAAAAGGAATAGAGAGAAAAACTTTGACTCTTTGCATAAAAGTAAATACATAAAAGTAAAGGATAGGCCCTTCACAGTGGGAAGCAGAGGTTGCCATGTGCTTATTTATTTGTATGCTCAACCCCTTAGTGCCAAAGAACGTCACGTTATATTTCCCCTTATGATAGAAACCTTTATTATACATAAAATTAAGGTAGTTATCCAGATTATTACATACTGTTCTGTTTTTGATAGATTCTGTTTTCAATGCATAGTTTGCTTGTTTTCTAGTTTCTATAGCTTATATTGCTCAATATAAATTGTGGAAATGATGAAGTAGGACCACGTGAGAAATTTGTATATTAAACTTCTGCAAAAATAATCAACTCAAAATCACTCTTCTGTTAAAAATTAGACTTATTTTCGTGAGCACAAAAGTTTCTGTTTTTCAGCAGGGTCAAATCAACTATCACCCAACATGATCCCAAAGGCTTTACTTGGCACTTCTTTGAAACAAAAGCAATAAAACATGATCAATACAGTAGCATAATCATATGAACATGAAAAAACAGTAGGTAAAAGTGCTGGGTTGTCTCCCAACAAGCGCTTTTCTTTTATGCCTTTTCAGTTAGGCATGATGATTTCAATGATGCTCGCATAAAAGTAAAGAATTGAAACATAAAGAGAGCATCATCAAGCATATGACTAGCACATTTAAGCCTAACCCACTTCCTACGCATAGGGATTTTGTGAGAAAACGACTTATGGGAACAAGAATCAACTAGCATAGAAAGGCAAAACAAGCATAACTTCAAGAATTTCAACACATAGAGAGGAAACTTGATATTATTGCAATATGTAAAAGCATTTGTTCCTCTCTCATATTAATTTTCAATAGTATCATGAATGAATTCAACAATATAACTATCACATAAAGCATTCTTTTCATGATTCAGAAGAATTGAAATTTTATTACTCTCGACATAAGAAAATTTATTCTCATCAATAATGGTGGGAGCAAACTAAACAAAATAACTATCATGTGATTGAAAATTAAAATCATGATGAAAAGTTTCATGGTTATCATTATTCGATATAGCATACATGTCATCATCATAATCATTCTCATGGTCAACTGAAGGCTCATCCAAAATGGTGGATTCATCATTAAATAAGGTCATGACCTCTCCGAATCCACTTTCATCATTATAATCATCATAAATAGGAGGCATGCAATCATTATAAAAAATTTGCACATCGAATCTTGGGAGACTAAAAATATCATCTTCATCAAACATAGCATCCCCAAGCTTATGGCTTTGCATATCAATACCATCATGGATATTCAAAGAATTCATACTAATAACATTGCGATCATGCTCATAATTTATGCCAAACATTTTATAGAACTCTTGTTATATCAATTGAGCACAATTTTCCTTTCCATCATTTTCATGAAAGACACTATAAAGATGAATAATATGATGCAACCTCAATTCCATTTTTTTAGTTTTCTTTTACGAACCAAACTAGTGATAAAACAAGAAACTAAAAGATTCAATTGCAAGATCTAAAGATATACCTTCATGCACTCACCTCCCCGGCAACGGCACCAGAAAGAGCTTGATGTCTACTACGCAACTTTATTCTTGTAGACACGTGTTGGGCCTCCAAGCGCAGAGTTTTGTAGGACAGTAGCAATTTTCCCTCAAGTGGATGACCTAAGGTTTATCAATCCGTGAGAGGTGTAGGATGAAGATGGTCTCTCTCAAATGACCCTGCAACCAAATATAAGAAATCTCTTGTGTCTCCAACACACCCAATACAATGGCAAATTGTATAGGTGCACTAGTTCGGCAAAGAGATGGTGATATAAGTGTAGTACGGATGGTAGAAATATATTTTTATAATCTGAATAAATAAAAACAGCAAGGTAGAAAATAGTAAACGAGCTCAAAAACGGTATTGCAATGATTGAAAACAAGGCCTAGGGTCCGTACTTTTGCTAGTGCAATCTCTCAACAGTGCTAACATAGTTGGATCGTATGATTATCCCTCAAAGTGCAATAAAGAATCACTCCCGAGTTCCTATTAGCAGAGAACAAAAGATAGAAATTGTTTGTAGGGTATGAAACCACCTCAAAGCTATTCTTTCCGTTCGATCTATTCAAGAGTTCGTACTAAAATAACACAAAGCTATTTTTTTCGTTTGATCTATCCTAGAGTTCGTACTAAAATCACACCAAAGAAAATTCATATTCATAATACTCAATCCACACAAAGAACTACAAAGGGACCCCAAAGTTTCTATCAGAGAAAATATAATAAAAACATGCATCAACCCCTATGCATAGATTACCCCAACGTCACCTCGGGAATCCGCAAGTTGAGTGCCATAACATATATTAAGTGAATCAATACGATACCCCATTGTCACCTCAAGTATTCATACCGCAAGACATACATCATGTGTTCTCATCTCTGAATATTCAATCCGATAAGACAAAACTTCAAAGGGTAAAGCTTCAATTCATCACAACAAGAGTATAGAGGGAGAAACATCATATGATCCATCTATATTAACAAAGCCCATGATAGATCACGAGAGAGAGAGAGAGAGAGATTAAAAACATAGCTACTGGTACAAACCCTCAGCCCCGAGGGTGGACTACTCCCTCCTCATCGTGGTGGCCGTAGGGATGATGAAGATGGCCACCGGTGATGATTCCCCCCTCTGGCATGGTGCTAGAACGGGGTCTAGACTTGTTTTTGGTGGCTACAGAGCCTTGCGGCGGCGGAACTTTTGATCTAGATTAACCCCAATGGGTTTTGGAATATTTGTGAATTTATAGGGTAAAGAGGGGGTGCGAGAGGCCACCGAGGTGGGCTCAACCCACCTGGGCGCGCCTGGGCCCCCAAGCGCGCCCTAGTGGGTTGTGCCCCCCTCGGGGCACCCTCTAGGTGCTTCTTTAGACCACTATAGGTCTTCTGGTACATAAAAAATCTCCATGAAGTTTCATTGCATCTGGACACTGTTTGGTATTGATTTCCTGGGATGTAAAAAAACAAGCAAAAAATAGCAACTGGCACTGGGCACTAGGTCAATCGGTTATTCCCAAAAACTGATATAAAGATGCTATAAAATGATTGTAAAACATCCAAGAATGATAATAAAACAGCATGAATACTTCATAAATTTTAGATACGTTGGAGACGTATCAGTGGCCCTTCCATACGGCCAGCAGCGCGAGCCATTGTCGTTGCTCGAGGAGGCCGCGACGGGTCTGCTCGCTGTGAGCCCCCAGCCTTAGCGCAGCCAATCAGACTCGGAATGGTGGTTGTCCATTCATCCATCTGATCGGCCGCCGGCGGGAACCTCATCAGCTGTTGGGCCCATGCCATGGCCTCCGCAGCGGTGCTTGGCATTGGTGATGATGATATAGATCGTACCGTCACACGGCTTCTGATGGTGCCGGTGGCGACTGCGTCACGCCCTCGCTATTGTGAGCCAGCCACTTGGATGGCACAATGACGCGGTGAAGGCGCTTGAGGGCCAGTGGCTCCATTGGGCACAGTGGCTGGGTTAACCCGCGCTGGGGGAGGCGCGCGCCCTGTGGTCGCACGCATGGAGGGGGCGGCTGGAGGGTGGCGATTCGCTCCAGACTTGGTGCCACCACTATGGTTGTGCCCTCCGACGAGGGGAAGGGGTACAGATGGAATAACCACTTCGTCCATACCTCATGGAGCATGACCACTGGGATGTTGTTGATGCTACCCTCCTCCGGTGCCTCCTGCTCCAGCTTCGGTCGCGGGGTGGTGATAATGCCGCATCTTGACCGCGCCCCATAACGCCCAAATCCTCGTGTGCCTCCGCATTCCCAGCAGCATTGGCGGCCACGGGTGTCGGAGCCTTCGAGGTGGACAGCTGAACTGCGGCACCGGGTTTCTTCTTGGGCGCCATGGTCGATCGAGCCATGGATGATGAAAATGGCGATGAAGATGATGCGCTGCTCACACTTTTAGGTTCGCGCAAGTGACCTTCCTACCTGGCGCGCTAAAGATATCATAGGAAACCACGGCAACCTATGGGACCAAGAGTCCCTTCTGGTTCGGGGGGGGGGGGCATGGCATGTTGCACAAAGAGTGGAGGAGCGTGGAACAGCATGGCAGAGATCACACGGGAAGTCTTTACCCAGGTTCGGGCCGCTGTGAGGCGTAAAACCCTACTCCTACTTTGGTGGATTGATTGTGGAAAAATTGTGCCGAGCGCAACACGCTCGCCCGGCAGGGTTGCCTCGGGGCAAAAACGGCTACGTGTGTATGAGTGTGTGAGGAGATGGGTTAGCCAACCCCTTCTACGGTTGCCTTGGGCCTTCTTCTATAGATAAAGGGCCACCACAGTGGCAAATCAGTAATTACGCACTGATTAGATAGCAAACAGTGCTATCATACCTAACTCTGCAGGCTGATAGAGTGCATTAAATGCGACACTCAACATCACATCACAGCTCGCCCGGCAGGCCCTGTCAGGCTGTTTTGCTAGCTTCGCGTCTGCTTGGTTGACACGTCGCAAGACGGGTGTCGCTTGGAGGTATTTTCTGTAGGAAGTGGCTTCCATGTGGCGAATAGCATCCACTTAGTCACTTTGGAGCTTGACACCGCACTGATCGATGATGTGCGTCATGATGAGGTGGTGCGGTGGGGTGGTTCTGCCTCCGTAAGCCCCGGCAGGCCTGGCGGGACGACCCGAAGGCTTGCTTCCGGGGGTAAACCCATCCTTGCCAGGCTCGCCTGCCCGACAAGGGAGCTTTTTCCCTTTGCAATATCTTGCTTATCTAGCTAGTCTTGGTCCTCTTGTGCTGCATGCCAGTCCTTTGAAGAACTGATCTCTTGCACTCATCTGACCTTGGTGCTGCGATCTTCCTCTCGTGCCTGTGCACAGTCTGGGCATTGGACCCAGGGTTTGTTTCACCAACATAGACCAACTTCACGAAAGCAATCAAGAGATTCTTCAAGGCACAATAATCCAGCAATGGAATCACAACATAGGTTCTTGTGAGGGAAGATCATGTCCTGGTTGTACAAGATGCATGAGTAATAGCTTCTTTGCTGATGACTCTAGAACCTGTCTTAAGAGATCTTGGGCTTCTTGTAGGGATTCTTGGCATTGTCAAAGAATTTTTTGTGCTCTCTGAAGCTTATGACACTCAAGGAGCCCAGAGTAGTGGCAGCACGGGAAGCCTTGGCATTCTTGGCGTTGGCTTCTACGTCTGAGGCCTTTGCTCAATATGGTAATCATATTGTCGCTCATGAGCTTCAGGCGGTGTCATAAACGGTCATCTGACACTGATTAGCACACCTTCACGATTGAAGGCCCTTGCCATAGTGTGAGGTACAGGAGGAGGAGTAGCAACATCTGAGGTGGATGGCTGAATGTCTTCTGTGGCATCAAGGGCTTCAGACTGGAGAGTGGCTTCAGGCTGCACATTGACTTCAGCCATGACGACCTCATTGGCTTCAGCATGCGTGGCAGCAGCAACTGCACTCGCAGTGGCTTTAGGAGCTTCAAGTACTAGGGGGTCAGGAACAATCACATCAAGAATCACACTTGGCACAACAGGGTGAATAAAAACATGTTCTTCTTCTTCTCATTCCTCGGTTGATGCAGCCGGAATATCTTCAGCCTCTTTGGCTTCAGACTCTTCAGCAGTTTCTGAGGGGATGGCTTCAGGGAACACTTGACGTGCTATTGAGCTTGTGGCATGCGCATCCTCTTGAGGAATGCTAGACATGGAGACCGTTGGCCTTGGGCTACGGCGAAGCCTTCGAAAAGAAGGTGATGCCTGCGGTGAGGGAGTGGTCTTCTCCATGTCTTCAGGAGTTTCTTGGGGAGTCTCAAGCACTGGAGTTGTGACTTGGCTCGTGGAGTGCGAGAAATGACTTCATGGAGCGGGGTGTTGGGGTGTTGCTCTTCCCAGAAATCATCATGAGTGATTGGTGTCGGGACCCCGATCCTAAGTCACACCGATCTAGCATGTAACACATCATATCACTTTGTGGCCTCATGCACGGTATCCCCACAGGTGCCACCTTACCTTGCACGGGACCATTTGCACCTTTTGGATCATGTATATGATAGTGTTGCTAGCATCCATAGGATAGAGAACCCGTGCCAACATGACTAGTCATAAACCCAAGGTGGCACTAACTTACAGGGACAGGCATACATGACCCAGCAACGAACGTGTCAATCATCAACGTATGAACCCAAGTCATAGCAAGCTACAAGGACATCAAGAAACAACGCGTGACATTTCCCCGAAGGGACAGACACAAGAATGAAGAAGGACACATGCCGGCCAGCCTAAGTGTTCCGGAGCAGTAGCAAGCTACCATGGCTCAGTGGAAGCACTAGGAGAAATTTCCCCATAATAGAGGCTACCAAGAATAAACAACTAGGCTGTCGGATCCCACACATACCAAGCATTTCAAAATCATACACACAATATGTTGTGCAAATACAACATGGCATCACAACAAAACTCTACGACTCAAAGTATTTATTCAGAAGGCTCCGAAGAGTCATACATAGTAAGAATTACAATCATGGGTCACGTAACCCAGCATACAGAGCATACAAGCAACATAAGCATAACATGTCTGAGTACGGACAACTACAAATGAAAAAGGCTGAGAAGCCTGACTATCTACAAGACCCTCCCAAGGGTACAAGATCGTAGCTGAGGTAACAAGCTAAACGTCGAAGTCCACGTGGAACTACTAGTGAGACTGAAATCTCTCTGCAAAAACATAAATTAAGCAAACGAGTGTACAAATGTACCCAGGAAGACTTACATCACAACTAGCTACATATGCATCAGTATCAACAAAGGCGTGGTGGAGTTTTACTGCAGCAAGCCAGCTTTGAATCAGTGGCTATCCTGTACTACGCCTGCTGGTAACTCTTTGAGCTGGCACACACGAGTCCACATATTCACCATATCAATACACCACTATAGATCCGCTCCCGTCTCCCTACAAGAAGGCCATCCATCACACTCATGCTTATCATGTGCATTTTAGAGTATCCACTTTCACTTGTCTATGAACTGTATAAGCAACCCAGTAGTCCATTACCGAGGACGCGGCTATTCGAATAGATCATGTTAACCCTGCAGGGGTGTACTTCTTCACACACGCTCTCGCCACTTACTGCCATGTACACGTCATGTATCTCGGCAACCTTCAAGCGTAAGCCTGGCGACGGTGTCGGCCATGACCTGACTAACCACGCAAGACTCTAGTCCAGGTTTATTGCCTATTCGGGTTCCATCCGCAAGTGATAGAGGCGAGGGTGTCCCGATCTTTCGATGAGGTGATAACTATCGATTTGGTGGAGACGACTTTGACGATCCGACTACAAACGTGCACGACGTTGCGCCTTAGCAATCGCTAAACCAACTCCGAGAGGTTATTGACCACGCTGGAGCACGATCAACCTGACCACGAAGGTCTATTCCTGCAAGCAATCGAAGAACAAGCAAGAATATGATAAAGCAATCTGAATATTGCGAATATATATGAAGTATTGATAATGGTGGGGATCCGTAGCGGTCTTGGTCTGGTCGTTGGACACAAACGAAGCACACGGTTGCAATGGCTAACTTTAACTAAACAAATCCCAAGGAAAAAGCTACTAGATGGATCTACTTATATAGGAGCAAGGGGTGGCGGCCAAGGAGGTGGGAGGACGTCCCAAGGCAGCCTAAAACTAACCCTAGGTCGTACAAGGCCAATGGGCCCAAGCGGAGGTGACGTAACACCTTTGGACTTGTAGTTTGACTCGGATTCTGCTGCAGCATCAGATTGTTTCGTCTATAACTCAACGCTCCGGATGGATTTTAAGGTGATTCCAATTGGGTTGGAAAATGCACGAAATCTATTTTCCAACAAAAAAAGAATCAACCAATTTGGAGTCCGTATGAAAAGTTATAGACGTTTTGAGTCAGGTATGTCTGTGTAGTCCGAATCTGAGTCCGAACGTGAGAGACTTGGACTCTATCTTCTCTTGGGCCAAAAGTGACGTGAGAGAACTTTTTGAACAGCAGGTAAACATCTCTTTCTCCCTTATCTTCATATGTGGATTGTACAAATGTCCCATACACCTGCAATTAGACATGGCACAAAAGTTTGTGAAGTATTTTGTCCTGGATAACATAAATATATTATTGAATAGTTTGCACTAGAAATCACCTGAGAAATATGCATGTATGCAATATTTTGGTCTCATCCAAGGTAGTCATGTCCTCATCATCCTCCCTTTTTGAAAACAAAGCCGTCCTCGGCGTTGCTTAATCTGAAATGTGGCTAACAAAAGAGACAAGGTGTACATGTTGTATATGTATACGTCATCCATTTTTACTTCCCTTGATTTTTGCATATATGACACATGAATAGATGAGTAACTTGCATAGTTCATAAAATCTAAAGCCAACAAATTAGCACAAGAACTAGAAGGCTTGAAAATACTGCAACTCAGTTTGCACATATAAGTGAAGCTCTTATTTATTTCAAGAGATTGACAATGTTCATCATTAAACCATCCCAACATTGGTGAATAAACCTTATTTGAATCAAATTTACATGCTACAACATGCTTAGATAAGCAAACATGCAATGAGTCATTCGACACAGAATCATCACCAAGATTAGAGGTCGATCAAAATGATTAAACATTGATTCTTTTGCATCAATAGTTAATTCAATGGGTGCTCTCAAAATTGTTGGTATTTCAGTTGTTTGATCACATGGCAAAGTCAAATTATCAATATAATCCTCTAAAATAGGTGGTGTGATCAAAGTAGTGGGTAGCTCAACACATGATGTATTCAAGTTAACTAGGCATGCATCATTCTCATGTAAAAGTGGAAAATCTGTACCTTTGTCATTACCTCTTATAGTCAACTCAGATGATGCAGGCACTCTCGATGGTGATGTGTCACATGGTGGAGATGATGTAGTCCTCGCAACAACGGATGTGGTTGTCATAGTACGCCTAGTAGTTGAATAAACATCTGTATCAACAGTTGGAATGTGCACCGTGCGCTTGTTCTCCTTGTGGGCAACACGTCGTTTTATTTCTGTTCAGCTTTGCAAGCAAGACGAAACAAATGGTCCATAGGATAACACTCTTCATGAATTAGTATCTCCTGAATATTATGGTTTAATCCTCCCAAAATCTATCCATAAAATCTTCTTCACTTTCTTCTAAAATGAGTGCAACAAGGTAGTTTGTAAATCATCATAATATTTTGTTACGGTGTCACTACCTTGTTTTAAATGTTCCAGTTTTTTAATCATGCCACGAGTATAATAAACATCAACGAATCTATCTCTCATGACATGTTTTAAATCATCCCAAGTATTAGGTACATAATCAGGTGTAACCGACAATATTCACTCCACCAAACTAGAGCATAACTAGTGAAAGAACCAACCGCAACCATAACTTTTTACGCTCATCAAAATTATGGGAAGCAAATATATTATTTATGTCTAACTCCCATTCAATATATAAAGGAGGTCTAAAACGGCCATTAAATGGTGGTATAGAAACATGAACCTGATCATGTGCATTTGGATGTTTGTGCACCTCTCGTGACGGTTGTGGTATTTGCATAGGTGGTGGCATGTCTCCGCGATCGACAAAGCCCATGAATTGACTGTGGATCCTGTCATGATTAGTAGAACAAGAAACAAAATCCAAAAATAATGTTCCTATAACTACTAGGATGTGGTGGTAAAAACGCTCACAATAAAGCAAATATCAATGTCTTACAAGTTCTTACCATGCAGCAAAGCGGTGATCGGCAACCAGCGGTGTCAAGTAACTCGAATATTGAGTAAAGCGATTGCTGGGGAGCGACGATACACGGTGTAGAAATATGTGGAGCTGGGTTGGCTATATATGGTAGCAAAAGATTAGCAATAATCAATTCAAAGATGCAATGTTGAATAAACGCTCAACGACCAGTACTGTGCTGGTCCTAGGCTAGACCGACTAGAGACGCGAGCCTAGAACACTAATGAGGTCACGGCATAGCACAACTAGCATCAATGAAGGATACTAAGTAGCTCTTGACAGCAAGATATAAGTGAAGATCACAACGGCGGTGAAGATAATGATGAAAACAATCGCCAAGCAGGACATACAACAACTCTCTCTCCAACTTTCCTCTTGAAAAGTTTGAGCCAATTTTCTGATAAATTCTTTCAAAGAATGCTACTAACTCAAGCTTTCCAATGCAAAAAGAATCACTCAATTCCGAGTTGATATGAGGAGTCAAAGAATTCTAAAACTGGCCTGAAAAATTGGAACAAGCTGTGTTCACGAACTTCAGAGGGCAAAAACACCTATTTAGAAGCCGATTTTGAGGTGTCAAATATTGAACTAGATTCTGCAACTATTTAGATGCGCCTCGTCTCTAGCTTTAATTTGAGTACTCACGGAGTCAAAACGGACTTCGTATGAGGAAGATACACCTGTTTTACTGAACAGTGCGCAAAACAGATTCCAATCCGAATTCAGGTACGAGATTGATTCTAGATAGATCCGGTTTTTTTTCCTCTCTTTTTTTTTTCTCACGCTTTTTTTTCTTTTTCTTCTCTCTCTTTTTCTTTTTTTTTTTCCTTTTTTCTCTCTTTTTTTTTCTCTATCTTTTTTTTCTCCCTCTTTCCAAGACAAACTGGATAAGATGCAGATTGGATCAGGCGAAGATGTGAATGACCTCAACTATGATTATGACAATGAACAGTGCGTAGCACGTGATGGAAATTAATGGATGGGATGGTGGACAGCGGAAGGGATAATGATGCAGCGGCGGCGTGACTAATGTGAACAGAACTCGAAACTCTAAAGGAACAAGACACTAAGACCAGCAACTCGACACGACGATGCAACCGATAATTCAATAATGCAAACAATGAAAAGAAAATTGCAAAGGCTTGGACTGGCTAGGACAAATGATGAATAGATCTAACTTTTTTTTCGCTTTTTCTTGGACAATAGGTAAGAAAATAAATCTAATCTAGGGATAATTGGAAATTCTCACCGAGCAACCTGAAAACTGATACCACTTGATAGAGGCGAGGGTGTCCCGATCTTTCGATGAGGTGATAACTATCGATTTGGTGGAGACGACTTTGACGATCCGACTACAAACGTGCACGACGTTGCGCCTTAGCAATCGCTAAACCAACTCCGAGAGGTTATTGACCACGCTGGAGCACGATCAACGACCACGAAGGTCTATTCCTGCAAGCAATCGAAGAACAAGCAAGAATATGATAAAGCAATCTGAATATTGCGAATATATATGAAGTATTGATAATGGTGGGGATCCGTAAGCGGTCTTGGTCTGGTCGTTGGACACAAACGAAGTACGAAGTTGCAATGGCTAACTTTAACTAAACAAATCCCAAGGAAAAGCTACTAGATGGATCTACTTATATAGGAGCAAGGGTGGCGGCCAAGGAGGTGGGAGGACGTCCCAAGGCAGCCTAAAACTAACCCTAGGTCGTACAAGGCCAATGGGCCCAAGCGGAGGTGACGTAACACCTTTGGACTTGTAGTTTGACTCGGATTCTGCTGCAGCATCAGATTGTTTCGTCTATAACTCAACGCTCCGGATGGATTTTAAGGTGATTCAATTGGGTTGGAAAATGCACGAAATCTATTTTCCAACAAAAAAGAATCAACCAATTTGGAGTCCGTATGAAAAGTTATAGACGTTTTGAGTCAGGTATGTCTGTGTAGTCCGAATCTGAGTCCGTAACGTGAGAGACTTGGACTCTATCTTCTCTTGGGCCAAAAGTGACGTGAGAGAACTTTTGAACAGCAGGTAAACATCTCTTTCTCCTTATCTTCATATGTGGATTGTACAAATGTCCCATACACCTGCAATTAGACATGGCACAAAAGTTTGTGAAGTATTTTTGTCCTGGATAACATAAATATATTATTGAATAGTTTGCACTAGAAATCACCTGAGAAATATGCATGTATGCAATATTTTTGGTCTCATCCAAGGTAGTCATGTCCTCATCAGCAAGGGAGTCCGGCCGAGGTTTCCATCACGGCCCCAGACGATGTGAGCAAGGTTCCCAAGCCCACCATTTGGGTGCCACTTGGTACACTGATACGTCTCCAACGTATCTATAATTTTTGATTGCTCCATGCTACTTTATCTATTGTTTTAGGCAACATTGGGCTTTATTATCCACTTTTATATTACTTTTGGGACTAACCTATTAACTGGAGGCCCAGCCCAGATTTGCTGTTTTATGTGTATTTTAGTGTTTCGAGGAAAAGGAATATCAGACGGAGTCAAAACGGAACGAAATCAACTGGAGAAGTTATTTTTGGAAGGAAACCCACCTGATGGACTTGGACCCCACGTCAGAAGATACGGGAGGTGCTCACGAGGGTGGGGGGCGTGCCCTCCCCCCCTGGGCGCGCCCCCCTTCCTCGTGGGGCCCCCGTAGCTCCACCGACGTTCTCCTTTCACCCATATATACCGTCGTACCCTAAAACTTCCAGAACAGAAGATAGATCGGGAGTTCCGCCGCTAGCCTCCGTAACCACCAAAACCAATCGAGACCCCTTTCCAGATTCTCTGCGGGGGGGGATCCATCACCGGTGGCCATCTTCATCATCCCGGCGCTCTCCATGACGAGGAGGGAGTAGTTCACCCTCGGGGCTAAGGGTATGTACCAGTAGCTATGTGTTTGATCTCTCTCTCTCTCGTGTTCTCTCTCGTGTTCCTCTATGGCATGATCTTGATGTATCCCGAGCTTTGCTATTGTAGTTGGATCTTATGATGTTTCTCCCCCTCTACTCTCTTGTGATGAATTGAGTTTCCCTTTGAAGTTATCTTTTCAGATTGAGTCTTTATGAGAACACTTGATGTATGTGTTGCCGTGATTATCTGTGGTGACAATGGGATATCATGTGCCACTTGATGTAATCTTGGTGATCAACTTCCGGGTTTCATGACATTGGGAACCTATGCATAGGGGTTGGCACACGTTCTTGACTCTCCGGTAGAAACTTTGGGGCACTCTTTGAAGTACTTTTATGTTGGTTGGATGAATCTCAGATTGTGTGATGCATATCGTATAATCATGCCCACGGATACTTGAGGTGACAATGGAGTATCTAGGTGACATTAGGGTTTTGGTTGATTTGTATCTTAAGGTGTTATTCTAGTATGAACTCTTTTATACATTGATCCGAAAGAATAACTTTGAGGTGGTTTCGTACCCTACCATAATCTCTATGTTTGTTCTCCGCTATTAGTGGCTTCGGAGTGACTCTTTGTTGCATGTTGAGGGCTTGTTATATGATCTATCTATGTTATTATTGTTGAGAGAACTTGCACTAGTGAAAGTGTGGACCCTAGGCCTTGTTTCCTATCATTGCAATACCGTTTACGCTCACTTTTACCGCTTGTTACCTTGCTGTTTTTATATTTTCAGATTACAAAAACCTATAACTACCATCCATATTGCACTTGTATCACCATCTCTTCGCTGAACTAGTGCACCTATACAATTTGCTATTGTATTGGGTGTGTTGGGGACACAAGAGACTTTTTGTTATTTGGTTGCAGGGTTGTTTGAGAGAGACCATCTTCCTCCTACGCTTCTTGCGGATTGATAAAGCTTAGGTCATCCACTTGAGGGAAATTTGCTCGTCCCTCAAACTGCAGCAATTTGCAGGCCCAACAACGTCTACAAGAAGAAGGTTGTGTAGTAGACATCAAGCTCTTTTCTGGCGCCGTTGCCGGGGAGTCTAGGTGATGTAGGGAGGAACCCTACGTGGACGATCTTTCACGTTGGAGCGGATCCTACGGGGAATCACGAAGAACACGCGGAAGAACAAGAGGGAAACACGGAGGAAATGAGAGAGAAATAACTTAACCAACAAGAGATCAATCACACAAGTGCTAGATCACCGAACACAAAGAGGTACATATGATCCACAATCAACAAAGGTAAGGATACATTAGTAGCCGTTCTTCTCCGAGAGGAGGTCTTGATGGGGTCCACCCTAGAAGGGGGTCTTGAATCCGCTTGGGGGACCTTCTCCGTAGAGGCCTGAGCTCCGAGGAGAAGTAACCAAGTGGATGAGCAAGGCTCTCACACAAACATGAGCTAAACCTAAGCTAACCCTAGAAAGAGGAAGGGGATGGAGTATATATAGTCTACGGGGCGAAGGGTACATGGGCTTGACCTTTACTGTTCACACAGCGAGGCCGGATGTCCCAGGCGTCGGGCCGGATGTCCGGGGCTTGGGGAGGCGGATGTCAGGCGTGGGGCGGATGTCGGGCTGGCGGGGCACTTCAGAGGTTCGAGTCGTGTCGCGGATTTCAGGCGAGTGGCCGGATATCCGGGCTGGGGGTCGGATGTCCGGGCTCTGTAGACTTTCTCCGGTTCCTCTCGTCGTGTTCCTTCATCCTTGTACTTGGGGACTTGTCCATCGTTCCGAGTATCTCCGAGAGGGTCTCCTTGGTACCTAGGCATGCATAGTGTCCTTGCATTAGGTAGCAACCATGTCTCACACGAATGGAAAGGGGAAGCATTTAGGAACGGGTTCACCTTGTGTCCAATGGCGAATAGTCGAGGTCTCATCTTATGTATCCTTGGGGCTTGGAGAGTAGTCGGAGAGTACATGGGTCAACCCATGCATCCCCATGCATCCCCACGATCATCCCCATGCATCCACAACCGTCTCATCAAGAGCCAAGAGGACCCATGACACGACCTAGAACTGGAGCTCTCGAGAACGAGGTGACTTCCTTCCTTAGTGATATCACATATGATCCACTCGAGACATGGCTACTACCTAAGTCAGATATGCTATGCATCATTAGGTGTCAAGAGGAGCCTTCCGAAGATACACGTGAAGACGGACGAGCCGCCAAGTCCACGGATGAAGAGGACCACGGAAGCGAACAAGGTCACCCCGGCCCCGGACATCCGGCCAAGGTCCGGACATCCGGCCCGGAGACGCCAAAGACCACAGCCAAGCTGGCCAGAAGCTCACAGGTCGGACATCCGGCCTCCATGGCCGGACATCCGCCCCCATCCGGATATCCGCACTGGCCCGAAATCCGCGCCCCACCGAA
This sequence comes from Aegilops longissima, assembly GCA_021605205.1. NCBI lineage: Eukaryota > Viridiplantae > Streptophyta > Magnoliopsida > Poales > Poaceae > Aegilops > Aegilops longissima. The sequence continues at coordinate 261,948,756 of CM038679.1, forward strand.
TCGGCAGATGTGGCCGCACCAGCCGGACATCCGGCCGGATAGCGGACATCCGGCGCCTCAAGGTCTTGACATCCGCCCAACGCCGGATGTCCGGCCTCCCCTACACAAGCATGTATCCGTGTGAGTCCCATGTACCCCTTCGCCCCCTAGACTATATATACTCCATTCCCTTCCTCTTTCTAGGGCAGCATTGGATTAGCTCATATTTTGTGTGAGAGCCTTTGCTCATCCACTTGGCTACTTCTCCTCGAAGATCAGGACCTCTACGGAGAAGATCCCCCAAGCGGATTCAAGACCCCCTTCTAGGGTGGACCCCATCATGGCCTCCTCACGGAGAAGAACGGCTACCGTTAGTATCTTTCCTTTGTTGATCTTGAATCTTGTGACACCTTATGTGATCGGTGATCTAGCACTTGTGTGATTGATCTCTTGTTGGTTTAGTGATTTCTCTCTCGTTTCCCCCGTGTTTCCCTCTTGTTCTTCCGCGTGTTCTTCGTGATTCCCCGTAGGATCCGCTCCAACGTGAAAGATCATCCACGTAGGGTTCCGCCCTACATCATCTTGGTATCAAGAGCCACGTTGATCACGTTTTTGGAGCCCCTACCCCTCTTGTTCTAGCTTGATTTTGTTGTTTTTGTCCTAATTCCGAAAATTCCCCACAAAAATAGCCCCAAATTTTTTTTGTGATTTGTTAGTGTGATGAAGTTTTGTTGGATTTGATCCGCGGATTTCGTGTGTTGCAGGTAGATCTAGCATTCCCCCACCATTTCCACAATTTCCATCCACAAAATCGCCCGAATTTTGCCCCGGATTTGACCTCTCCACGCGGTGTTCATCAAGTTCATCCACGGAACCAAAGCCCGAACATCCGGCCCGAACAGCCCGGACATCCGGCACCCCGGACATCCGGCCCGACCAGCCCGGACATCCGGCGCCCCGGACATCCGGCTTCCTGCCCGGAAATCCGGCTCCTGGTAGCAGCAATCCCCATCCACCACCCCGTTTACCGCCTAACTCTCGCCAAATTTTGTCCCGGTGCCCACATACACTTCCATATACCTCCACCACTTCCGCATAACACCACCATAGCCTTTCCCACTACCAATTCCGACAATGTTGCCAAATTTTGCTTTGAGAATTTGAGTTGGGGTTTCCGTATCCTTTTGTGTTTCGGCTATCTTGGTACGGTTCAACATCAACATCACCACCGCTCATCTTCTCCAAGGACGGTAACATCGTCGACATCTTTGTCATTAGTTGCAATTGCATTGATAACCATCATAGCCCATCTTTTGCGTTGCTTACCCATCGAGACTAGCCATTGAGTATTGCCGGCAACGTGACTTGTGCACATTAGTGATCATACTCCATAGCATACATACCATACCAAAGTAGTGCATATCTTAGCATCAACTTGTGTAGCACATAGTTGTCATCGCATACACAATTGCTATCTTGGTTCGTGAAGTTTTGCATGAGAAAAGAGCTCAAAAGAGAAAGAGCCAATCAAGCTTTTAAGCAAAGAGAGAAAGATAAGCAAAGAGCTTATGAGCAAGAACCATAGCATCATACAACATTAAGATTGTCATACTTGATCATCTTGGATCAACACATCGAAACACCATACATATAGCATACTTGGGATAGAAGTCGTTGCATTTTTGCTTAGTAGGTTGTGCACAAGTTCGTATCCGCCTATTGTGCAATCGTGCTAGCGTCTCTCTAGTGTTGTGCAACAAGAGCATCTTGGTGAATTCCACATTTTGGCTCATCCTTGGTTGCATAACCCCATATTATCTATTTGCGTGTGTGTTTCCGTGTACCATATCTTGCTATTGGCCTACTTGTTGCATTTGCAAATTTGTGAATCATTTCCAACATTATTGTGTCTCACTTACAATTGCATCAAATTTTGTGCCACCATCCTAACCGAGCTCCACCATAAGCTTTTATTTGTGTAGGTGTGAGAATCGACAAGAATTGGTACCAAGAGTGCTATTTCATTGTCCGTATTTGAGTGAACTTGATTCATCTTCAACATCGGTCAAAGGTACATTGGTATAAGTTCTTTTCCGTTCTACCACTCACATTTTGCTTGGAATGATGGATAGGCCAAGTACCTCTACCAACCACTCTTCATCGAGCAAGACGACGACATGTCATCATACGTCACCAAGAGCCACCTCTTTGGTGCACAACGAGCGTTGCACCAAGAACAACAAGCAATGAGCGACCGCATCGACAACCTCGCCACCGACTTGCGACTCTCCGAGCAACGTACAAGAGACTACTTCGACAACAAGTTCGACGCTCACAAGCAAGAGAACCATGCAAGAATGGACGAGATCCGTGCTTTGATGAGAAACCGGCATCATTCAACTTCTTCATCATCAAGACGGAGCCGCTCGAGTCCACACTCCGACGACACCTTCTACGACTCAAGTACACCTACTTCGAACACTCTTCGTCGTGCCGCTCGTCAAGACCGTCATGCATCTCGCAACCCGCTACATGACAAGCATTCGCAAGAGCAAGTTGATGATCAAGTTCCTCGTCCTCAATCAAACCAAGAGGCTTTTTCTCAAGCTCAAGAACGACAACGTATTCGTCGCCAACAAGAGGAAGAACGACCACGTCTTCACCAAGACGAACAAGACGCCAAGGCTCAACGTCTTCAACAACAACAACGTGAGGCGCAAGCTCTTGAGGCGCAACGTGCCCTTCAAGAATCAAGTAGAGCCTTCGCCAACCGCAATCGCGAACGACGCAATCAAGAGGAAGCCCTTCGAGAATAAATTGAAGAGAGGAACTACCAACCTCATGTACAACGTCAAGTTCCTCAAGCCCCTCCACAAGCTCGTCAAGCTCCACCCCAACCTCAAGTTCAACAAGGGCAAGTTGATCATGGTCTTCCTCCGCGCCAAGAGGAACATGAAGACGAGTACAATCCACGTCAAGGACGTCATCATCAACATCACCAACAACACAATGAAGAGCAACGCTACGGCTAGCTAAAATTCACCATGCCCAAGTTCAATGGAAGCAATGACCCCGAAGACTACCTCTCATGGGCATTGAAGGTTGACAAAATCTTCCGCTTGCACAACTACGATGAAGCGAAGAAAATCGCTATGGCATCACTTGAGTTCCAAGACTATGTGCTCATATGGTGGGAACAAATCATTGAGCGACGACAAGCAAGAGGTGAACCTCCAATCACCACTTGGGCTCAAATGAAGGATGTCATGCGAGCACGTTTTGTGCCAACCTACTACAACCGCGACCTCTTCAAGAAACTCCAACTACTCAAGCAAGGAACAAAGAGTGTTGAAGAATACTACAAGGAAATGGAGATAGCCATGATTCGAGCCAATGTCAAAGAAGATGATGAGCAAACTATGGCACGTTTCTTGAATGAACTCAATCATCCCATCAAGAAGATCGCCGACTTCCAACCATACTCAACCCTCATTGAGCTCGTGCATCAAGCTACAAAGGCGGAACGCCAAGTGCAAGATGACTTCAAGTACGCCAAGTACTCATCCAAGACCTACGGCTTCTCCAACAACCAAGCCTCAACGACTCCTCCAACATCTACATCAACCAAACCTTCTACAAACAACGACGACAAGTCGATTCACAAGAGAAAGTTGACAAGTTCAAGTCGTCCTCCTCCTACTACAAGCAACTTCAAGCCGCGTGCTTCATCATCTACTCCGACCGATGAGACCATCAAAACAAACTCCTTCAAGTGTTTCACTTGCGGCGGCCGAGGCCATTAGTCCTCTGAATGCACCAACAAGCGCACCATGATCCTCAACGGCATTTACACCTATGACTCAATGAGTGAGGAGGAGATGGAAGCCCTTGAGCAAGTGGCCATGCACCGCAAGTGAACGAAGATGAAGATGATCAAGTCTTTTGCGATGAGGATTCGAGCCCCGCCTCGTTGTCTCCAAGGTCTTGACCCTTCAACATCAACAAGAAGGCGACCAAAGATGCCACATCTTCCATACAAAGGCGGCATCAACGGAAGGTCCGTCAAGGTCATCATCGATGGAGGTAGTTGCCACAACTTGGCAAGTGAAGAACTATGTTCCAAACTTCAATTGACAGCAGAAGCACCCGCATCCCTACAAGGTTCAATGGCTAAGTGACTCAAAGACTATACTGAGTCGAGCATACGGTCCAAGTCTCCTTCAAAATTGGTGCTTATGAAGACACGTTGGAATGTGATGTGGTCCCAATGACCGTTTGCCACCTACTTCTAGGTCGACCATGGCAATTCGACCGTGGTGTCATCCACAATGGGCGCACCAATCACTATAGCTTCTGATGAGGACATGATTACCTTGGATACAACCAAAAATATTGCATACATGTATATTTGTGAGGTGATTTCTAATGCAAACTATGCAATAATTTATTTATGTCATCCAGGACAAAAATACTTCACAAACTTTTGTGCCATGTCTAATTGCAGGTGTATGGGACATTTGTACAATCCACATATGAAGATAAGGGAGAAAGAGATGTTTACCTGCTGTTCAAAAAGTTCTCTCACGTCACTTTTGGCCCAAGAGAAGATAGAGTCCAAGTCTCTCACGTTCGGACTCAGATTCGGACTGCATGACATACCTGACTCAAAACGTCAATAACGTTTTCATACGGACTCAAATTGGTTGATTCTTTTTTGTTGTAAAATAGATTTCGTGCATTTTCCAACCCAATTGGAATCACCTTAAAATCCGTCCGAGCGTTGAGTTATGGACGAAACAATCTGATGTTTGCAGCAGAATCCGAGTCAAACTACAAGTCCAAAGGTGTTACGTCACCTCCGCTTGGGCCCATTGGCCTTGTACGACCTAGGGTTAGTTTTAGGCTGCCTTGGGACGTCCTCCCACCTCCTTGGCCGCCACCCCTTGCTCCTATATAAGTAGATCCATCTAGTAGCTTTTTCCTTGGGATTTGTTTAGTTAAAAGTTAGCCATTGCAACTTCGTACTTCGTTTGTGTCCAACGACCAGATCAAGACCGCTTACGGATCCCCACCATTATCAATACTTCATATATATTCGCAATATTCAGATTGCTTTATCATATTCTTGCTCGTTCTTCGATTGCTTGCAGGAATAGACCTTCGTGGTCGCTGATCGTGCTTCCGGCATCGTCAAGAAACCTCGGAGATTGGTTTAGCGATTGCTAAGGCATAACGTCGTACGCTTGTAGTCGGATCGTCAAAGTCTACTCCAACAAATCGATAGTTATCATCTCATCGAAGATCGGGACTCTCCCTCTATCAAGTGGTATCGGTTTTCAGGTTGCTCGGTGAGAATTTCCAATTATCCCTAGATTAGATTTATTTTCTTACCTATTGTCCAAGAAAAGCCACAAAAAAGTTAGATCTATTCATCCTTTGTCCAAGCCGCCCGAGCCTTTGCAGTTTTCTTTTCATTGTTTGCATTATTGAATTATCGGTTGCATCGTCGTGTCGAGTTGCTGGTCTTAGTGTCTAGTTCGTTTAGAGTTTCGAGTTCTGTTTACATTAGTCACGCCCGCTGCATCGTTATCCTTCCGTTGACCACCATCCATCCATCAATTTCCACCACGTGCTACCCACCATTCATTGTCATAATCATAGTTAAGATCGTTCACATCTTCACTTGATCCAATCTGCATCTTATCTAGTTTGTTTGGAAAGAGGGAGAGAGAAAAAAGAGAAAAAAAGAGAAAAAAGTCAGAGAAAAAAGAGAAAGAAAAGGAAAAAAGTGTGAGAAAAAAAGAGAGAAAAAAAAACAAGTTCAGATCTATCTAGACTCAATCTCGTAGCTGAATTCGGATTGGAATCTGTTTTGTGCACTGTTCAGTAAAACAGGCATAACTTCCTCATACGAAGTCCGTTTTGGCTCCACGAGTACTCAAATTAAAGCTAGAGACGAGCCGCATCTAAATGGTTGCATAAGCTAGTTCAATATTTGGCACCTCAAAATCGGCTTCTAAATAGGTCTTTTTGCCCTCCGAAGTTCGGGAACACATCTTATTCCTGTTTTTCAAACCAGTTTTAGAATTTTTTGACTCCTCATATCAACTCGGAATTGAGTGATTCTTTCTGCATTGGTAAGCTTGAGTTAGTAGCATTCTTTGAAAAAAGTTATCAGAAAATTGGCTCAAACTTTTCAAGAGGAAAATTGGAGAGAGAGTTGTTGTATATCCTGCTTGGCAGTTGTTTTTCATCATTATCTTCGCTGCCATTGTGATCTTCACTTATATCTTGCTGTCCAGAGCTACTTAGTATCCTTCATTGATGCAAGTTGTGCTACGCCGTGACCTCATTAGTATTCTAGGCTCGCGCCTCTAGTCCGGTCTAGCCTAGGACCAGACACAGATACCGTCGTTGAGCGCTTATTCAACATTGCATCTCTGAATTGATTATTGATAATCTTTTGCTACCATATATAGCCAACCCAGCTCCACATATTTCTACACCGTGTATCGACGTTCCCCGGCAATCGCTTTACACAATCTTCGTAGTTATTTGACATTGCTGGTTGCCTGTCACCACCGCTGCATGGTAAGAACTTGTAAGATATTGATATTTGCTATACTGTGAGCGTTTTACCACCACATCCTAGTAGTTCATAGGAATATTATTCTCGAATTTTGTTTCTTGTTTCTACTAATCATGACAGGTTCGGAGATAGAAGTTCTTGGATGACGGACACATCTCCACCATCATGAGAGTTGGGACAACACACACAAGCATATGGTCAGGTTATGTCTTTACCATCATTTGAGGGTAGATTTAATCCTGCTATTTATCTAGCTTGGGAGCTTGAATTAGAAGAAGTTTTAGTCACCATGATTTTCTGAACTTGAGAGAGTACGAGCTACCACTAGAGCATTTACTGGTTTTGCTTTCATTTGGTGGAGTGTACATTGTAAGAAAAACATTGATAACCAACCCACAACTTGGAAAGTTTTGAAAGCTGTAATGAGACAACAATTTTTTCCTCCTTACTATCGTCGTGAATTGCTTCGCAAATTGGAACAATTAAAACAAGGCAGTAACACTGTTCATGCTTACTACCAAGAGTTCAAATCTTATATGCATCATTGTGACACGAAGAATCTGAGAATGATACAATGAATAGATTTTTGGTGGTTTGAACCATGATATTCAGAGCACGATTTCAGTATATTCCCGTTGCATTACTGGTATGTATGTTCGTGCTTGTACCTTTGAGAGACGATTCAGGAGGATGCATTGGATGACTACAACACCTACTATTCTAGTTCATGCTCACCACCACCGCTTGGTTCCTCCACCGGTGCACCTACTAGAGCAGCCACACCTCAGATTGTGAGCACGACATCATCTCAAGAGTATGGTACATTGCCATCATCCGTACCTACATCAGCTACATCTTTGCAACAAGGTAACTGTAAAGGTATTGATGATATAACTTCATATGAGAATGATGCATGCCTAGTTAACTTGAATACATCATGTGTTGAGTTACCTGTTGATTTGAGTGCATCACCTATTTTAGAGAAACATGTTACTCTCATGAATGCGTCATGTGATCAAACAACTGAAATACCAACAATTTTGAGTGCACCCATTGAATTAACTATTGATGCAAAAGAATCAATGTTTAATCATTTTGATATGACCTCTAATCTTGGTGATGATTCTGTGTCGAATGACTTACTGCATGTTTGCTTATTTAAGCATGTTGTAGCATGTAGACTTGATGCAAGTAAGCTTTATTCACCAATGTTGGGATGGTTTAATGATGAACATTGTCAATCTTTTGAAATGAATAAGAGCTTCACTTATATGTGCAAACTGAGTTGTAATATTTTCATGCCTTCTACTTCTTGTGATAATGTTTTGGCTTTAGATTTTATGAACTATGCAAGTTACTCATCTATTCATGTGTCATGTGCAAAAATCAAGGGAAGTAAAATGGATGACATATACATATACAACATGTACACCTTGTCTCTTTTGTTAGCCATATTTCAGATTAAGCAACGCCGAGGACGGCTTTGTTTTCAAGAAGGGAGGATGATGAGGACATGATTACCTTGGATACAACCAAAATATTGCATACATGTATATTTGTGAGGTGATTTCTAATGCAAACTATGCAATAATTTATTTATGTCATCCAGACAAAAATACTTCACAAACTTTTGTGCCATGTCTAATTGCAGGTGTATGGGACATTTGTACAATCCACATATGACGATAAGGGAGAAAGAGATGTTTACCTGCTGTTCAAAAGTTCTCTCATGTCACTTTTGGCCCAAGAGAAGATAGAGTCCAAGTCTCTCACGTTCGGACTCAGATTCGGACTGCATGCAGACATACCTGACTCAAAACGTCAATAACATTTTCATACGGACTCCAAATTGGTTGATTCTTTTTTTGTTGGAAAATAGATTTCGTGCATTTTCCAACCCAATTGGAATCACCTTAAAATCCGCCCGGAGCGTTGAGTTATGGACGAAACAATCTAATGCTGCAGCAGAATCCGAGTCAAACTACAAGTCCAAAGGTGTTACGTCACCTCCGCTTGGGCCCATTGGCCTTGTACGACCTAGGGTTAGTTTTAGGCTGCCTTGGGACGTCCTCCCACCTCCTTGGCCGCCACCCCTTGCTCCTATATAAGTAGATCCATCTAGTAGCTTTTCCTTGGGATTTGTTTAGTTAAAGTTAGCCATTGCAACTTCGTACTTCGCTTGTGTCCAACGACCAGATCAAGACCGCTTACGGATCCCCACCATTATCAATACTTCATATATATTCGCAATATTCAGATTGCTTTATCATATTCTTGCTCGTTCTTCGATTGCTTGCAGGAATAGACCTTCGTGGTCGCTGATCGTGCTTCCGGCATCGCCAAGAACCTCGGAGATTGGTTTAGCGATTGCTAAGGCGCAACGTCGTGCACGTTTGTAGTCGGATCGTCAAAGTCTACTCCACCAAATCGATAGTTATCATCTCATCGAAAGATCGGGACCCTCCCCTCTATCAGCTTCAAGATGAAAGGGAAAGGAATATGTGCTACGACCTATGTCTCCTACTCAAGTGATAGCCGACAAGCAAGCCACCCATCATAGAGACAAGAGCGAGAAAGTGATCCAACCAAAAGTGAGTGAGAGCCACAAGCCAAACTTGAGCGCCTCTTCGCCTAGAGAGAAAAACCTCATCCTATTTGCCACCAAAAGTGAGATGAGAGAAGTGTGTGAGAACCCATCGAGTGTGATGCACTTTGTCCTTGTGTGCAAGGATGGAGAACCAAAAACTAACACCATTCATGAGCTACCTTTGGTGTTTCAATCTCTTTTGCAGGAATTTCAAGATGTTTTCCTCGATGAGCTACCTCCGGGTCTACCTCCTCTTCGAGGCATTGAGCATCGAATCGACCTCATCCCCGGAGCGCCTCTACCAAACAAATCTCCATACCGAGTCAATCCCAAAGAAACCAAGGAGATTCAACGGCAAGTACAACAACTAATCGACAACGGTCATGTACGTGAAAGCTTAAGCCCTTGTGCCGTTCCCGTTATACTTGTGCCTAAGCCCGATGGAAGTTTTCGCTTGTGTTCCGATTGTAGACCTATCAATGCGATCACCGTCCGCTATAGGCATCCCATTCCTCGCTTAGATGATATGCTTGATGAACTTAGTGGAGCCAACTTTTCTCAAAATTGACCTTAAAAGTGGCTATTATCAAATCCGCATACAAGAGGGTGATGAATGGAAAACGCTTTCAAAACCAAATTTGGTTTATATGAATGGTTAGTGATGCCTATGGGTCTTTCGAAGGCTCCCGGTACTTTCGTGCGTCTTATGCATCATGTGCTTCGTCCTTACATTGGAGTCTTTGTTGTGGTTTACTTTGATGATATTCTTGTGTTTAGCAAAACCATGAAAGAGCACATCGATCATGTAAAAGCTGTGTTGCAAACTCTTCGCAAGGAAAGCCTTTATGCAAACTTGAAAAAATGCACTTTTGGAGTTGACAAAGTGGTATTCTTGGGTTTTGTAGTATCCTCAAAGGGTGTCCATGTTGATGAATCTAAAATTGAAGCAATTAAAACTTGGCCCCAACCCACCAATTTGCAACAAGTGCGAAGTTTTCTTGGTCTTGCGGGTTTTTATCGTTGCTTTGTGAAAGATTTTAGCACAATTGCCGCTCCTTTGCATGCCTTGAGTAAGAAGAATACTCCCTTTGTTTGGGGAACTTTGCAATCAACCGCTTTTGATGAACTCAAGTCTTTGCTTACTCATGCTCCGATTCTTGCTTTGCCTAATTTTGACAAAACTTTTGAGGTTCATTGTGATGCAAGTGGTACCGGAATTGGCGGAGTTTTGATGCAAGAAAAACGAGCCATTGCTTATTTAGTGAAAAACTATCCGGTGCTCAACTTAATTATCCCATCTATGACAAAGAATTGTATGCTTTAGTGCGTGTGCTACATGTTTGGGAACATTACCTTAGACCTCATGAGTTTGTCATCCATACCGATCATGAAACGCTTAAATACCTCAAAGGTCAAACTAAATTGAACAAACGACATGCAAAAAGAGTGAATTCATTGAATCTTTTCCTTATGTGATCAAGTACATCAAGGGTAAAGAAAATGTAGTTGTCGACGCGCTTTCACGCATAAACATGCTTGTCACTCAACTTGAGTTGAATGTTATTGGTTTTGAGCATATAAAAGACTTGTATGAGCATGATCCATCTTTTGCTTCTCCTTATGCTAAGTGTTTGACGCATACTTCTTGGGAACAATATTACATCAAGGATGGTTATCTTATGAGAGCTAACAAACTTTGCATTCCCGAGTCTTCTCTTCGTTTGCTCCTTTTGCAAGAGGCTCATGGAGGCGGACTCATGGGACACTTTGGACGCGACAAGACATTCGCCACGCTCTCCAACAACTACTTTTGGCCCAAGATGTTCCGCGACGTCTCACGCTTCACCACCCGATGCTATACATGTCGCAAAGCTAAGTCTAAAGCTCAATCTCATGGTCTTTACATGCCTCTTCCTATTCCCTACCAACCATGGGAAGACATTAGTATGGATTTTGTACTTGGTTTGCCTAGGACTCAAAATGGCAAGGATTCCGTGTTTGTTGTTGTGGATAGATTTTCTAAGATGGCACATTTCATTCCTTGCAACAAGATAGACGATGCTTCACATGTTGCAAATCTCTTTTGTAGGGAAATCTTGCGACTCCATGGCGTACCAAAGACAATCATCTCCGATCGTGACGTCAAGTTCTTGAGTTACTTTTGGAAGACCCTATGCGCCAAGCTCGGAATCAAGCTCTTGTTCTCCTCGGCATACCATCCTCAAACCGACGGCCAAACGGAGGTGACGAACCGCACACTATCCACTCTACTTCGTGTCTTGATCAAGAAGAACATCAAGGAGTGGGAAGCATGTCTACCCATCGCCGAGTACGCCTACAATCGTGCAAGACATTCAACTACCGGCAAGTCCCCCTTCGAGGTCGTCTACGGTTTCAACCCGTTGTCCCCATTGGACATTCTACCACTTCCTCTCCAAGAGCGCGCCAACATGGATGCGAGTGCACAAGCAAGCTACATCAAGAAGATGCACGAAGATACAAGGCACACCATTGAGCACCAAGTACAATGTCAAGCAACCAAGCTCAACGCCAACAAGCAACCCATCATCTTCAACATTGGTGATCTAGTGTGGCTACACCTTCGCAAGGACCGCTTCCCCAAAGAACGCAAGTCCAAGCTTCTACCTCGAGCCGATGGACCTCTCAAGGTGCTAGCACGCTACAACGACAACGCCTACAAGATCGACCTACCTCGAGACAAATACAACGTGAGCGACATCTTCAACGTCAAGGACCTCGCACCATTCCATGGAGATGAAGCTTTTGATCCGAGGTCGGATCTCTCCCAAGGGGGAGATGATGCGAAGCATCCCACGATCATCCCCACCACAACCGTCTCATCAAGAGCCAAGAGGACCCATGACACGAGCTAGAACTAGAGCTCTCGAGAACGAGGTGACTTCCTTCCTTAGTGATATCACATATGATCCACTCGAGACATGGCTACTACCTAAGTCCGATATGCTATGCATCATTAGGTGTCAAGAGGAGCCTTCAGAAGATACACGTGAAGACGGACGAGCCGCCAAGTCCACGGATGAAGAGGACCACGAGCGAACAAGGTCACCCCCAGCCCCGGACATCCGGCCAAGGTCCTGGACATCCGGCCCCGAGACGCCAAAGACCACGTACCAAGCCCAAGAAGAAGCTCTACAGGTCGGACATCCGGCCTCCATGCCGGACATCCGGCCCCCCAGCCGGATATCCCGCACTGCCCGAAATCCGGCGCCCGCACCGAATCGGCAGATGTGGCCGCACCAGCCGGACATCCGGCGGATAGCCGGACATCCGCCCGACGCCGGACATCCGGCCTCCTCCTCTGCTGCAAGAATGTATCCGGACGAGTCCCATGTACCCTTCGCCCCTAGACTATATATACTCCATTCCCTTCCTCTTTCTAGGGCAGCATTGGATTAGCTCATATTTTGTGTGAGAGCCTTTGCTCATCCACTTGGCTACTTCTCCTCGAAGATCAGGACCTCTACGGAGAAGATCCCCCAAGCGGATTCAAGACCCCCTTCTAGGGTGGACCCCATCAAGGCCTCCTCACGGAGAAGAATGGCTACCGTTTGTATCTTTCCTTTGTTGATCTTGAATCTTGTGACACCTTATGTGATCGGTGATCTAGCACTTGTGTGATTGATCTCTTGTTGGTTTAGTAATTTCTCTCTCGTTTCCCCCGTGTTTCCCTCTTGTTCTTCCGCGTGTTCTTCGTGATTCCCCGTAGGATCCGCTCCAACGTGAAAGATCATCCACGTAGGGTTCCGCCCTACATCAAAGACCCTATGCGCCAAGCTCGGAATCAAGCTCTTGTTCTCATCCGCATACCATCCGCAAACCGACGGCCAAACGGAGGTGACAAACCAGACACTATCCACTCTACTTCGCGTGTTGATTAAGAAGAAGATCAAGGAGTGGGAGGAGTGTCTACCCATCGCCGAGTACGCCTACAATCGTGCAAGACATTCGACTACCGGCAAGTCCCCCTTCGAGGTTGTCTACGGCTTCAACCCGTTGTCCCCATTGGACATCCTACCTCTTCCTCTACAAGAGCGCACCAACATGGATGCGAGTGCACGAGCCAACTACATCAAGAAGATGCATGAGGATACAAGGCACGCCATCGAGCGCGAAGTACAACGACTAGCGACCAAGATCAACATCGACAAGCGACCCATGGTCTTCAACATTGGTGATCTTGTGTGGCTACACCTTCGCAAGGACCGCTTCCCCAACGAATGCAAGTCCAAGCTTCTACCTCGAGCCGATGGACCTTTCAAGGTGCTAGCACGCTACAACAACAACGCTACAAGATCGACCTACCTCGAGACAAGTACAATGTGAGCGACATCTTCAACGTCAAAGATCTCACGCCATACCATGGAGATGAAGATTTTGATCCAAGGTCGGATCTCTCCCAAGGGAGGGGAGATGATGCGGAGCATCCTTCCATCATCCCCATGGACTCTACACCAACACATCAAGCCCCACGTGGACCGATCACAAGAGCAAGAGCACGTGCTTTGGAAACCAAGGTGAACTCCTTCCTACTAGATTTGCATATGGACACGAGTGGATTTTACTACCTCACCATAATGTGCTATGCCTCCTTAGGTATGAAGAGGAACATCACCAAGACACTCAGGAGCATCACCAAGGAGAGGGAGGACCACCCCGAGGCCACGCGAACCAAGAAGAAGGGCTACAGCAGCTGCACAGGAAGCTCCAAGCGACCCCGTGCGCACGGGCCCCCGAGACCCCGTGCCCACGGGCTACTCAGGGAGTTGGCGCTGGAGCACCCCGTGCGCACGGGCCCAACTTACCCTGTGCGCACGGGCCTCCCAGGATGGCCGGCTGAGATGTCTTCTTCGACTCCACTTCGTCTCCTTCGACCCCTAGGCTATATATTCCGTACCAAAGACCTTGTTTAGTGATGCGGAGCACCCTACGATCATCCCCATGTACACTCGAGCATACGCCATTGGACCTAAGGTGAACCCGTTCCTACATGCTTCCCCTTTCCACTCGTACGAGACATGGTTGCTACCCTAATGCAAAGATGCTACATGTGCTTAGGAACCAAGGAGACGACCATGGAGATGCTCGAGGCATACGCCAAGTCCACACGGAAGCGGATCAAGAAGTGCCTCATGTGGAGTCGCCGCGGAGCTACAGCGGCCGGACATCCGGCAGGAGCCCGGACATCCGGCGCCACCAACTAGAAGAAGACCAGAGAGAGACCGAAGCCAGGCGACTCTACAGCGGCCGGACATCCGGCCGACCCCCGGACATCCGGCGCCCGCGATGGGCGGGCATCCGCTACCGCCCGAAATCCGCGACGCTATCCAGAGAGCGAAATATCGCCACTCCAGCCCGGACATCCGCCCGCTTAGCTCGGACATCCGGCACCTCGTGAAGGCCGGACATCCGCCCGACGCCGGACATCCGGCCTCCCCCACTGCGAAGTGCATCCGGCCGAGGCCAATGTACCCTTCGCCCCTTAGACTATATATACTTCCCTCCACCCACGTTTTAGGGTTAGCGTTGATTTAGCTCAAGTTAGAGAAAGAGCTTGGCTCATCCATCGATCTCCTCCTCGTGAGAGACCGCGGCCTCTTCGGAGAAGATCCTATCGGATTCAAGACCCCTCGTGGGAAGATCCCTTGTGGATTCAAGCCCTCCTCGCGGAGAAGAACGGTTCCTTTGTATCCTCTACCTTTGTTGACTTTGGATCTCGTGCATCTCTTTCTCATTCTTTGATCTAGCATTTGTGTGACCGATTCCTTGTTGGTTGAGTGTTTTCCCTCGCTCCTCCCCGTGATTTCCTCGTGTTCTTCCGCTCGTTCTTCGTGTCTCTCCGTAGGATCCACTCCAAACGTGAAAGATCGACGCTATAGGGTTCCACCTACATCATCTTGGTATCATGAGCCACGTTGATCACGTTTTGGAGCCCCCCCGCGTGTTTTCTAGCTCGATTTTGTTGATTTCGCCCTAAATCCGAAAATCCCCACCAAAAATAGCCCCAAATTTTTTTGTGATTTGTTAGTTTTGATGATGTTTTGTTGATTTTGATCCATGGGTTTGCTTGGTTTCGAGTGGATCTAGCATTTCCCCAAGTTTCTCCACTTTCCATCCACGAAACCTCTCCAATTTTGACCTTGAAATCATCAATTTCGGCCCCCAATTCGAAAATTTTCGCCCCAAACGAGATCTGGATTAAATCGGGCCGACATCCGACCTCGGGCCGACATCCGGCCATCTGCCGACATCCGGCCCCAAGCCGGACATCCGGCAACTGGAGCGCCAAATCTGCTCGGTTCTGGATAGACACCCCTGGAAATCCGGGCTCCACCCCGGACATCCGACCCCTGAGATTTCAGATTTTCCCGTTTCACCGTTTTGTCCATAACTAATTCATCCGGAGTCCGTTTTTGACGTTCTTTAGCTCGTTTTGAAGCTATTGACATCCCCCATCCCATAAAAATACTACCACCACCATTTGACTCCATCAAATTTTCAGAACTTTGGCATCTTTGCCTAGGGCTTCCACCACATCCTCCGCATAACCATCACCGACTTCCGCAACCTAACCAATTTTGTTCCCCTTTGCATTTGAGGTTGTTTGAGTTGTGATTCGAGTCTCCTAAGGTGTTTAGGCTACTTAGGGACGGTTGCATCTTCATCAACCACCACCACCACCATAACTTCCGTGATAGGCTTGCCCACCATACATCGCAACCACCTCAACTTAACCCAATAGTTGTTTGAGCTTGTTTGAGTTGTGGCTTGTGTCTCCTAAGGTGTTTCGGCTACTTAGGGACGGCAACTTCAGCTCCGACACGTGTATAGCCCATCATTCCACTTCCGCATTACCAAGTGCAAACCACCACCGCATTCCCGCTACCACCATTTTGACATTTGACGTTTGAGATTTTGAGTTCGCGGTTTTTCCGTTTCCTAAGGTGTTTCGGCTACTTAGGGACGAGTCTCCATCATCTTGCTATCTACATCAAGAACACCGCTACTCATCATCGCCGGACGGTAACCTCCATATCATCTTGGTATCGTGGTATCCCTCCATTGTACATTCCCCTTGCCATTGCATTGTTAACCCCTAGTGATAGAGGCAAAGGTGTCCCGTCTTTCGATGAGATGTTGGTTTTCGCATTGGAGGAAGTCGACTTTGACGATCCGACTACGAACGTGCGAGGACGTCGCGCCTTAGCAATCGCTAAACCAACTCCGAGAGGTTATTGACCACGCCGAGCACGATCAACGACCACGAGGGTCTTTCCTGCGAGCAAACGAAGAACAAGCAAGAAATTGAGATTGCAATCTGGATATTGCGAATATAAGATGAAAGCTTTATTGATCAAGGTGGGGTTCTGTGACGTCTTTGTCTGGTCGTTGAACATAAACGAAGTACGCGAAGTTGCAGCTATGGCGAACTTTTAATCTAAACAAAACCCAAAGTCTAAACGGTGCCCTAAGGGCTGTATATATGGAGGAAGAGGGGGGGAATTTCGTGGCCCTTGGTGGAGGGGTCTGAAATCAACCCTATCTCTTGTTTCCCCACACATATGGACTCTAAAAATAGCCTATACTTGTGTATTTCGAAATTACAAGGGCCTGGCCCAATAATAAGGTGACGCAGCACCTAGAATAGCCTCGGGACGAAATTTATGAAGTAGCATCTTGTATATTTCGTCCAAGGCTTCATGCACCCATTATGGTGGCTTCAAAGTCCTGAAATCATCACTTGTAACTCCGTTCTTGTTCCCCTTGCGCATGGCATCATCTCCATGCTTGTTCTTGCTCCAATGTCCATCCTTCTCCAAGCTTGGGCCCATTGGCCTTGTACGACCACTTGGGCCCATTGGCCTTGTACGACCTAGGGTTAGTGTTAGGCTGCCTTGGGACGTCCTCCCACCTCCTTGGCCGCCACCCCTTGCTCCTATATAAGTAGATCCATCTAGTAGCTTTTTCCTTGGGATTTGTTTAGTTAAAAGTTAGCCATTGCAACTTCGTGTACTTCGTTTGTGTCCAACAACCAGACCAAGACCGCTTACGGATCCCCACCTTTATCAATACTTCATATATACTCGCAATATTCAGATTGCTTTTATCATATTCTTGCTTGTTCTTCGATTGCTTGCAGGAATAGACCTTCGTGGTCGCTGATCGTGCTTCCAAAGATCGCCAAGAACCTCGTGGAGATTGGTTAGCGATCGCTAAGGCGCAACATCGTGCACGT
Organism: Aegilops longissima; assembly: GCA_021605205.1. Taxonomy (NCBI): domain Eukaryota; kingdom Viridiplantae; phylum Streptophyta; class Magnoliopsida; order Poales; family Poaceae; genus Aegilops; species Aegilops longissima. The sequence continues at coordinate 261,966,186 of CM038679.1, forward strand.
TTGTAGTCGGATCGTCAACGTCATCTTCACCAAATCGATAGTTATCATCTCATCGAAAGATCGGGACACCCCCGCCTCTATCAAGTGGTATCAGATTTTTAGGTTGCTCGGTGAGATTTTACAGTTTTTCGTAGATTAGATCGAGTCTGTTCTTCATACCTAAAGTCCACGAAAAAGCCACAAAAAAATTAGGGTTAGTTCATCATATCCGAACCAATCTGAGCCTTTGCATAATCTTTTTAGGGTTTTGCTTTGTTGAATTTGCAGTTGCATCGTCGTGTCTAGTTGCTGGTCTTAGTGTCTAGTTCGTTTAGAGTTTCGAGTTCTGTTCACATTAGTCACGCCGCCGCTGCATCGTTATCCCTTCCGTTGACCACCATTCATCCATCAATTTCCACCACGTGCTACCCACCGTTCATTGTCATAACCATAGTTGAGATCGTTCACATCTTCACTTGATCCAATCTGCATCTTATCTAGTTTGTTTGGAAAGAGGAGAGAGAAAAAGAGAGAAAAAAAGTAAAAGAAAAAGTCAAAAAAAGAGAGAAAAAAAAACAAAGTTCGGATCTATCTAGACTCAATCTCGTAGCTGAATTCGGATTGAATCTGTTTTGTGCACTGTTCAGTAAAACAGGCATAACTTCCTCATACGAAGTCCGTTTTGGCTCATGAGTACTCAAATTAAAGCTAAGGACGAGCCGCATCTAAATAGTTGCAGAAGCTAGTTCAATATTTGGCACCTCAAAATCGGCTCCTAAATAGGTCTTTTTGCCCTCCGAAGTTCGTGAACACAGCTTATTCCAGTTTTTCAAACCAGTTTTAGAATTTTTTGACTCCTCATATCAACTCGGAATTGAGTGATTCTTTTTGAATTGGAAAGCTTGAGTTAGTAGCATTATTTTAAAAAAGATATCAGAAAATTGGCTCAAACTTTTCAAGAGGAAAATTGGAGAGAGAGTTATTGTATATCCTGCTTGGCAATTGTTCTTCATCATTATCTTTACTGCCGTTGTGATCTTCACTTATATCTTGCTGTCCAGAGCTACTTATTATCCTTCATTGATGCTAGTTGTGCTACGCCGTGACCTCATTAGTGTTCTAGGCTCGCGTCTCTAGTCTGGTCTAGCCTAGGACCAGCACAGTACCGTCGTTGAGCGTTATTCAACATTGCATCTATGAATTGATTATTGCTAATTTTTTGCTACCATATATAGCCAACTCAGCTCCACATATTTCTACACCGTATACGTGACGTTCCCCGGCAATCGCTTTACACAATCTTCGAGTTACTTGGCACCGCTGGTTGCCTGTCACCACCGCCGCATGGTAAGAACTTGTAAGATATTGATATTTGCTTTCTGTGAGCACTTTACAACCACATCCTCGTAGTTCATAGGAACATTATTCTCGAATTTTGTTTCTTGTTTCTACTAATCATGACAGGTTCCGAGATAGAAGTTCTTGGACGACGGACACATCTTCATCATCACGAGAGTTGGGACAACACACACAAGCATATGGTCGGGGTATGTCTTTACCATCATTTGAGGGTAGATTTAATCCTGCTATTTATCTAGCTTGGGAGCTTGAATTAGAAGAAGTTTTTAGTCACCATGATTTTTCGAACTTCAGAGAGTACGAGCTACCACTAGAGCATTTATTGGTTTTGCTTCATTTGGTGGAGTGTACATTGTAAGAAAAACATTGATAACCAACCAACAACTTGGAAAGTTTTGAAAGCTGTAATGAGACAACAATTTTTTCCTCCTTACTATCGTCGTGAATTGCTTCGCAAATTTGAACAATTAAAACAAGGCAAGAACACTGTTCATGCTTACTACAAAGAGTTCAAATCTTATATGCATCATTGTGACATAGAAGAATCTGAGGATGATATAATGAATAGATTTTTGGTGGTTTGAACCATGATATCCATGCAAGATTTCACTATATTCCTCGCTCCATTATTGGTATGTATGTTCGCGCTTGTACCTTTGAGAGACAGCTACAGGAGGATGCATTGGGTGACTACAACAACTACTATTCCAGTTCATGCTCACCATCGTCGTTGGTTCCTCCACCGTTGCACCTACTAGAGCAGCCCCACCCCAGATTGTGAGCGACATCATCTCAAGTGTATGGTGCATTATCAAGGCCCGTACCTACATCAGCTACATCTTTGCGACAAGGTAACAAAGACAGTATTAATGATATAACTTCACATGAGAATGATGCATCCCTAGTTAACTTGAATGCATCATGTGTTGAGTTAAGCGGTGATTTGAGCACATCACCTATTTTAGAGAATCTTGATACTATCATGAATGCTTCATGTGATCAAACAACTGAAATACCAACAATTTTGAGTGCACCCATTGAATTAACTATTGATGCAAAAGAATCAATATTTAATCATTTTGATATGACCTCTAATCTTGGTGATGATTCTGTGTCGAATGACTTATTGCATGTTTGCTTATTTAAGCATGTTGTAGCATGTAAACTTGATGCAAGTAAGGTTTATTCACCAATGTTGGGATGGTTTAATGATGAACAATGTCAATCTTTTGAAATGAATAAGAGCTTCACTTATATGTGTGATAGAGGCAAAGGTGTCCCGATGTTTCGATGAGATGGTGGCTATCGTTTCTGTGGGAGTCGACCTTGACGATCCGACTACGAACGTGCGAGACGTCGCGCCTTAGCAATCGCTAAACCAACTTCCGAGGGTTATTGACCACGCCGAGCACGATCAACGACCACGAGGGCCTGTTTCCTGCGAGCAAACGAAGAACAAGCAAGAAACTGAGATTGCAATCTGGATATTGCGAATATAAGATGAAAGCTTTATTGATCAAGGTGGGGTTCTGTGGACGCCTTTGTGCGGTCGTTGAACACAACAAACGGCACGAAGTTGCAGCTATGGCGAACTTTTAATCTAAACAAAACCCCAGGTCTAAACGGTGCCCTAAGGGCTGTATATATGGAGGAAGAGGGGGGAAATTTCGTGGCCCTTGGTGGAGGGGTCCGAAATCAACCCTAACTCTTGTTTCCACACACATACGGACTCTAAAAACAGCCTATACTTAAGTATTTCGAAATTACATGGGCCTGGCCCACTAATAAGGTGACGCAGCACCTAGAATAGCCTCGGGACGACATTTATGAAGTAGCATCTTGTATATTTCGTCCAAGGCTTCATGCACCCATTATGGTGGCTTTAAAGTCCTGAAATCATCACTTGTAACTCCGTTCTTGTTCCCCTTGTGCATGGCATTATCTCCATGCTTGTTCTTGCTCCAATGTCCATCCTTCTCCAAGCTAGGGCCTTCATTTGTAAGCAAAACAAATGTATCCAATTTAGGCAGCATCATATTCTCATGAACATTAGAATCATTACCAAGAAACGAAAGTACCTGATAATTTAATTGGCGTCTGTGAGCTCTAGTAATTGGTCCAAGATATGTAGCAGAGGGGCTGTGGGTGTAACAATGGTATTGATGTCCTCATCATCCTCCCTTCTTGAAATGAAGTCGTCCTCGACGGAAGCTCATATTCCTCACCCAAATAAGGCTTCAAATCTGCAATGTTAAAAGTGGGACTAACCCCAAAATCTGCAGGCAGCTCAAGTTTATATGCATTATCATTTATTTTCTCTAACACCTTAAATGGACCATCAGACGTGGCATTAGCTTTGATTTGCGCAAATTAGGAAACCTATCCTTACATAAATGTAACCAAACAAGATCTCCGGTGCAAAGACAACATGTTTTCTACCCTTATCTCCAACAAGTTTATATTTAGCATTCATACGCTCAATGTTTTCCTTAGTTATCTCATGCATTTGTAAAATCAATTCAGCACGTTCTTTAGCATCAAAATTAACCTTCTCCAAGATGGAAGAGGCAACAAATCAATAGGTGCACGAGGTAGGAAGCCATACACAATTTCAAAAGGGCACATCTTAGTAGTAGAATGCAATGAACGATTATAAGCAAATTCAATATGAGGCAAGCATTCTTCCCACATTTTCTTATTATTCTTCAAAACAGCCCTAAGCATAGTAGACAATGTTCTATTGACTACTTCAGTTTATCCATCGGTTTGGGGGTGACAAGTAGTACTAAAAAGCAGTTTAGTCCCCAACTTAGCCCATAAACATCTCCAAAAGTGGCTAAGAAATTTAGTATCACGATTTGAAACAATAGTATTTGGCACACCATGCAAGCGAATAATTTCACGAAAGAACAAATCAGCAACATTAACAAACATCATCGCTTTTATGACATGGTATAAAGTGTGCCATTTTCGAGAATCTATCCACGACAACAAATATGCTATCCTCCCTTCTTTGTTCTAGGTAAACCTAAAACAAAGTCCATAGATATATCCTCCCAAGGAACACTAGGCACGAGCAAAGGCATATATAAACCATGAGGATTGAGTCGTGACTTAGCTTTTTGACATGTAGTGCAGCGAGCAACAAAACGCTCAACATCCCGTCTCATCTTTGGCCAAAAGAAATGTGTAGCAAGTACATCCTCCGTCTTCTTGACGCCAAAGTGTCCCATTAATCCTCCTCCATGCGCCTCCTGCAACAACAGAAGACGAACAGAGCTAGCAGGAATGCATAGCTTGTTAGCACGGAACACAAAACCATCATTAATAACGAACTTGTTCCATGTTCTTCCTTCTTTACAATTCTGCATTACATCTTTAAAATCAGCATCATGCACATATTGATCTTTGATGGTCTCCAAACCAAATATTTTGAAGTCAAGTTGTGAAAGCATAGTATAGCGACGAGACAAAGCATCAGCAATAACATTTTCTTTACCCTTCTTGTGTTTAATGACATAAGGAAAGTCTCAATGAATTCAACCCATTTAGCATGTCTACGATTCAGTTTAGCTTGACTTTTAATATGTTTCAAAGATTCATGATCAGAATGTATAACAAATTCTTTGGGCCATAAATAATGTTGCCATGTCTCTAAAGTCCTAACAAGAGCATATAATTCTTTGTCATAAGTAGAATAGTTCAGACTAGGCCCACTCAATTTTTCAGAAAAGTATGCAACAGGTTTGCCATCTTGTAATAACACACCTCCTAATCCAATTCCACTAGCATCACATTCAAGCTCAAAAGTCTTGTTAAAGTCGGAAGTTGGAGTAAAGGAGCATGTGTCAACTTATCTTTCAATACCGTGAAGGCTTCTTCCGTATGCGGTACCCCAAACAAAAGGCACATCCTTCTTTGTAAGCTCATTGAGAGGTGCAGCAATGGTGCTAAAGTCTCTCACAAAACGCCTATAGAAACCAGCGAGTCCAAGAAAACTCCTCACTTGTGTGACCGTTTTGGGCTGCGGCCAACTCTCAATAGCTTCAATCTTGGCTTTATCAACTTCAATTCCTGTGGAGTAACAACATAGCCAAGAAAAGATACTCGGTCGGTGCAAAAGGTGCACTTCCCAAGGTTACCAAACAAACGTGCATCACGTAGAGCATTAAAAACAGCACGTAAATGTTCCAAATGTTCTTCCAAAGATTTGCTATAAATCAGTATATCATCAAAGTAAACTACCACAAATCGTCCAATGAAAGCACGTAAAACTTCGTTCATTAATCTCATGAAAGTACTAGGAGCATTAGTTAACCCAAAAGGCATGACTAACCACTCATATAATCCAAACTTAGTTTTAAATGCTGTTTTCCATTCATCTCCCAATTTCATACGAATTTGATGGTATCCACTACGCAAATAAACTTTGGAGAATATTGTAGAGCCACTCAATTCATCAAGCATATCATCTAGCCTAGGAATAGGATGATGATAACGAATAGTAATATTATTAATGCCTCTACAATCAACACACATACGTGATGTACCATCCTTTTAGGCACTAGAATAATAGGAACAGCACAAGGACTAAGGGATTCGCGATATAACCTTTGTCGAGCAGCTCCCTGTACTTGACGATAATCTCCTTCGTCTCCTCCGGATTGGTACGGTATGGTGTACGGTTGGGTAATGATGCACCGGGAATTAAGTCAATCTCATGCTCAATCCCTCGAATGGGAGGTAATCCCGGTGGCACGTCTTGTGGAAAGACGTCAGCGAACTCCTGCAAAATGTTAGTGACAGCAGGAGGCAAAGAGGAAGGCGCGTCCTCGAATGAAAATAATGCCTCTTTGCACACAAAAGCAGAGCAAACAGAATTGCTGAAATCTAGCTCATCAATATCAGATTTAGTGACAAGTAAACATGCACTTTTCAATTTAATTTCAGAAACAACACTAGATGGTTTACTATTAGGCTTCATTTGTTGCTCAAATTCTTTTGCCACAATCTGATTTTCACTCTTATTTTTATCCTGTTTTGCTTTATTAGCTCGACTAATATCATCTTTCAAAATGGAATCAGGAGTCATAGGAAGCAAAGTAATATTTTTATCCTTATGAACAAGAGTATACTGATTGTTTCTACCATAGTGTACAGAATTTTTATCAAATTGCCATGGTCGACCAAGTAATAAGGAACATGCTTGCATAGGTACCACATCACAATCAACATAATCAGCATATGTAGATATACTAAAATGCACACGAACAGTACATGTTACCTTAACCTTGCCGCTGTTGTTCAACCATTGGATGTAGTAAGGATGTGGATGTGGTCTTGTGGTGAGAGATAGCTTCTCCACCATCTCCATGCTAGCCAAGTTGTTGCAGCTCCCTCCATCTATGATGACGCGAATAGAACGTTCCTTCACAACTCCCTTTGTATGGAACAAATTATGCCTCTGATTTTGCTCAGCTTGTGTAACCTGCACACTCAAAACACGTTGAGCAACTAAACATTCATACCTATCAGCATCTTCAGCAGCCATGTATTGCGTCTCATGATCAGAATCATCTCCACCGTGTTGTAATAAGAGCCATGGTCTCTTCATCATAGTCACTAGCGGACTCATACCCACCATCCTCAGTAGCAATCATCACACGCTGAGATTGGCATTCTCTCGCAAAATATCCTCTTCCCTTACAACGACGACAAATAATATCACTTGTGTGCCCTGTTGACGCCATGGAAGAAGAAGAGCTCTGTGTAGGCCCAACAGGTGTGCTCTTGGCAGATAGTGGTGGTTGTGCCTGCTTTCTTGTATCACGGTTGGAGGTGGCAGCCGACGGAGGTGCCGGTGTAGTAGAACGTGTGGAAGTAGATGATGCACGTGGTGTCCATGATGAAGATCGACCTGCAGAAAAGTTAGTCCGCGCCAATGCCTGTTGATCCTGCACTTCACGTTCAGCTTTACAAGCAAGATGGAATAATCGAGTGATATTATTATAATCCTTGTAGTCTAGAATGGTCTGAATCTCTCTATTTAATCCACCCAGAAAACGTGCAAGCATAGCTTCATTCTCCTCAACAATACCACATCTAATCAAGCCAGTTTGTAATTCCTGATAATATTCTTCTACCGAATTTTTTCCTTGTCTTAAGCGCTGCAATTTTTGAAGTAATTCACGTTGATAATATGGTGGAACCCAACGAGTACGCATAGCAGTTTTCAAAGCAGCCCAAGTAGCTGGAACAGGATATAATCGACAATGTTGAGACCACCAAACACATTCAAAGCTAGTGAAAGCACAAACAGCAGCAGGAACAAGTCTCTCCTCAGGATATTGTAAACATGTAAATCGTTGTTCAGTTTCTAACTCCCAAGTAAGATATATATCAGGAACATATCTACCCTCAAATGGTGGAATATTCAATTTCAGTTTAGGGAGATGGTCATGATCTCGTACCTGAGGGGGAGCCCTAACATTGCCATTATTTGCATGTGGACGACCTGGTGGTTGTGGTGCTGGTGGTTGCACGTAGTTCTGATGTTGATCAACCTCATCCTCGTAATCTCCCACATAATCATCCTCCTCCATATCAGCAGCAGGAGCCACATAAGTATCAACAGCAGCACCAGCTGCTTGGCCAGGCTGAAGAGGGACACGGCTCGCTCGGCGGAGGGTTGTTTCGCGACGTGGAGGTAGTCGTTGTTGTTGTTGTAGAGGTGCGTAAGGTGCAGCCGGTGGTGGTGGTGGAAGACGCGCGAGCAATTCATTAAATTTGTTATCGAGCTTTGTTTCGAACGCCTTCTCAATGCCATCTATCTTCTCCATGGCCTCATCAAATCTATTTAGCACATCTTCCACCTGTCCACTCATCATTTGCTGAAACTTATCATGTAACTCTTTGTTTGTCATGTTCTCCCGGTCGGTCTCGTCGCTTGTGATCCTGGCATGGTTAGCAGCAATAGAAACACACAAGAATATGATTCTACAGACTACTAGGAAATTGTGGTGGTGGTGGTGTCACAAATCCGTCAAGCAAATCTCAAAGTCTTACCAGTTCTTACCAAAGAAGAAAGCGGTGATCGGCAACCGTTGTAGTCAAAAACTCTCAAAAGCTTGGATAGAGCGATTGCCAGGGAGAGTCAAACGCACGATGTAGATGTATGTGGAGCTGGAAAGGCTTATAATATGGTAGCAAAAAGGGTCAGCAATAATCAATTCAGAGATGCAAAGTTGAATAAACGCTCAACGACAGTCTTGTCAGGTTGGTCCTAGGCTAGACCGTGCTAGAGACGCGAGCCTAGAACACTAACAAATTCACGGCTGCTGACGTAAACAAGGGAAAAGCACACTGGAAAAAATTGGCTTTTTTTTTTTGCGCTGCTTTTTTATTTTATTTTTTTTTGCGAAAAATCACTATAATGGCGAGTGTCTCAAAACTCTTCCTGTGTCAAACCGACAGGATGGGCACGAAATTTTTCGACCAAATTTTTTTTTTCGATCGCCGGACCCAAAAACACGGAAACGGGTCAAAAAACTTTCTATAACGGCGACTGTCTCAATACGCTTAGAAACACCTAAAAATAGGATAGCCAGAAAATTTTTCGACAAGTGCGTTTTCGGAAAATTTTGGGCCTAAACGGAGGATGGTTTCCGGACTTTTTTTTTTCCGAAACCTACTCCGGCAAGGGAACACGAATCGGAAACTAGATGGATCTCGAAAACAAACCTAATATGCAAGGAACTCGGATTGGTGGTGGATATATGGTGGTGGTATATGGCAGCGGTGGTGGTATATGGCAGCGGTGGTGGTAGCGGTGGTAGTCTATGGATATGGATCGGTGGTGGTATATTGATGTAGGGCGAAACCCTACGTGGACGATCTTTCACGCTTGGAGAGAATCCCTACGAGGAACACGAAGAACGAGCGGAAGAACACGAGGGAAAACACGGGGAGAAAGAGAGAGATCACTCAACCGACAAGAAAACGATCACACAAGTGCTAGATTATCAAACACATAGAGTGGCACAAGATTCAAGGACAACAAAGGGTAGGATACAAGGGTAGCCGTTCTTCTCCGCGAGGAGGTCTTGATGGGGTCCACCCTAGGAGGTGGTCTTGAATCCGCTTGGGGATCTTCTCCGTAGAGGTCCTGATCTCAAGGAGAAGTAGCCAAGTGGATGAGCAAAGGCTCTCACACCAAATATGAGCAAATCCAAAGCTAACCCTAGAAAGGATGAGGGAAGGTCTATTTATAGTCTAGGACCTCCAAGGGGTAAGTTAGCGAACGAGTACATGGGCCTCGGCCCAAACGCTGCACGCAGCAGTGGCGGTAGTACTGTTGCTTCATGGCGGTAGTACCGCTTTCAGCGGTAATACCGCTTTGGCGGTAGTACCGCTTTCAGGTAGTACCGCTTATCTTGAGCGGTAGTACCGCTCGACGCCTGCTCGATTCTGGAGTGTGTCGGGTTTTGCGGAAGTAGGCGGATGGAGAGCGGTAGTACCGCTTGGCTCCCAATGTAGTACCGCTCGGCTTGAGCGGTAGTACCGCTCCCTGGACTCTGCAACTCCTTCTCTTGCTCTTGGTGTCCACCTTGGGCTGCAGCTTCTCCTAGGTTGGTTCCTTGGTACCTAAGTATGCACAACATTCCAGATTGAGGTAGTAGCCATGTCTCGAGAGGGTCATATGATATTTCACTAAGGAGAGAAGTCACCTCGGTCTCGAGAGCTCGAGCTCGTGCTCTAGTCATGGGTCTTCTTGGCTCTTGATGAGACGGTTGTGGATGCATGGGGATGATCGTGGGATGCTCCGCATCATCTCCCCCCCCTTGGGAGAGATCCGACCTCGGATCAAAAGCTGCATCTCCATGGAAAGGTGCTAGGTCCTTGACATTGAAGATGTCGCTCACGTTGTACTTGTCACGAGGTATGTCGATCTTGTAAGCGTTGTCGTTGTAGCGTGCTAGTACCTTGAAAGGTCCATCGGCTCGAGGGAGAAGTTTGGACTTGCGTTCTTTGGGGAAGCGGTCCTTGCGAAGGTGTAGCCACACTAGATCACCAATGTTGAAGACGATGGGTTGCTTGTTGGCGTTGAGCTTGTTTGCTTGGCGTTGTACTTGGCGCTCGATGGTGTGCCTTGTATCTTCGTGCATCTTCTTGATGTAGCTTGCTCGTTCACTTGCATCCATGTTGGTGCGCTCTTGGAGAGGAAGTGGTAGAATGTCCAATGGGGACAACGGGTTGAAGCCGTAGACGACCTCGAAGGGGGACTTGCCGGTAGTTGAATGTCTTGCACGATTGTAGGCGTACTCGGCGATGGGTAGACATGCTTCCCACTCCTTGATGTTCTTCTTGATCAAGACACGAAGTAGAGTGGATAGTGTGCGGTTCGTCACCTCCGTTTGGCCGTCGGTTTGAGGATGGTATGCCGAGGAGAACAAGAGCTTGATTCCGAGCTTGGCACATAGGGTCTTCCAAAAGTAACTCAAGAACTTGACGTCACGATCGGAGACGATTGTCTTTGGTACGCCATGGAGTCGCAAGATTTCCCTACAAAAGAGATTTGCAACATGTGAAGCATCGTCTATCTTGTTGCAAGGAATGAAATGTGCCATTTTAGAAAATCTATCCACAACAACAAAGACGGAATCCTTGCCATTTTGAGTCCTAGGCAAACCAAGTACAAAATCCATACTAATGTCTTCCCATGGTTGATATGGAATAGGAAGAGGCATGTAAAGACCATGAGATTGAGCTTTAGACTTAGCTTTGCGACATGTGTAGCATCTGTTGGTGAAGCGTGAGACGTCGCGGAACATCTTGGGCCAAAAGTAGTTGTTGGAGAGTGCGGCGAATGTCTTGTCGCGTCCAAAGTGTCCCATGAGGCCGCCTCCATGTGCCTCTTGCAAAAGGAGCAAACGAAGAGAAGACTCGGGAATGCAAAGTTTGTTAGCTCTCATAAGGTAACCATCCTTGATGTAATATTGTTCCCAAGACGTATGTGTCAAACACTTAGCATAAGGAGAAGCAAAAGATGGATCATGCTCATACAAGTCTTTTATATGCTCAAAACCAATAACATTCAACTCAAGTTGAGTGACAAGCATGTTTATGCGTGAAAGCGCGTCGGCAACTACATTTTCTTTACCCTTAATGTACTTGATCACATAAGGAAAAGATTCAATGAATTCACTCCATTTGGCATGACGCTTGTTCAATTTAGTTTGACCTTTGAGGTACTTAAGCGTTTCATGATCGGTATGGATGACAAACTCATGCGGTCTAAGGTAATGTTCCCAAACATGTAGCACACGCACTAAAGCATACAATTCTTTGTCATAGATGGGATAATTAAGTTGAGCACGGAGAGTTTTTCACTAAAATAAGCAATGGCTCGTTTTCTTGCATTAAAACTCCGCCAATTCGGTACCACTTGCATCACAATGAACCTCAAAAGTTTTGTCAAAATTGGGCAAAGCAAGAATCGGAGCATGAGTAAGCAAAGACTTGAGCTCATCAAAAGCGGTTGATTGCAAAGTTCCCCAAACAAAGGGAGTATTCTTCTTGCTCAAAGCATGCAAAGGAGCGGCAATTGTGCTAAAATCTTTCACAAAGCGACGATAGAAACCCGCAAGACCAAGAAAACTCCGCACTTGTTGCAAATTGGTGGGTTGGGGCCAAGTTTTGATTGCTTCAATTTTAGATTCATCAACATGGACACCCTTTGAGGAAACAACAAAACCCAAGAAAACCACTTTGTCGACTCCAAAAGTGCATTTTTTCAAATTTGCATAAAGGCTTTCCTTGCGAAGAGTTTGCAACACAGATTTTACATGATTGAAGTGCTCTTTCATGGTTTTGCTAAACACAAGAATATCATCAAAATAAACCACAACAAAGACTCCAATATAAGGACGCAGCACATGATGCATAAGACGCACAAAAGTACCGGGAGCTTCCGAAAGACCCATAGGCATCACTAACCACTCATATAAACCAAATTTGGTTTTGAAAGCAGTTTTCCATTCATCACCCTCTTGTATGCGCGATTTGATAATAGCCACTTTTAAGATCAATTTTGAGAAAAGTTGGCTCCACTAATTTCATCAAGCATGTCATCTAAGCGAGGATGGGATGCCTATATCGAACGGTAATAGCATTGATAGGTCTACAATCGAACACAAGCGGAAACTTCCATCGGGCTTAGGCACAAGAATAACCGAACGGCACAAGGGCTTAGGCTTTCACGTACATGACCGTTGTCGATGAGTTGTTGTACTTGCCGTTGAATCTCCTTGGTTTCTTCCGGATTGACTCGGTATGGAGCTTTGTTTGGTAGCGGCGCCCGGGGATGAGGTCGATTCGATGCTCAATGCCTCAAGAGGAGGTAGACCCGAGGTAGCTCATCGGGAAAACATCTTGAAATTCCTGCAAAGAGATTGAAACACCAAAGGTAGCTCGTGAATGGTGTTAGTTTTGGTTCTCCATCCTTGCACACAAGGACAAAGTGCATCACACTCGATGGGTGCTCACACACTTCTCTCATCTCACTTTTGGTGGCAAATAGAATGAGGTTTTTCTCTCTAGGCTAAGAGGCGCTCAAATTTGGCTTGTGGCTCTCACTCACTTTTGGGTGGATCACTTTCTCCTCTTTTCTCTATGATGTGTGGCTTGCTTGTCGGCTATCACTTGACTAGGAGACATAGGTCGAGCACATACTCCTTCCCTTTCATCTTGAAGCTATAGTGATTGGTTCGCCCATTGTGGATGACACCACGGTCGAATTGCCATGGTCGACCAAGAAGGAGGTGGCAAACGGTCATTGGGACCACATCACACTCCAAAGTGTCTTCATAAGCACCAATTTTGAAGGAGACTTGGACCGTATGCTCGACTCAGATAGTGCTTGAGTCACTTAGCCATTGAACCTTGTAGGGGTGTGGGTGCTTCCTCTTGACCAATTGTAGCTTGGAGCATAGTTCTTCACTTGCCAAGTTGTGGCAACTACCTCCATCGATGATGACCTTGATGGACCGTCCATTGATGCGGCTTTTGTGTGGAAGATGTGGCATCGTTGGTCTTCTTCTTGTTGATGTTGAAGAGTCAAGACCTTGGAGACAACTAGAGCGGGCTCGAATCCTCATCACAAAAGACTTGATCATCTTCATCTTCATTCACTTGCGGTGCATGGCCACTTGCTCAAGGGCTTCCATTTCCTCTTCACTCATAGAGTCATATGTGCCATCGTCGTTGAGGATCATGGTGCGCTTGTTGGTGCATTCAGATGACTTGTGGCCTCGGCCGCCGCAAGTGAAACACTTGAAGGAGCTTGTCTTGATTGTCTCATCGGTCGGAGTAGAGGATGAAGCACGCGGCTTGAGGTTGCTTGAGGTAGGAGGAGGACGACTTGAACTTGTCGATGTCTTCTTGTAACTTGACTTGTCGTCGTTTCTTGAAGGAAGCTTGGTTGGTGTAGATGTTGGAGGAGTCGTTGAAGCTTGATTGTTGGGGAAGCCGTAGGTCTTGGATGAGTACTTGGCGTACTTGAAGTCATCTTGTACTTGGCGTTCCGCCTTTGTAGCTTGATGTACGAGCTCAATGAGGGTTGAGTATGGTTGGAAGTCGGCGATCTTCTTGATGGGATGATTGAGTCCATTCAAGAAACGTGCCATAGTTTGCTCATCATCTTCCTTGACATTGGCTCGAATCATGGCTATCTCCATCTCCTTGTAGTATTCTTCAACGCTCTTTGTTCCTTGCTTGAGTAGTTGGAGTTTCTTGAAGAGGTCGCGGTTGTAGTAGGTTGGCACAAAACGTGCTCGCATGACATCCTTCATTTGAGCCCAAGTGGTGATTGGGGGTTCACCTCTTGCTTGTCGTCGCTCAATGATTTGTTCCCACCATATGAGCACATAATCTTGGAACTCAAGTGATGCCATTGCGATTTTCTTCGCTTCATCGTAGTTGTGCAAACGGAAGATTTTGTCAACCTTCAATGCCCATGAGAGGTAGTCTTCGGGGTCATTGCTTCCATTGAACTTTGGCATGGTGAATTTTAGCTTGCCGTAGCGTTGCTCTTCATTGTTTTGTTGGCGATGTTGATGATGACGTCCTTGACGTGGAATGTACTCGTCTTCATGTTGCTCTTGGCGCGGAGGAAGACCATGATCAACTTGCTCTTGTTGAACTTGATGTTGAGGTGGAGCTTGACGAGCTTGTGGAGGAGCTTGAGGAACTTGACGTTGTACATGAGGTTGGTAGTTCCTCTCTTGGATTTCTTCTCGAAGGGCTTCCTCTTGATTGCGCCGTTCGCGATTGCGGTTGGCGAAGGCTCTACTTGATTCTTGAAGGGCACGTTGCGCCTCAAGAGCTTGCGCTTCACGTTGTTGTTGTTGAAGACGTTGAGCCTTGGCGTCTTGTTCGTCTTGGTGACGACGTGCTCTTTCTTCCTCTTGTTGGCGACGAAGACGTTGTCGTTCTTGGGCTTGAGCAAAAGCCTCTTGGTTTGATTGAGGACGAGGAACTTGATCATCAACTTGCTCTTGTGAATGCTTGTCATGTAGCGGGTTGCGAGATGCATGACGGTCTTGGCGCGCGGCTCGTCGAAGAGTGTTCGATGACGGTGTACTTGAGTCGTAGAATGTGTCGTCGGAATGTCGACTCGAGCGGCTCCGTCTTGATGATGAAGAAGTGGAATGATGCCGTTTTCTCATCAACGCGCGGATCTCGTCCATTCTTGCATCATTCTCTTCCTTGTGAGCCTCGAACTTGTTGTCGAAGTAGTCTCTTGTACGTTGCTCGGAGAGTCGCAAGTCGGTGGCGAGGTTGTCGATGCGGTCGCTCATTGCTTGTTGTTCTTGGTGCAACGCTCGTTGTGCACCAAAGAGGTGGCTCTTGGTGACGTATGAGGACATGTCGTCGTCTTTCTCGATGAAGAGTGGGTTGGTAGAAGAACTTGGCCTATCCATCATTCCAAACAAGATGTGAGTGGTAGAACGGAAAAGAACTTATACCAATGTACCTTTGACCGATGTTGAAAATGAATCAAGTTCACTCAAATGCGGACAATGAAATAGCACTCTTGGTACCGATTCTTGTCGGTTCTCACACCTACACAAATGAAAGCTTATGGTGGAGCTCGGTTAGGATGGTGGCACAAAATTTGATGCAATTGTAAGTGAGACTCAATAAAGTTGAAAAAGATTCGCAAATTCGCAAATGTAACAAGTAGACCAAGCAAGTAGTGGTACACGGAAACACACACATAAATAGATAAGTGGGATTGTGCAAACCAAAAGTGAGCCAAAATGTGGAAACCACGAGAATGCTCTTGTTGCACAATACTAGAGAGACGCTAGCACGATTGCACAATAGGCGGATACGCGAACTTGTGCACAACCTACTAGGCAAAAATGCAACACTCTCTATCCCAAGTATGCTATATGTATGATATTTCGGTGCAATGATCCAAGATGATCGGATATGACAATCTTAATGTTGTATGATGCTATGGTTCTTGTTTATAAGCTCTTTGTTTATCTTTCCTCTTTGCTTAAAAGCTTGGGTGGCTCTTTCACTTTTGAGCTCTTTTCTTATGCAAACTTCATGAACCAAGATAGCAATTGTGTATGCTATGACAACATTGTGACACACAAGTTGATCTCAAGATATGCACCACTTTGGTATGCTATGTATGCTATGGAGTATGATCACTAAGGTGCACAAGTCACGTTGCCTGCAATACTCAATGGCTAGTCTCGATGGGTAAGCAACGCAAAAGTGAGGCTATGTGGTTATCAATGCAATTGCGAGAGATGACAAAGATGTCGTCGAGGTTACCGTCCTTGACGAAGATGAGTCCTTGCCGAAGATGAGCGGTGGTGATGTTGACGTCGAACCGTACCTAGATAGCCGAAACACAATAGGACACGGGAACCACAACTCAAATTCTCAAAGACCAAAAGCGAAAATGTGGTAGCGGAAAGCGGAGGTGGTATAGCGGATGATGTGGTTTAAGCCCTAGGCAAAGATGCCGATGTTTGGAAAATTTGATGGTGTCAAAAGGTGGTGAAACCAAGGTGAGGTCCTCGCACGTCGATAGCTTCAAACGAGCCAAAGAACACTCAAATCGGAGTTCGGGTGAAAAGTTATGATGAAAATGGTGAAAGTTGGAAGGCTGAAATTGGCTAGGGCGGTAGTACCGCTGGGGAGGGCGGTAGTACCGCTCGTAAGCGGTAGTACCGCTTGCAACGGGCGGTAGTACCGCTCGTGTCGCGATTTTTCGATTTTTTAGGCTGAACGGGGGCTGGCGGAAGTGCCGTGCTCAGCGGTAGTACCGCTAGGAGGGCGGTAGTACCGCTCACAGCGGTAGTACCGCTAGGAGGGCGGTAGTACCGCTCACAGCGGTAGTACCGCTAGGAGGGCGGTAGTACCGCTCGAGTCGGGATTTTCTCGACTGCTCGACTCGTTGCGCGATTTTGGGGCGGAAATGGGCGAATTCGGGGTCAAAATTCGATGGATTTTGTGGATGGAAAGAGGTGAAACTTGGGGAGATGCTAGATCGACTCGAAACAAAGCAAATCCACGGATCAAAATCAACAAAATTTCATCACACTAACAAATCACAAAAAAAAAATTTGGGGCTATTTTTGTGGGGAATTTTCGGAATTAGGACAAAAACAACAAAATCAAGCTAGAAAAAGAGGGGTAGGGGCTCCAAAAACGTGATCAACGTGGCTCATGATACCATGATGATGTAGGGCGAAACCCTACGTGGACGATCTTTCACGCTTGGAGAGAATCCCTACGAGGAACACGAAGAACGAGCGGAAGAACACGAGGGAAAACACGGGGAGAAAGAGAGAGATCACTCAACCGACAAGAAAACGATCACACAAGTGCTAGATTATCAAACACATAGAGTGGCACAAGATTCAAGGACAACAAAGGGTAGGATACAAGGGTAGCCGTTCTTCTCCGCGAGGAGGTCTTGATGGGGTCCACCCTAGGAGGTGGTCTTGAATCCGCTTGGGAGATCTTCTCCGTAGAGGTCCTGATCTCGAAGGAGAAGTAGCCAAGTGGATGAGCAAAGGCTCTCACACCGAAATATGAGCAAATCCAAAGCTAACCCTAGAAAGGATGAGGGGAAGGTCTATTTATAGTCTAGGACCTCCAAGGGGTAAGTTGGGGCGAAACGAGTACATGGGCCTCGGCCAAACGCTTACACGCAGCAGAGGCGGTAGTACTGTTGCTTCATGGCGGTAGTACCGCTTTCAGTGATAGTACCGCTTTGGGGCGATAGTACCGCTTTCAGTGGTAGTACCGCTTATCTTGAGCGGTAGTACCGCCCGACGCCTGCTCGATTCTGGAGTGTGTCGGGTTTTGCGGAAGTAGGCGGATGGAGAGCGGTAGTACCGCTTGGCTCCCAATGTAGTACCGCTCGGCTTGAGCGGTAGTACCGCTCCCTCTGGACTCTGCAACTCCTTCTCTTGCTCTTGGTGTCCACCTTGGGCTGCAGCTTCTCCTAGGTTGGTTCCTTGGTACCTAAGTATGCACAACATTCCAGATTGAGGTAGTAGCCATGTCTCGAGAGGGTCATATGATATTTCACTAAGGAGAGAAGTCACCTCGGTCTCGAGAGCTCGAGCTCGTGCTCTAGTCATGGGTCTTCTTGGCTCTTGATGAGACGGTTGTGGATGCATGGGGATGATCGTGGGATGCTCCGCATCATATATGGACACGGATTGGTGGTGGTATATGGATACGGATTCGGAGCGGTGATGGTGCGATGGCGGCGTGACAACTTATGACCAGAACTCGAAACTCTAAAAGATTAGACGCTAAGACCAGCAACTAGACACGACGATGCACCCGCAAATTCAACAAAGCAAAACCCTAATAAGATTATGCAAAGGCTCAGATTGGTTCGGATATGATGAACTAACCCTAATTTTTTTTGTGGCTTTTTCGTGGACTATAGGTATGAAGAACAGACTCGATCTAAACTACGGAAAACTGTAAAATCTCACCGAGCAACCTGGAAATCTGATACCACTTGATAGAGGCAAAGGTGTCCCGTCTTTCGATGAGATGTTGGTTTTCGCTTTGGAGGAAGTCGGCTTTGACGATCCGACTCTGAACGTCGGCGAGGACGTCGCGCCTTAGCAATCGCTAAACCAACTCCGAGAGGTTATTGACCACGCCGAACACGATCAACCAGACCACGAGGGTCATTTCTCGCGAGCAAACGAAGAACAAGCAAGAAACTGAGATTGCAATCTGGATATTGCGAATATAAGATGAAAGCTTTATTGATCAAGGTGGGGTTCTGTGGCGCTTTGTGCGGTCGTTGAACACAAACGAAGTACGCGAAGTTGCAGCTATGGCGAACTTTTAATCTAAACAAAACCCAAAGTCTAAACGGTGCCCTAAGGGCTGTATATATGGAGGAAGAGGTGGGGGGGGGGGAATTTCGTGGCCCTTGGTGGAGGGGTCCGAAATCAACCCTATACTTGTGTATTTCAAAATTACAAGGGCCTGGCCCAATAATAAGGTGACGCAGCACCTAGAATAGCCTCGGGACGAAATTTATGAAGTAGCATCTTGTATATTTCGTCCAAGGCTTCATGCACCCATTATGGTGGCTTCAAAGTCCTGAAATCATCACTTGTAACTCCGTTCTTGTTCCCCTTGCGCATGACATCATCTCCATGCTTGTTCTTGCTCCAATGTCCATCCTTCTCCAAGCTAGGCCCTTCATTTGTAAGAAAAACAAATGTATCCAATTTAGGCAGCATCATATTCTCATGAACATTAGAATCATTACCAAGAAACGAAAGTACCTGATAATTTAATTGGCGTGCGCGAGCTCTAGTAATTGGTCCAGTATATGTAGCAGTAGGGGCTGTGGGTGTAACAATGGTATTGATGTCCTCATCACCTAGCCTTACTTTTGCGTTACTTGCCTATCGAGACTAGCCATTTGAGTCTTGCCGGCAACGTTACTTGTGCACATTAGTGATCGTACTTCCCATAGCATATATACCATATCATTGTGGTGCATATATTGGTATCATATCTTGTGTCACAAGTTTGTTCCCGCATACACACAATTGCTATCTTGGTTTGTGCATTGTGCAAAGTGGCCATAGAAAAAAAGCTTTTAAGCAAAAGAAAGAGAGCAAAGAAGCTTGTAAGCAAGTGCCAGAGCATCATACCACATTGCATATAAGATTGTCATATCCGATCATCTTGGATCATCTTGAGAGAAACACCGGGAACTATACATACATAGCATACTTGGGATAGAAGTTTATCCATTTTGCATCTTATAGGTTGTGCACAAGTGTCTTATCTGCCTATTGAGCAATCGTGCTAGCGTCTCTCTTGAGTTGTGCAACATGAGCGTTTTTCGTGGATTCCACATTTTGTGCTCATTCCTTGGTTGCACGACCCCATTTATCTATCCGTGTGTGTTTCTGTGTGCCATTCTTTGCTATTGGTCTATTTGTTTCACTTGCGAATTTGTGAATCTCTTTCAACATTATTGACTCTTGCTAACATTTTGCATTAAATTTTTGTGCCACTATCCTCACCGAGCTCCTCCATAAGCTTTACTTGTGTAGGTGTGAGAACCGACAAGGATTGGTACCAATAGTGCTATTTCATTGTCCGCATTTGAGTGAACTTCAACATCGGTTAAGGTACATTGGTATAAGTTCTTCTCTTTCTCCCACTCATATTTGCTCGAGTCTTGTGATGGATAGGCAAGGCATTTCCTCTTCGGTCCTCGACAACAACGACGGCGTGAACAACTACATCACTAAAAGCGTCTATCTTCGATCTACAACGACAAGTGCAAGGCACACAATCAAGATTGCGAGAGCGCATCGAGAACATCTCCATCGACATTCATCACTCCGAAGCAAGGAGAAGCGACTGCATCGAAAAGAAGCTTGCCGCACATAAAGAGGAGCAAGATGCAAGGATGGAGGAGATTAGAGCCTTGATCAAGTCTACTTCCCCTTCGTCATCTTCAAGGCGGCGACATTCAAGCCACAAGTCTTCGGAGAGCGGAAACGACGCAAGTGCAAATCGTCCTCGTCCACATCTACATGGCGACCACCATCACGTTCGTGATCAACATCGTCATGAAGGGCAAGTCACCTCAAGCATCATGTGCACGACGACGATTTAACGCCAAGGAGCTCAAGCACGACAACGACGTCATCATCATGAAGATGCTCCACAAGCGCAAATGCACAAGTCCCAACAAGCCCTACTTCACGCCAAGTCGAAGCTTCATAAGCAAAAGAGAAGACCGCGAGACGAGCACCACCAAGGCGGCGCTTACGGCTACAACAACCACTTCGCATCTTCGCCAAGTGCAATCAAGACATCTTCGCCTTTGGACGCACGGCATCTTCGCCTACTTCCCGTGTACGCCTACATCGACTTCATCAAGTCCAAGGCGACCACCCACGAAGCGAGGGCGACACTTCCATCTTGGAAGCCCCTCAAGGAAGATGGCCGAGCATGGAAACTCCCTTCGGTCATGGAGACGAGCTATGAGGTGCCACATCATATGGGCCTCCAACACCAAGGCGGTGACAAGACGGTCGAGCAAGGGCCATCCCTTCGACCACGGCGACGAGCGCGAACCTCTTCAACAACATGAAGACGACGCCCACACCTGGACTCATACTCCGAGTCAAGCTCGCGACCAGCATGGAGACATTTGCACCTACATCTCTCGGCACCCACATATGTCGAGATGCCCCAATTGCCATGTGAGGAGAGCCACCACCCCATGAGTGACATGAGTGACTCCACCATACGTGACATTGAGAGCATTTCCTATGAGAGGATGAGTGTGACCACCACTAGCCCCACACATGAGAGCATGCCACACATCCTATGTGAGGTTGGCGCCATTTGAGTGACTCCACCCACCATACGAAAAGAGCATCCTTGAGGGAGTGAGTGAGCCACAACACTTAGTGAGTGAGGTAGTTTACACGGCACATGAGGCCATTATGATTTCTAATGACTTAACCTCTACTCCTAGTGTGTTTTCTTCTTTGGTGCTAGGTCTCCTACATGACGACATGCCTATCCTCGACGAGTCCATCCCTACATTGGAGACGACGATGGCCATGGTGGACGATGATACACCCCCCACATGGTTCCATCAAGATTAAGATGTCAACGAATGGATCGTTGACACCTCACCTACAACACATGAGCGATGCTCCAAAGGTAACATAGGTGATGGTACTTCTCTTGTCCCACTAGTGGACCATCTTGACATTGATTGCTCCCATGATGTCGACCCACCTATTACCATGCTTCATGCTAGTGAAACTTCTTCATGCCTTGACTTACCTATTTATGATGAATATGATGATGAGCATGTTGAGTTGCCTAGTTGTGATGTTATGCTCCATAGGATATCATGTGAAAATTCTTTTGGTCACATCATATTTGATAATCCATTGAACTTGTCATATGCTATGAGTGAGATCTCCCATATTGCATCTTCACAATCTCAACATAGTAACTATGCATGCCCCATTAAAATAAATCCCATTTGCACTTATGGCATAGATGACGAGATGATGGTCATAGGCTTTTGCTTCTCTTGTGATGATATTGCCATGCTTCCTTTACATGACTTGTGAAATTCATCTACTATGTCATGCCATGATCACATTGTTCCAAATATGCATTGTTTTGGATGTTGTCAATATTCTCCACGTGATGTTGCTACTCATGCTCATGAGGAGACCCCCATAGTTTCCTCATACTTATTCGGAGATCTTGATACATTTCATACTTTGCATGATTCCCATGATAGTGCACACCATATGCATTCCATGAATAACAATGCTCTCGTTATTTCCCAAGATGCATTACACAATTTGAGTCTCCATTATGCCATGCATAACAACAAACCTATCATGATGGATGACATGTTTCTATATCACGCATCTCATTTATTTGAGCATTGGCTATTTTGTGCTCACCGACACATGCACGTGCGCATCATGATGGATGATGTGTACATCTACCACGCACACACAATTTTTCCTTTGTCTTTGTTTTGTGTAGGTACTCATGTATACTCGTCAACCTCTCAATCCCAAGAGTTGACGAAACGAGCTCTTGAGAGCAACGATGCTTTGGGATCCCGTGGACTATCCTTACCACCGCTCCCTTGGCAAGGAGGACTACAGCATCTCTTCTACTTGGCTCTCACACGGCTATGGGCTATTTACCACTTCTCACCTTATGCTCATTTTACCGTGTTCACATTGCATGCTATGCTTGCTTCTATGCCTTTGCCATGCAATTGTGACCCTTGCTTGCATATACCCATGATTCACCATTATGCTACTTCTATGTGTATTTGCATGCTTGGTGGAGATCCTTGTTGCTATTGCCATGTTTATCATGTGCCCCATGCTATTGATGCTTGTTGTGTTGGAAGAGTCATGATGTCCCATTACTATTTACATATGGTCTCTCGCCAATACATTGATGATATTTTTCTCATATCTTGCTTTCATGCTTGTGCTATGTCATGTGAATTATTCTTTCACACTATTGGCACCAATGACATGCTCGCCATGATTCCTCCTAGTATGTTGCGTCTTCGCACTACTAGCTTGCTTGACTTGATTGCTATGATTGCTTGCTTGGTTGCATCACCCATGTTCCACTCTTACTCGCTTTCTTGGGTTGATGACATATATGCTCATGCCTCTCACATGATATATCTTGATCATTGTCTCTTGTGTTCATTAGTTGCCTCTTTCACATCCACTTGTATTGAGTGCAACTATACTATGCTTATTGATCTTGGAGACTTTGACACTTTACTTGTGATGCATGCTTGTTTGATTGAGCCTCTTGTATTTGGATGTTCTTGCATCATATGCCTCCATACTATGACACGCTCCCTTGTACTTTCTTATGATGAGCATGATGCATACACTTGTTGGGTATCTTATCACTCGAATGATAGGTTTCGCATTTCCGCTAACCTCATTTGTTTTCCGAGTGTTTGTCATGTTCTTTCATTTTGAAGAATTCACAAGGCGGTAACATCACGAGACAACTTGGTTATGTGAACGCATACAAGATGCGCAACTCCATCATCCTTGAGAACCTCCTAAAGGTGACCTCCTTCCCTTTGAGCCATCCTCAAATACACATATTGGATGGGTCACTCTTTCATTGTTGTTTCCTTCTTGTTGTGTACATGCTACATCTATTGGATGGAGGAGTGACATTAGAGATTGGCTCTATGGACCTTCACATTGAGGAGCGCTCACACTTATTGGATGCACCTTCAGAAATCCACTCATGCAACGGCATCGAGCATGGGTACACCAACACCTCCATATTTCTTGATTGTGCTCATACATGTCATGCTCGATGGACATATCATACTCACCACAAGTTTGCATCCCATGCATGGATTGACACACATTATGATTGCCTTGTTGCATCTTGTATTCCCATGTCATCCATGATATATGAGCTTGTTCACTTCTTTACCAAATTTGTTGTGATCTTCCTTGATGGCATATTCATACATCATGATCATATTGCCCATCATCAATTGCATGATAACATACACATGTTGAGCATCCATTGCCATATTCATGCTATTGATAAACCGTCTCACTATGACATCATTTTGCACCGTGGTTGCATTGATCACATTCACTTTGCATTTGTGTGCACAATGAATGCTTTACATGTCATTTTACATCATTTGGATAAGCATCTCATGCCTTGTCATGAACAATTCCTTTGGACGACCTCATTCTTACATGATGGACACCTTGTGTGCGCTAACCATTGTATTTCCAAGTGTCGCTTGTGTTTGCTCGTTTTGCTTGTCTACCATCCCGACGACATCTTGAAGTAATTGGATTGCGCCATGACTTCCACTCCGTCCAATTACAAGTCCGTCCACGACAACCGTTTCCATGGTGATGAGGATTTCGACCCGAGGTCGGATCTTTCCCAAGGGAGGGGAGATGATGCTGAGCATCCTACGATCATCCCCATGTACACTCGAGCATACGCCATTGGACCTAAGGTGAACCTGTTCCTAAATGCTTCCCCTTTCCACTCGTATGAGACATGGTTGCTACCTAATGCAAAGATGCTACATGTGCTTAGGAACCAAGGAGACGACCATGGAGATGCTCGAGGCATACGCCAAGTCCACACGGAAGCGGATCAAGAAGTGCCTCAAGTGGAGTCGCCGCGGAGCTACAGCGGCCGGACATCCGGCGAGCCGGACATCGGCGCCACCAACTAGAAGAAGACGAGAGAGACGAAGCAGGCGACTCTCGGTGGCGGACATCCGCCGACCCGGACATCCGGCGCCCGCGACGAGGCGGACATCCGGCGCCTGCCCGAAATCCGGCGACGCTATCCAGAGAGCGAAGCATCGCCCTCCAGCCGGACATCCGGCCGCTTAGCCGGACATCCGGCACCTCGTGAAGGCCCGGACATCCGCCCGGCCCGGACATCCGGCCTCCCGCGGCGTCAGAAGTGCATCCGGCCGAGGCCCATGTACCCTTCGCCTTAGACTATATATACTTCCCCTCCACCTACGTTTTAGGGTTAGCATTGATTTAGCTCAAGTTAGAGATAGAGCTTCGCTCATCCATCGGATCTCCTCCTCGTGAGAGACCGCGGCCTCTTCGGAGAAGATCCTATCGGATTCAAGACCCCCTCGTGGGAAGATCCCCTTGTGGATTCAAGCCCTCCTCGCGGAGAAGAACGGTTCCTTTGTATCCTCTACCTTTGTTGACTTTGGATCTCGTGTATCTCTTTGTGTTCTTTGATCTAGCATTTGTGTGACCGATTCCTTGTTGGTTGAGTGTTTTCCCTCATTCCTCCCCGTGATTTACTCGTGTTCTTCCGCTCGTTCTTCATGTCTCCCCGTAGGATCCGCTCCAAACGTGAAAGATCGACGCTATAGGGTTCCACCCTACATCATTTAGGGTTAGCAAAGTATTAGATGAGATATTTGTGAGCTTTGCTCCTTTCTACCTTCCCTTGTGGAATCAAGACCCCCTAGGGAAGAATCCTTGTGGATTTCAAGACCTCCTCAAGGAGTAGACTATCTCCAAGACCCCATCTCCTTTGGATTTGGGATGAACTTTGCCATTGTATCTTTCCTTTGATTGTGTTTGTGACTTGTGGATCTTGTGTTGTTACTCTAGTGGATGTGTAATCGGGAATTGTTGGAGTGATTTCCTCTTTGTGTTCTTGTTGTTTCTCTCCTTTTCCCCCACCAAGTGTGAAAAGATCCCTCCTAGGGTTCTACCCTACATCATCGTCTCCATGACCGAAGGGAGTTTCCCATGCTCGGCCATCTTCCTTGGGGGGCTTCCGAAGATGGAAGTGTCACCCTCGCTCGTAGGTGGTCGCCTTGTTGTTGAAGATGTCGATGTAGGCGAACTCACGGGAAGTAGGCGAAGATGCCGTACGTCCAAAGGCAAAGATGCCTTGATAGCACTTGGCGAAGATGCCGAAGTGGATGTTGTAGCCGTAGCTCCGTCTTGGTGGTGCTTGTCTCGCGGTCTTCTCTTGTGCTCATGAATCTTGGACTTGGCGTGAAGTAGAGCTTGTTGGGACTCGTGCATTTGCGCTTGTTGAGCATCTTCATAATGATGGTGTCGTTGTCGCGCTTGAGCTCGTAGTAGATGTCGTTCGTCATAGTCGTGCACATGATGCTTGGAGGCGACTTGCCCTTCATGACGATGTGGATCAAAATGTGATGGTGGTCGCCATGGAGATGTGGACGACTTGCGCTTGCATCGCTTGGGCGCTCCGAAGACTTGTGACTTGAACGTCGCCGCCTTGAAGATGACGAAGGGGAAGAAGACTTGATCAAGGCTCTAATCTCCTCCATCCTTGCATCTTGCTCCTCTTTATGTGCGGAAAGCTTCTTGTCGATGTAGTCCCTTTTCCTTGCTTCGGAGTGACGAATGTCGATGGAGAGGTTCTCGATGCGCTCTCGCAATTTTGATTGTGCGCCTTGCATTTGTCATTGTAGATCGAAGATGGACGCTTTGGTGATGTAGTTGTTCACGCCGTCGTTATTGTCGTAGACCGGAGAGGAAATGCCTTGCCTATCCATCACAAGACTCGAGCAAATATGAGTGGGAGAAAGAGAAGAACTTATACCAAATATACCTTGACCGATGTTGAAAATGGATCAACGATCACCCAATGATGTAACAAGTGAAGCTTATGGTGGAGCTCGGTGAGGATAGTGGCACAAAAATTTAATGCAAAATGTTAGCAAAAGTCAATAATGTTGAAAGAGATTCACAAATTCGCAAGAGAAACAAGTAGACCAATAGCAAAGAATGGCACACGGAATCACCCACACGGATAGATAAATAGGGCCGTGCAACCAAGGAATGAGCTCAAAATGTCTAATCCACCAAAACGCTCGTGTTGCACAACTCAAGAGAGACGCTAGCACGATTGCTCAATAGGCGGATATGACACTTGTGCACAACCTATAAGATGCAAAATGGATAAACTTTCTATCCCAAGTATGCTATGTATGTATGGTTCCCGGTGTTTCTCAAGATGATCCAAGATGATCGGATATGACAATCTTATATGCAATGTGGTATGATGCTATGGCACTTGCTTACAAGCTTCTTTGCTCTTTCACTTTTTGCTTAAAAGCTTACTCTCTTTTTTTCTATGGCCACTTTTGCACAATGCACAAACCAAGATAGCTACTGTGTATATGCGGGAATGATATTGTGACACAATGGATGATATGATACCAATATGATATGGTATGTATGCAATGGATGGTGTAGATCACTAATGTGCACAAGTAACGTTGCCGGCAATACTCAAATGGCTAGTCTCGATAGGCAAGTAACGCAAAACGGGCTAGTGGTTATCAATGCAATAGCAAGGGAATATACAATGGTGTCGTCGAGGTTACCATCCTTGGCGATGATGAGTGGCGGTGTTCTTGATGAAGATACCAAGATGATGGAGACTCGTCCCTAAGTAGCCGAAACACCTTAGGAAACGGAAAAACCGTGAACTCACAATCTCAAATGAAAAATGTCAAATGGTAGTAGCGGAATGCGGTGGCGGTTGCGGAAGCTCAATGGGATTGCGGAAATGCAATGATGGGTTATGGTGTACGCAATGCGGAAGTGGAGGGTAAGATGGTGGACTATACACGGTGTCGGAGTTGGAAGCACGGCCCCTAAGTAGCCGAAACACCTTAGGAGACACAACTCACGACACAAACAAAATTTGGTTAAGTTGGGTTGGTGGAAGTGTATGGTGGGTAAGCCTATGCGGAAGTGGCGGTGGTGGTTGATGAAGAAGCAACCGTCTCTAAGTAGCCGAAACACCTTATGATGCGGAGCATCCCACGTTCATCCGCATGTACACTCCGACTACTCTCCAAGCCCCAAGAGGACATATGACGAGACCTCGACCATACGCCATTGGACACAAGGTGAACTCACTCCTCTTCGAACCTTCACTTTCCACATGTGAGACATGGCTACTACCTCATGCATGGACCTTGCATACACTCAGGTACAACCTAGACGACCATGGAGGATCCAAGGACCAAGGACAAGCGTGGAAGAGGAGAAGGAAGAAGAAGCAGGGACAAGCTTCTGGAAAGCACGGACCTTCCGGCCTGCCCGGAACCTCCGGCCCCCGGAGTCCAGACCAGCCCCGAGCACGCCAACACTCTGGTTAGCCCGGAACCCGGCAGGAACCTGCCGGAACTTCCGGACCGGAACTCGGCCTGCCCGAACTTCCGGACCCCGAACTTCGGCTGCTGCTGCAAAGACTCGGGCGAAGCCCATGTAACCCTTTCCCACTTACCCCTTCGTGGCTTAGACTATAAATAGACCACCCCCTCCTCCTAGTTAGGGTTAGCAATGGATTAGCTCATATTTTGTGTGAGAGCCTTGCTCATCCACTTGGTTACCTTCTCCTCGGAGACGTGCATCCATCGGAGAAGATCCCCCAAGCGGATTCAAGACCCCTTCAAGGGAAGACAATCAAGACTTCCTCACGGAGAAGAACCCGGTTACCTCTAGTATCGTCCTTTGTTGATCGTGGATCATGTATCTCTCCTTGTGTTCATCGATCTAGCGCATGTGTAATCGAATCTTGTTGGTTTGAGTGATTCTCTTGTGTTTTTGATGTAGGGCGGAACCCTACGTGGATGATCTTTCACGTTGGAGCGGATCCTACGGGGAATCACGAAGAACACGCGGAAGAACAAGAGGGAAACACGAGGAAAACGAGAGAGAAACCACTTAACCAACAAGAGATCAATCACACAAGTGCTAGATCACCGAACACAAAGAGGTACATATGATCCAAAATCAATAAAGGTAAGGATACACGAGTAGCCGTTCTTCTCCGAGAGGAGGTCTTGATGGGGTCCACCCTAGAAGGGGGTCTTGAATCCGCTTGGGGGATCTTCTCCGAAGAGGTCCTGAGCTCCGAGGAGAAGTAACCAAGTGGATGAGCAAGGCTCTCACACAAACATGAGCTAAACCTAAGCTACCTTAGAAAGAGGAAGGGGATGGAATATATATAGTCTAGGGGGCGAAGGGGTACATGGGACTCGTCCCGGATACACTGGACGCAGGCATGGGAGGCCGGATGTCCGGGCGTCGGGCCGGATGTCCGGGCCTTCGCGAGGCGCCGGATGTCCGGGCTATCCGGCCGGATGTCTGGGCTGGTGCGGCCACTCCTGCCGATTCGGTGCGGGCGCGGATTTCGGGCAGTGCCGGATATCCGGCTGGGGGCGGATGTCCGCCCTGAGAGTTTCTGGCTGGGCTTGGTGTGGTCTTTGGCGTCTCCGGGGCGGATGTCCGGACCTTGGCCGGATGTCCGGGGCGTGGAGGGTGAACTTGCCCGCTTCCATGGTCCTCTTCATCCGTGGACTTGGCGGCTCGTCCGTCTTCACGTGTATCTTCGGAAGGCTCCTCTTGATACCTAATGATGCATAGCATATCGGACTTAGGTAGTAGCCATGTCTCGAGTGGGTCATATGTGATATCACTAAGGAAGGAAGTCACCTCATTCTCGAGAGCTCTAGCTCTAGCTCGTGCCAAGGGTCCTCTTGGCTCTTGATGAGACGGTTGTAGGTCCATGGGGATGATCGTGGGATGCTCCGCATCATCTCCCCTCCCTTGGGAAAGATCCGACCTCGGATCGAAATCCTCATCACCATGGAAACGGTTGTCGTGGACGGACTTGCAATTGGACGGAGTGGAAGTCATGGCTCAATCCAAGTACTTGAAGATGTCGTCGGGGTGGTAGACATGCAAACAGAGCAAACACAAACGACACTCGGAAATACAATGGTTAGCGCACACAAAGTGTCCATCATGTAAGAATGAGTCCGTGAGGCAAGATTGTTCATGACAAAGCACATGTAGCTTAGCAAGATAATATGGAATGAGATGTAAACCATTCATTGTGCACACAAATGTGTTGTAAATATGATCAATGCAACCACGATGCAAAATGATGTCATAGTGAGACGGTTTATCAATAGCATGAATATGGCAATGGATGCTCAACATGTGTATGTTATCATGCAATTGATGATGGGCAATATGATCATGATGTATGAATATGCCATCAACGAAGATCACAACAAATTTGCTAAGAAAATTCACAAGCTCATATATCATGGATGACATGGGAATAGGTGCAACAAGACAATCATAATGTGTGTCAATCCATGCATAGGGTGCAAATTTGTCATGGGAGGTGTTGTACCATAGCTCGATGTCGTGGCACTCCTCAACTTGAAGGTCCATAGGGTCCATCTCCAATATCGGTCCTCCATCGAATATATGCATCATGTAGACAAGAAGAAGGAAACAACAATGAAAGTATGGCCCATCCAATATGCATATGTGACGAGGGCTCAAATGGAAGGAGTTCACCTTTAGTAGTTTCTCGAGAATGTTGGTGTCGCACATCATGTACGCCTTCACATAACCAATATGTCTCGCGATGGTACCGCCTTGTGAATCCTTCAAAATGAAAGAACATGACAAACACTTGGAAAAACAAATGAGGTTAGCGGAAATGCGAAACCTATCATTCAAGTGGTAAGATACCAACAAGTGTATGCATCATGCTCATCATAAGAAAGTACAAGGGAGCGTGTCATAGTATGGAGGCATATGATGCAAGAACAACCAAATGCAATAGGCTCAATCAAACAAGCATGCATCACAAGTGAAGTGTCCAAGTCTCCAAGGTCATTAAGCATAGAGGCAACTATAGGAGGCATGATATAGGGCGGAACCCTACATGGATGATCTTTCACGTTGGAGCGGATCCTACGGGGAATCACGAAGAACACGCGGAAGAACAAGAGGGGAACACGGAGGAAACGAGAGAGAAATCACTAAACCAACAAGAGATCAATCACACAAGTGCTAGATCACCGATCACATAAGGTGTCACAAGATTCAAGATCAACAAAGGAAAGATACAAACGGTAGTCGTTCTTCTCCGTGAGGAGGCCTTGATGGGGTCCACCCTAGAAGGGGGTCTTGAATCCGCTTGGGGGATCTTCTCCGTAGAGGTCCTGATCTCCGAGGAGAAGTAGCCAAGTGGATGAGCAAAGGCCCTCACACAAAATATGAGCTAATCCAATGCTACCCTAGCTAGGAGGAGGAGGGGTTCTATTTATAGTCTTAGTGCAAAAGGGGGCGAAGTGAAGGGTACATGGGCTTCGCCCGGCTATCTTGTGAGCAGTACCGGACGTCCGCTGGGGGCCGGTCGTCCGGTGGCTCAGGAAGGGAACGGTCGTCCGGTGTCGTCGGACGTCCGCTGGATCTGTTCTGTGAAGGAGGCGCCGGTCGTCGGTATCTTCATACTTCCGCTAATATCCATTACATTGTTAGTGCGGACGTCCGGTGACGTCAGACGTCCTTCGCTTGTAAGTGTGGACGGTCGTCCGTCCGGGCAGACGTCCCTTCATTGGGCATGCGTTCTTTGGGACTTGGCAGCTGGGGCTTAGGCGCCGGACGTCCGGTCCCTACCGGTCGTCCGGTGGCTGGAGTTTTCTCCGGTAGCTCTTCTTCTTGTCCTTTGCGGTTGGTAGCTTCGTCTCCTTGTCCAATGGATGTAGATGCACCATGGCTTTCCTCCAGGTACCTGATCACACACAAAGTGTCCATATGAGGTAGTAGACAAGTCTCGTGAGTAGAGAGAGGAAGTTCGGAAAGGAGCGTGTTCACCTTATCTTCGATAGCCTTGGCTCTAGCTCTTGTCATGGGCCCAAGTGATGTTGACGAAGATGTAGACACGTCCATGGGGATGAGCGAGGGATGCTCCGCATCATCTCCCCCCTTGGGAAGGATCCGACCTCGGATCAAGAGGATCATCTCCATGGTAAGGTGCAAGGTCCTTGACGTTGAAGATGTCGCTCACATTGTACTTGTCTCGAGGTATGTCGACCTTGTAGGCGTTGTCGTTGTATCGTGCTAGCACCTTGAAAGGTCCATCGGCTCGAGGGAGAAGCTTGGACTTGCGTTCTTTGGGGAAGCGGTCCTTGCGAAGGTGCAGCCATACTAGATCACCAATATTGAAGACCATGGGTTGCTTGTTGATGTTGAGCTTGGTCGTTAGTCGTTGAACTTGTCGCTCGATGGCATGTCTTGTATCCTCATGCATCTTCTTGATGTAGCTTGCCGTGCACTCGCATCCATGTTGGTGCGCTCTTGTAGAGGAAGAGGTAGAATGTCCAATGGTGACAACGGGTTGAAGCCGTGAAGCGACCTCGAAGGGGATTTACGGTAGTCGAATGTCTTGCGGTTGTAGGCATACTCGGCGATGGGTAGACATGCTTCCCACTCCTTGATGTTCTTCTTGATCAAGACACGAAGTAGAGTGGATAGTGTGCGGTTCGTCACCTCCGTTTGGCCGTCGGTTTGAGGATGGTATGCCGAGGAGAACAAGAGCTTGATTCGAGCTTGGCACATAGGGTCTTCAAAAGTAACTCAAGAACTTGGCGTCACGATCGGAGCGATTGTCTTTGATGCGCCATGGAGTCGCAAGACTTCCCTACAAAAGAGATTTGCAACATGTGAAGCATCGTCTATCTTGTTGCAAGGAATGAAATGTGCCATCTTAGAAAATCTATCCACAACAACAAACACGGAATCCTTGCCATTTTGAGTCCTAGGCAAACCAAGTACAAAATCCATACTAATGTCTTCCCATGGTTGATATGGAATAGGAAGAGGCATGTAAAGACCATGAGATTGAGCTTTAGACTTAGCTTTGCGACATGTATAGCATCGGTTGGTGAAGCGTGAGGCGTCGCCGCAGAACATCTTGGGCCAAAAGTAGTTGTTGGAGAGCGTGGCGAATGTCTTGTCGCGTCCAAAGTGTCCCATGAGTCCGCCTCCATGAGCCTCTTGCAAAAGGAGCAAACGAAGAGAAGACTCGGGAATGCATAGTTTGTTAGCTCTCATAAGATAACCAGCCTTGATGTAATATTTTTCCCAAGAAGTATGCGTCAAATACTTGGCATAAGGAGAACCAAAAGATGGATCATGCTCATACAAGTCTTTAATATGCTCAAAACCAATAACATTCAACTCAAGTTGAGTGACAAGCATGCATATGCGTGAAAGCGCGTCGGCAACTACATTTTCTTTACCCTTAATGTACTTGATCACATAAGGGAAAGATTCAATAAATTCACTCCATTTTGCATGACGCTTGTTTAATTTAGTTTGACCTTTGAGGTATTTAAGCGTTTCATGATCGGTATGGATGACAAACTCATGAGGTCTAAGGTAATGTTCCCAAACATGTAGCACACGCACTAAAGCATACAATTCTTTGTCATAGATGGGATAATTAAGTTGAGCACCGGAGAGTTTTTCACTAAAAATAAGCAATGGCTCATTTTTCTTGCATCAAAACTCCGCCTATTCCGGTACCACTTGCATCACAATGAACCTCAAAAGTTTTGTCAAAATTGGGCAAAGCAAGAATCGGAGCATGAGTAAGCAAAGAATTGAGCTCATCAAAAGCGGTTGATTGCAAAGTTTGATAGAGGCAAAGGTGTCCCGATGTTTCGATGAGATGGTGGCTATCGTTTCTGTGGGAGTCGACCTTGACGATCCGACTACGTACGTGCGAGACGTCGCGCCTTAGCAATCGCTAAACCAACTTCCGAGGGTTATTGACCCACGCGGAGCACGATCAAACGACCACGAGGGCCTGTTTCCTGCGAGCAAGCGAAGAACAAGCAAGAAACTAAGATTGCAATCTGGATATTACGAATATTAGAGGAAAGCTTTATTAATGAAGGTGGGGTTCTGTGGCGCCTTGGTGCTGGTCGTTGAACACAAGCGAAATCTGTGAAGTTGCTGCTATGGCGAACTTTTGATCTAAACAAAACCCAAGGTCTAAGCGATGCCCTAAGGGCTGTATATATGGAGGAAGAGGGGGGATTTCGTGGCCCTTGGTGGAGGGTCCAAATCAACCCTAACTCTTGTTTCCCCACACATACGGACTCTAAAACAGCCTATACTTAAGTATTTCGAAATTACATGGGCCTGGCCCAATAATAAGGTGACACAACACCTAGAATAGCCTATGGACGGATATTATGAAGTGGCATCTTGTATATTTCGTCCAAGGCCTCATGCACTCATTAGGGTGGCTTCAAAGTCTGGAATCATCACTTGTAACTCCGTTCTTGTTCCCCTTGCATGCCAACATCTCCATGCTTGAACTTGCTCCAAGGTTCATCTTTCTTGTCCATGGTAGGCCCTTCATTTGTAAGCAAAACAAATGTATCCAATTTAGGCAGCATCATATTCTCATGAACATTGGAATCGTTACAAGAAGCGAAAGTACACGATAATTCAATTGGCGTGCACGAGCTCTAGTAATTGGTCCAGTATGTATAGCAGCAGGGGCTGTGGGTGTAACAATGGTATTGATGTCCTCATCAAAGTTCCCCAAACAAAGAGAGTATTCTTCTTACTCAAAGCATGCAAAGGAGCGGTAATTGTGCTAAAATCTTTCACAAAGCGACAATAAAAACCCGCAAGACCAGGAAAACTTCGCACTTGTTGCAAATTGGTGGGCTGGGGCCAAGTTTTAATTGCTTCAATTTTAGATTCATCCACATGGACACCCTTTGAGGAAACAACAAAACCCAAGAAAACCACTTTGTCAACTCCAAAAGTGCATTTTTTCAAGTTTGCATAAAGGCTTTCCTTGCGAAGAGTTTGCAACACAGATTTTACATGATTGATGTGCTCTTTCATGGTTTTGCTAAACACAAGAATATCATCAAAGTAAACCACAACAAATACTCCAATGTAAGGACGAAGCACATGATGCATAAGACGCACGAAAGTACCGGGAGCCTCCGAAAGACCCATAGGCATTACTAACCATTCATATAAACCAAATTTGGTTTTGAAAGCAGTTTTCCATTCATCACCCTTTTGTATGCGGATTTGATAATAGCCACTTTTAAGGTCAATTTTTGAGAAAAAATTGGCTCCACTAAGTTCATCAAGCATATCATCTAAGCGAGGAATGGGATGCCTATAGCGGACGGTGATCGCATTGATAGGTCTACAATCGGAACACAAGCGAAAACTTCCATCGGGCTTAGGTACAAGTATAACGGGAACGACACAAGGGCTTAAGCTTCACGTACATGACCGCTGTCGATTAGTTGTTGTACTTGCCGTTGAATCTCCTTGGTTTCTTCGGGATTGACTCGGTATGGAGCTTTGTTTGGTAGAGGCGCTCCGGGGATGAGGTCGATTCGATGCTCAATGCCTCGAAGAGGAGGTAGACCCGGAGGTAGCTCATCGGGGAAAACATCTTGAAATTCCTGCAAAAGAGATTTAAACACCAAAGGTAGCTCGTGAATGGTGTTAGTTTTTGGTTCTCCATCCTTGCACACAAGGACAAAGTGCATCACACTCGATGGGTTCTCACACACTTCTCTCATCTCACTTTTGGTGGCAAATAGGACGAGGTTTTTCTCTCTAGGCGAAGAGGCGCTCAAGTTTGGCTTGTGGCTCTCACTTACTTTTGGTTGGATCACTTTCTCGCTCTTGTCTCTATGATGGGTGGCTTGCTTGTCGGCTATCACTTGAGTAGGAGACATAGGTCGTAGCACATATTCCTTCCCTTTCATCTTGAAGCTATAGTGATTGGTGCGCCCATTGTGGATGACACCACGGTCGAATTGCCATGGTCGACCTAGAAGTAGGTGGCAAGCGGTCATTGGGACCACATCACATTCAACGTGTCTTCATAAGCACCAATTTTGAAGGAGACTTGGACCGTATGCTCGACTCAGTATAGTAGGAGTCACTTAGCCATTGAACCTTGTAGGGATGCGTGTGCTTCCTCTTGACCAATTGAAGTTTGGAACATAGTTCTTCACTTGCCAAGTTGTGGCAACTACCTCCATCGATGATGACCTTGACGGACCTTCCGTTGATGCCGGCCTTTGTATGAAAGATGTGGCATCTTTGGTCGTCCTCTTGTTGATGTTGAAGAGTCAAGACCTTGGAGACAACAAGAGCGGGGCTCGAATCCTCATCGCAAAAGACTTGATCATCTTCATCTTCGTTCACTTGCCGGTGCATGGCCACTTGCTCAAGGGCTTCCATCTCCTCCTCACTCATTGAGTCATAGGTGCCGTCGTCGTTGAGGATCATGGTGCGCTTGTTGGTGCATTCATAGGACTTGTGGCCTCGGCCGCCACAAGTGAAACACTTGAAGGAGCTTGTTTTGATGGTCTCATCGGTCGGAGTAGAGGATGAAGCACGCGGCTTGAGGTTGCTTTTAGTAGGAGGAGGACAACTTGAACTTGCCGAAGTCTTCTTGTAACTTGATTTGTCGTCGTTTCTTGAAGAAAGCTTGGTCGAAGTAGATGTTGGTGATGAGGACATCAATACCATTGTTACACCCACAGCCCCTACTGCTACATATACTGGACCAATTACTAGAGCTCGCGCACGCCAATTAAATTATCAGGTACTTTCGTTTCTTGGTAATGATTCTAATGTTCATGAGAATATGATGCTGCCTAAATTGGATACATTTGTTTTGCTTACAAATGAAGGCCCTAGCTTGGAGAAGGATGGACATTGGAGCAAGAACAAGCATGGAGATAATGCCATGCATAAGGGAACAAACGGAGTTACAAGTGATGATTTCAGGACTTTGAAGCCACCATAATGGATGCATGAAGCCTTGGACGAAATATACAAGATGCTACTTCATAAATGTCATCCGAGGCTATTCTAGGTGCTGCGTCACCTTATTAGTGGACCAGGCCCATGTAATTTCGAAATACTTAAGTATAGGCTGTTTTAGAGTCCGTATGTGTGGGAAACAAGAGTTAGGGCTGATTTGGACCCCTCCACCAAGGGCCACGAAATTCCCCCCTCTTCCTCCATATATACAGCCCTTAGGGCACCGTTTAGACCTTGGGTTTTGTTTAGATTAAAAGTTCGCCATAGCTGCAACTTGGCGTGCCGTTTGTGTTCAACGACCGGACAAAGCGTCCACAGAACCCCACCTTGATCAATAAAGCTTTCATCTTATATTCGCAATATCCAGATTGCAATCTCAGTTTCTTGCTTGTTCTTCGTTTGCTCGCAGGAAGCAGACCCTCGTGGTCGGAGTTGATCGTGCTCGGCGTGGTCAATAACCTCTCGGAGTTGGTTTAGCGATTGCTAAAGCGCGACGTCCTCGCGCATGTTCGTAGTCGGATCGTCAAAGTCGACTTCCTCCAAAGCGAAAACCAACATCTCATCGAAAGACGGGACACCTTTGCCTCTATCAAGTGGTATCAGATTTTCAGGTTGCTCGGTGAGATTTTACAGTTTTTCGTAGATTAGATCGAGTCTGTTCTTCATACCTAAAGTCCACGAAAAAGCCACAAAAAAATTAGGGTTAGTTCATCATATCCGAACCAATCGAGCCTTTGCATAATCTTTTTAGGGTTTTGCTTTGTTGAATTTGCGGTTGCATCGTCGTGTCAAGTTGCTGGTCTTAGAGTCTAGTCGCACCATCATCATCGCCTTGCCATCTACCACCATTGCTTATCCGCCACAGCTCTGAATCCCTATCCATATACCACCACCGCTACCATATACCACCACCATATACCACCACCGCTGTCATATACCACCACCATATATCCACCACCAATCCGAGTTCTTTGCATATTAGGTTTGTTTTGAGATCCATCTAGTTTCCGATTTGTGTTTTCCTTGCGAGTAGGTTTGAAAAAAAAAAAAAAGAGTCTGAAACCACCCTCCGTTTAGGCCCAAAATTTTTAGAAAACACACTTGTCGAAAAATTTTACATCTATCCTATTTTTAAGTGTTTCTAAGTGTATTGAGGCGATCGCCGTTATAGAAAGTTTTTTGACCCGTTTCAGTTTTTGGGTCAAGGCGATGAAAAAAAAAATTGGTCGAAAAAATTTCGTGCCCATCTGTCGGTTTGACACAGGAAGAGTTTTGAGACACTCGCCATTATAGTGATTTTTCAAAAAAAAAAAAGCAAAAAAAAAAAAAAAGCAAAAAAAAAAAAAGCGAAAAAAAAATTATTCAGTGTGCTTTTCCGTTGTTTCCGTGCAGCGCTGTGATTTTGTTAGTGTTCTAGGCTCGCGTCTCTAGCACGGTCTAGCCTAGGACCAACACTGATACCGTCGTTGGCGTTTATTCAACTTTGCATCTCGAATTGATTATTGCTGACCCTTTTGCTACCATATTATAAGCCTTCCCAGCTCCACATACATCTACATCGTGCGTTTGACTCTCCACAGTAATCGCTCTATCCAAGCTTTGAGAGTTTTGACTACATCGGTTGCCGATCACGCTTTCTTCTTTGGGTAAGAACTGGTAAGAATTTGAGATTTGCTTGTGGTTGTGATTGTCCACCACACCACCACCACCACTTCCTAGTAGTCTGTGAATCATATTCTTGTGTGTTTCTATTGCTGCTAACCATGGCAGGATCACAAGCCAGCCAGAGACTGACCGGGAGAACATGACAAACAAAGCGCTACATGATAAGTTTCAACAAATGATGAGTGGGCAGGTGGACGATGTGCTAAATAGATTTGAAGAGGCCATGGAGAAGATAGATGGCATTGAGAAGGCGTTGAAACAAAGCTCGATAACAAGTTTAATGAATTGCTCGCGCGTCTACCACCACCACCACCGGCTGCACCTAACGCACCTCTACTTGATGAGGACATCAATACCATTGTTACACCCACAGCCCCTCTTGCTACATATCTTGGACCAATTACTAGAGCTCGCGCGCGCCAATTAAATTATCGGTACTTTCGTTTCTTGGTAATGATTCTAATGTTCATGAGAATATGATGCTGCCTAAATTGGATACATTTGTTTTGCTTACAAATGAAGGCCCTAGCTTGGAGAAGGATGGACATTGGAGCAAGAACAAGCATGGAGATAATGCCATGCGCAAAGGGAACAAACGGAGTTACAAGTGATGATTTCAGGACTTTGAAGCCACCATAATGGGTGCATGAAGCCTTGGACGAAATATACAAGATGCTACTTCATAAATGTCGTCCGAGGCTATTCTAGGTGCTCGTCACCTTATTAGTGGGCCAGGCCCATGTAATTTCGAAATACTTAAGTATAGGCTGTTTTTAGAGTCCGTATGTGTGGGGAAACAAGAGTTAGGGTTGATTTGGACCCCTCCACCAAGGGCCACGAAATTCCCCCTCTTCCTCCATATATACAGCCCTTAGGGCACCGTTTAGACCTTGGGTTTTGTTTAGATTAAAAGTTCGCCATAGCTGCAACCCGGCGTGCCGTTTGTGTTCAACGACCGGACAAAGCGTCACAGAACCCCACCTTGATCAATAAAGCTTTCATCTTATATTACGCAATATCAGATTGCAATCTCAGTTTCTTGCTTGTTCTTCGTTTGCTCGCGAGGAAGCAGACCCTCGTGGTCGGTTGATCGTGCTCGGCGTGGTCAATAACCTCTCGGAGTTGGTTTAGCGATTGCTAAAGCGCGGCGTCTCGCTACGTTGTAGTCGGATCGTCAAAGTCGACTCCACCAAAGCGATAGCCACCATCTCATCGAAAGATCGGGACACCTTTGCCTCTATCAAGTGGTATCAGATTTTCAGGTTGCTCGGTGAGATTTTACAGTTTTTCGTAGATTAGATCGAGTCATTCTTCATACCTAAAGTCCACGAAAAAGCCACAAAAAAATTAGGGTTAGTTCATCATATCCGAACCAATCGAGCCTTTGCATAATCTTTTTAGGGTTTTGCTTTGTTGAATTTGCGGTTGCATCGTCGTGTCAAGTTCTTTGGTCTTAGCGTCTAGTCTTTTAGAGTTTGAGTTACGGTCATAAGTTGTCACGCCGCCACCGCACCATCATCATCGCCTTGCCACCTACCATCACCGCTTGAATCCGTATCCATATACCACCACCAATCCGTGTCCATATACCACCACCGATCCATATCCATATACTACACCTACCATATACCACCACGCTGCCATATACCACCACCATATATCCACCACCAATCCGAGTTCCTTGCATATTAGGGTTGTTTTGAGATCCATCTAGTTTCGATTCGTGTTTCCTTGCGGAGTAGGTTTGAAAAAAAAAAAAAAAGTCTGAAACCACCCTCCGTTTAGGCCCAAAATTTTCAAGCGCACTTGTCAAAAATTTTTCGGCTATCCTATTTTAGGTGTTTCTAAGTGGATTGAGGCGATCGCCGTTATAGAAAGTTTTTTGACCCGTTTCAGTTTTTGGGTCAAGGCGTCGAAAAAAAAAATTTTTGGTCGAAAAAAAATTTCGTGCCCATCTGTCGGTTTGACACAGGAAGAGTTTTGAGACACTCGCCATTATAGTGATTTTAAAAAAAAAAAAAAAAAAAAAAAAAAAAAAAAAAAAAAAAAAAAAAAAAAAAAAAAAAGCGAAAAAAAATTTCAGTGTGCTTTTCCGTTGTTTCCGTGCAGCGCCGTGATTTTGTTAGTGTTCTAGGCTCGCGTCTCTAGCACGGTCTAGCCTAGGACCCGACCTGATCACCGTCGTTGGCGTTTATTCAACTTTGCATCTCTGAATTGATTATTGCTAACCTTTTTGCTACCATATTATAAGCCTTCCCAGCTCCACATACATCTACATCGTGCGTTTGACTCTCCACAGTAATCGCTCTATCAAGCTTTGAGAGTTTTGACTACATCGGTTGCCGATCACGCTTTCTTCTTTGGTAGAGGCTGGTAAGAATTTGAGATTTGCTTGACGGTTTGTGATTATCCACCACACCACCACCACCACTTCCTAGTAGTCTGTGAATCATATTCTTGTGTGTTTCTATTGCTGCTAACCATGGCAGGATCACAAGCCAGCGAGGTGATTGGGAGAACATGACAAACAAAGCGCTACATGATAAGTTTCAACAAATGATGAGTGGGCAGGTGGACGATGTGCTAAATAGATTTGAAGAGGCCATGGAGAAGATAGATGGCATTGAGAAGGCGTTGAAACAAAGCTCGAT
Source organism: Aegilops longissima (assembly GCA_021605205.1). NCBI lineage: Eukaryota > Viridiplantae > Streptophyta > Magnoliopsida > Poales > Poaceae > Aegilops > Aegilops longissima. Next base: position 262,007,176 of record CM038679.1, read on the forward strand.
AACAAGTTTAATGAATTGCTCATGCGTCTACCACCACCACCACCGGCTGCACCTAACGCACCTCTACTACAACAACATGGACTACCTCCACATGTGAAACAGCCCTCCATGAGCTTCCGTGTCCCTCTTGACTGGCCAAGCTCTTTGGTGCTCTTTGTTGATATACGTGGCTCCTGCTGCTGCGGTGGGGAGGATGATTATGTGAGAGCTTACGAGGATGAGGTTGATCAACATCGAACTACGTGCAACCACCAGCACCACAACCACCGGTCGTCCACATGCAAATAATGGCAATGTTGGGCTCCCCTTGAGTGCGAGATCATGACCATCTCCTAAACTGAAATTGAATATTCCACCATTTGAGGGTAGATATGTTCTGATATATATCTTACTTGGGAGTTAGAAACTGAACAACGATTTACATGTTTACAATATCACGAGGAGAGGCGTGTTCTGCTGCTGTTTGTGCTTTCACTAGCTTTGCATGTGTTTGGTGGTCGAACATTGTAGATTATATCCTGTTCCAGCTACTTGGGCTGCTTTGAAAACTGCTATGCGTACTCGTTGGGTTCCACCATATTATCAGCGTGAATTACTTCAAAAATTGCAGCGCTTAAGACAAGGAAAAATTCGGTGAAGAATATTATCGGGAATTACAAACTGGCTTGATTAGATGTGGTATTGTTGAGGAGAATGAAGCTATGCTTGCACGTTTTACGGGTGGATTAAATAGAGATTCAGACCATTCTAGACTACAAGGATTATAATAATATCACTCGATTATTCCATCTTGCTTGTAAAGCTGAGCGTGAAGTGCAGGATCGGCAGGCCTTGGGCGGACTAACTTTTCTGCAGGTCGACCTTCATCATGGACACCACGTGCATCATCTACTTCCACGTTCTACTACACGGCACCTCCGTGGCTGCCACCTCAACCGTGATACAAGAAAGCAGGCACAACCACCACTATCGCCAAGAGTACACTGCTTTGGGCCTACAGAGCTCTTCTTCTTCCATGGCGTCAACAGGGCACACAAGTGATATTATTTGTCGTCGTTGTAAGGGAAGAGGACATTTTTGAGAGAATGCCAATCTCAGCGTGTGATGATTGCTCACGAGGATGGTGGGTATGAGTCGCTAGTGACTATGATGAAGAGACTTTGGCTCTTATTACACATGAAGAACACGGTGGAGATGATTACGATCTTGAGGCGCAATACATGGCTCTTTGAAGATCTTGGCGGTATGAATGTTTAGTTGCTCAACGTGTTTTGAGTGTGCAGGTTACACAAGCTGAGCAAAATCAGAGGCATAACTTGTTCCATACAAAGGGAGTTGTGAAGGAGCGTTCTATTAGCGTCATCATAGATGGAGGAGCTGCAACAACTTGGCTAGCATGGATATGGTGGAAGCTTTCTCTCACCACAAGACCACATCCACATCCTTACTACATCCAATGGTTCAACAACAGCGGCAAGGTTAAGGTAACACGTCTTTGTTAGTGTGCATTTTAGTATCTCTACATATGCTGATTATGTTGATTGTGATGTGGTACCTATGCAAGCATGTTCCTTATTACTTGGTAGACCATGGCAATTTGATAAAATTCTGTACACCATGGTAGAAACAATCAGTATACTCTTGTTCACAAGGATAAAAATATTACTTTGCTTCCTATGACTCTGATTCCATTTTGAAAGATGATATTAATAGAGCTAATAAAGCAAAACAGGAGAAAATAAGAGTGAAAATCAGATTGTGGCAAAAGAATTTGAGCAACAAATGAAGCCTAATAATAAACCATCTAATGTTGCTTCGAAATTAAACTGAAAAGTGCATGTTTATTTGCCACCAAATCTGATATTGATGAGCTAGATTCTAGCAAATCTGTTTGCTATGCTTTTGTGTGCAAAGAGGCATTATTTTCATTCGAGGGCGTGCCTTCCTCTTTGCCCCTACTGTCACTAACATTTTGCGGGAGTTGGCGTCTTCCCACAAGGCGTGCCACGGGATTACCACCTATTCGAGGATTGAGCATCAAATTGACTTAATTCCGGTGCATCGCTACCAACCGCGCACCATACCGTACCAATCCGGAGGAGAGCGAAGGAGATTATCGTCAAATCAGGAGCTGCTCGACAAAGGTTATATCTGCGAATCTCTTAGTCCTTGTGCTGTTCCTATTATACTAGTGCCTAAAAAGGATGGTGCGTCGGCGTATGTGTGTTGATTGTAGAGGCATTAATAATATTACTATTAGTTATCGTCATCCTATTCCTAGGCTAGATGATATGCTTGATGAATTGAGTGGCTCTACAATATTCTCCAAAGTTGATTTGCGTAGTGGATACCATCAAATTCGTATGAAATTGGGAGATGAATGGAAAACAGCATTTAAAACTAAGTTTGGATTATATGAGTGGTTAGTCATGCCTTTTGGGTTAACTAATGCACCTAGTACTTTCATGAGATTAATGAGCGAAGTTTCGTGCTTTCATTGGACGATTTGTGGTAGTTTACTTTGATGATATACTGATTTATAGCAAATCTTTGGAAGAACATTTGGAACATTTCGTGCTGTTTTTAATGCTCTCGTGATGCGTTTGTTTGGTAACCTTGGGAAGTGCACCTTTTGCACCGACCGAGTATCTTTTCTTGGCTATGTTGTTACTCCACGAGGAATTGAAGTTGATAAAGCCAAGATTGAAGCTATTGAGAGTTGGCGCAGCCCAAAGCGGTCACACAAGTGAGGAGTTTTCTTGGACTCGCTGGTTTCTATAGGCGTTTTGTGAGAGACTTTAGCACCATTGCTGCACCTCTCAATGAGCTTACAAAGAAGGATGTGCCTTTTGTTTGGGGTACCATACGGGAAGAAGCCTTCACGGTATTGAAAGATAAGTTGACACATGCTCCTTTACTCCAACTTCGACTTTAATAAGACTTTTGAGCTTGAATGTGATGCTAGTGGAATTGGATTAGGAGGTGTGTTATTACAAGATGGCAAACCTGTTGCATACTTTTACGAAAAATTGAGTGGGCCTAGTCTGAACTATTCTACTTATGACAAAGAATTATATGCTCTTGTTAGGACTTTAGAGACATGGCAACATTATTTATGGCCCAAAGAATTTGTTATACATTCGATCATGAATCTTTGAAACATATTAAAAGTCAAGCTAAACTGAATCGTAGACATGCTAAATGGGTTGAATTCATTGAGACTTTCCCTTATGTCATTAAACACAAGAAGGGTAAAGAAAATGTTATTCTTGATGCTTTGTCTAAATCGATATACTATGCTTTCACAACTTGACTTCAAAATATTTGGTTTGGAGACCATCAAAGATCAATATGTGCATGATGCTGATTTTAAAGATGTAATGCAGAATTGTAAAGAAGGAAGAACATGGAACAAGTTCGTTATTAATGATGGTTTTGTGTTCGTGCTAACAAGCTATGCATTCCTGCTAGCTCTGTTAGTCTTTTGTTGTTGCAGGAGGCGCATGGAGGAGGATTAATGGGACACTTTGGCGTGAAGAAGGCGGAGGATATACTTGCTACACATTTCTTTTGGCCAAAGATGAGGCGGGATGTTGGCGTTTTGTTGCTCGCTGCACTACATGTCAAAAAGCTAAGTCACGACTCAATCCTCATGGTTTATATATGCCTTTGCTGTGCCTAGTGTTCCTTGGGAGGATATATCTATGGACTTTGTTTTAGGTTTACCTCGAACAAAGAAGGGAGGATAACATATTTGTTGTCGTGGATAGATTCTCGAAAATGGCACACTTTATACCATGTCATAAAAGCGATGATCTTTGTTAATGTTGCTGATTTGTTCTTTCGTGAAATTATTAAGCTTGCATGGTGTGCCAAATACTATTGTTTCAGATCGTGATACTAAATTTCTTAGCCACTTTTGGAGATGTTTATGGGCTAAGTTGGGGACTAAACTGCTTTTAGTACTACTTGTCACCCCAAGCTGATGGACAAACTGAAGTAGTCAATAGAACATTGTCTACTATGCTTAGGGCTGTTTTGAAGAATAATAAGAAAATGTGGGAAGAATGCTTGCCTCATATTGAATTTGCTTATAATCGTTCATTGCATTCTACTACTAAGATGTGCCCTTTTGAAATTGTGTATGGCTTCCTACCTCGTGCACCTATTGATTTGTTGCCTCTTCCATCTTGGAGAAGGTTAATTTTGATGCTAAAGAACGTGCTGAATTGATTTTAAAAATGCATGAGATAACTAAGGAAAACATTGAGCGTATGAATGCTAAATATAAACTTCTTTGGAGATAAGGGTAGAAAACATGTTGTCTTTGCACTGGAGATCTTGTTTGGTTACATTTGCGTGAGATAGGTTTCCTAATTTGCATAAATCAAAGCTAATGCCACGTCTTGATGGTCCATTTAAGGTGTTAGAAAATAAATGATAATGCATATAAACTTGAGCTGCTGCAGATTTTGGGGTTAGTCCACTTTTAACATTGCAGATTTGAAGCCTTATTTGGGTGAGGAATATGAGCTTCCGTCGAGGGCGACTTCATTTCAAGAAGGGAGGATGATGAGGACATCAATACCATTGTTACACCCACAGCCCCTCTTGCTACATATCTTGGACCAATTACTAGAGCTCGCATGCGCCAATTAAATTATCGGTACTTTCGTTTCTTGGTAATGATTCTAATGTTCATGAGAATATGATGCTGCCTAAATTGGATACATTTGTTTTGCTTACAAATGAAGGCCCTAGCTTGGAGAAGGATGGACATTGGAGCAAGAACAAGCATGGAGATAATGCCATGCGCAAAGGAGAACAAACGGAGTTACAAGTGATGATTTCAGGACTTTGAAGCCACCATAATGGGTGCATGAAGCCTTGGACGAAATATACAAGATGCTACTTCATAAATGTCGTCCCGAGGCTATTCTAGGTGCTTCGTCACCTTATTAGTGGGCCAGGCCCATGTAATTTCGAAATACTTAAGTATAGGCTGTTTTTAGAGTCCGTATGTGGGGAAACAAGAGTTAGGGTTGATTTGGACCCCTCCACCAAGGGCCACGAAATTCCCCCTCTTCCTCCATATATACAGCCCTTAGGGCACCGTTTAGACCTTGGGTTTTGTTTAGATTAAAAGTTCGCCATAGCTGCAACCGCGTGCCGTTTGTGTTCAACGACCGGACAAAGCGTCACAGAACCCCACCTTGATCAATAAAGCTTTCATCTTATATTCGCAATATCCAGATTGCAATCTCAGTTTCTTGCTTGTTCTTCGTTTGCTCGCAGGAAGCAGACCCTCGTGGTCGAGTTGATCGTGCTCGGCGTGGTCAATAACCCTCGGAGTTGGTTTAGCGATTGCTAAAGCGCGGCGTCTCGCTGCGTTCGTCGGTCGGATCGTCAAAGTCGACTTCCTCCCAAGCGAAAACCACATCTCATCGAAAAAGCGGGACACCTTTGCCTCTATCTACGAGGATGAGGTTGATCAACATCGAACTACGTGCAACCACCAGCACCACAACCACCAGGTCGTCCACATGCAAATAATGGCAATGTTGGGCTCCCCTTGAGTGCGAGATCATGACCATCTCCTAAACTGAAATTGAATATTCCACCATTTGAGGGTAGATATGTTTCTGATATATATCTTACTTGGGAGTTAGAAACTGAACAACGATTTACATGTTTACAATATCACGAGGAGAGGCGTGTTCTGCTGCTTTGTTTGTGCTTTCACTAGCTTTGCATGTGTTTGGTGGTCGAACATTGTAGATTATATCCTGTTCCAGCTACTTGGGCTGCTTTGAAAACTGCTATGCGTACTCGTTGGGTTCCACCATATTATCAGCGTGAATTACTTCAAAAATTGCAGCGCTTAAGACAAGGAAAAAATTCGGTGAAGAATATTATATCGGGAATTACAAACTGGCTTGATTAGATGTGGTATTGTTGAGGAGAATGAAGCTATGCTTGCACGTTTTCGGGTGGATTAAATAGAGAGATTCAGACCATTCTAGACTACAAGGATTATAATAATATCACTCGATTATTCCATCTTGCTTGTAAAGCTGAGCGTGAAGTGCAGGATCGGCAGGCCTTGGCGCGGACTAACTTTTCTGCAGGTCGACCTTCATCATGGACACCACGTGCATCATCTACTTCCACACGTTCTACTACACGGCACCTCCGTGGCTGCCACCTCCAACCGTGATACAAGAAAGCAGGCACAACCACCACTATCGCCAAGAGCACACTGCTTTGGGCCTACAGAGCTCTTCTTCTTCCATGGCGTCAGCAGGGCACACAAGTGATATTATTTGTCGTCGTTGTAAGGAAGAGGACATTTTTGAGAGAATGCCAATCTCAGCGTGTGATGATTGCTCACGAGGATGGTGGGTATGAGTCCGCTAGTGACTATGATGAAGAGACTTTGGCTCTTATTACACATGAAGAACACGGTGGAGATGATTACGATCTTGAGGCGCAATACATGGCTCTTTGAAGATCTTGACAGGTATGAATGTTTAGTTGCTCAACGTGTTTTGAGTGTGCAGGTTACACAAGCTGAGCAAAATCAGAGGCATAACTTGTTCCATACAAAGGGAGTTGTGAAGGAGCGTTCTATTAGCGTCATCATAGATGGAGGAGCTGCAACAACTTGGCTAGCATGGATATGGTGGAAGCTTTCTCTCACCACAAGACCACATCCACATCCTTACTACATCCAATGGTTCAACAACAGCGGCAAGGTTAAGGTAACACGTCTTTGTTCGTGTGCATTTTAGTATCTCTACATATGCTGATTATGTTGATTGTGATGTGGTACCTATGCAAGCATGTTCCTTATTACTTGGTAGACCATGGCAATTTGATAAAAATTCTGTACACCATGGTAGAAACAATCAGTATACTCTTGTTCACAAGGATAAAAATATTACTTTGCTTCCTATGACTCTGATTCCATTTTGAAAGATGATATTAATAGAGCTAATAAAGCAAAACAGGAGAAAAATAAGAGTGAAAATCAGATTGTGGCAAAAGAATTTGAGCAACAAATGAAGCCTAATAATAAACCATCTAATGTTGCTTCTGAAATTAAACTGAAAAGTGCATGTTTATTTGCCACCAAATCTGATATTGATGAGCTAGATTCTAGCAAATCTGTTTGCTATGCTTTTGTGTGCAAAGAGGCATTATTTTCATTCGAGGGCGTGCCTTCCTCTTTGCCCCCTGCTGTCACTAACATTTTGCGGGAGTTCGTTGGCGTCTTCCCACAAGGCGTGCCACCAGGATTACCACCTATTCGAGGATTGAGCATCAAATTGACTTAATTCCGGTGCATCGCTACCAACCGCGCACCATACCGTACCAATCCGGAGGAGGCGAAGGAGATTATCGTCAAGTACAGGAGCTGCTCGACAAAGGTTATATCTGCGAATCTCTTAGTCCTTGTGCTGTTCCTATTATACTAGTGCCTAAAAAGGATGGTGCGTCGGCGTATGTGTGTTGATTGTAGAGGCATTAATAATATTACTATTCGTTATCGTCATCCTATTCCTAGGCTAGATGATATGCTTGATGAATTGAGTGGCTCTACAATATTCTCCAAAGTTGATTTGCGTAGTGGATACCATCAAATTCGTATGAAATTGGGAGATGAATGGAAAACAGCATTTAAAACTAAGTTTGGATTATATGAGTGGTTAGTCATGCCTTTTGGGTTAACTAATGCACCTAGTACTTTCATGAGATTAATGAGCGAAGTTTTCGTGCTTTCATTGGACGATTTGTGGTAGTTTACTTTGATGATATACTGATTTATAGCAAATCTTTGGAAGAACATTTGGAACATTTCGTGCTGTTTTTAATGCTCTCGTGATGCACGTTTGTTTGGTAACCTTGGGAAGTGCACCTTTTGCACCGACCGAGTATCTTTTCTTGGCTATGTTGTTACTCCACGAGGGAATTGAAGTTGATAAAGCCAAGATTGAAGCTATTGAGAGTTGGCGCAGCCAAAGCGGTCACACAAGTGAGGAGTTTTCTTGGACTCGCTGGTTTCTATAGGCGTTTTGTGAGAGACTTTAGCACCATTGCTGCACCTCTCAATGAGCTTACAAAGAAGGATGTGCCTTTTGTTTGGGGTACCATACGGGAAGAAGCCTTCACGGTATTGAAAGATAAGTTGACACATGCTCCTTTACTCCAACTTTCGACTTTAATAAGACTTTTGAGCTTGAATGTGATGCTAGTGGAATTGGATTAGGAGGTGTGTTATTACAAGATGGCAAACCTGTTGCATACTTTTACGAAAAATTGAGTGGGCCTAGTCTGAACTATTCTACTTATGACAAAGAATTATATGCTCTTGTTAGGACTTTAGAGACATGGCAACATTATTTATGGCCCAAAGAATTTGTTATACATTCGATCATGAATCTTTGAAACATATTAAAAGTCAAGCTAAACTGAATCGTAGACATGCTAAATGGGTTGAATTCATTGAGACTTTCCCTTATGTCATTAAACACAAGAAGGGTAAAGAAAATGTTATTCTTGATGCTTTGTCTAAATCGCTATACTATGCTTTCACAACTTGACTTCAAAATATTTGGTTTGGAGACCATCAAAGATCAATATGTGCATGATGCTGATTTTAAAGATGTAATGCAGAATTGTAAAGAAGGAAGAACATGGAACAAGTTCGTTATTAATGATGGTTTTGTGTTCCGTGCTAACAAGCTATGCATTCCTGCTAGCTCTGTTAGTCTTTTGTTGTTGCAGGAGGCGCATGGAGGAGGATTAATGGGACACTTTGGCGTCAAGAAGGCGGAGGATATACTTGCTACACATTTCTTTTGGCCAAAGATGAGGCGGGATGTTGAGCGTTTTGTTGCTCGCTGCACTACATGTCAAAAAGCTAAGTCACGACTCAATCCTCATGGTTTATATATGCCTTTGCACTGTGCCTAGTGTTCCTTGGGAGGATATATCTATGGACTTTGTTTTAGGTTTACCTCGAACAAAGAAGGGAGGATAGCATATTTGTTGTCGTGGATAGATTCTCGAAAATGGCACACTTTATACCATGTCATAAAAGCGATGATCTTTGTTAATGTTGCTGATTTGTTCTTTCGTGAAATTATTAAGCTTGCATGGTGTGCCAAATACTATTGTTTCAGATCGTGATACTAAATTTCTTAGCCACTTTTGGAGATGTTTATGGGCTAAGTTGGGGACTAAACTGCTTTTTAGTACTACTTGTCACCCCAAACTGATGGACAAACTGAAGTAGTCAATAGAACATTGTCTACTATGCTTAGGGCTGTTTTGAAGAATAATAAGAAAATGTGGGAAGAATGCTTGCCTCATATTGAATTTGCTTATAATCGTTCATTGCATTCTACTACTAAGATGTGCCCTTTTGAAATTGTGTATGGCTTCCTACCTCGTGCACCTATTGATTTGTTGCCTCTTCCATCTTGGAGAAGGTTAATTTTGATGCTAAAGAACGTGCTGAATTGATTTTAAAATGCATGAGATAACTAAGGAAAACATTGAGCGTATGAATGCTAAATATAAACTTCTTTGGAGATAAGGGTAGAAAACATGTTGTCTTTGCACTGGAGATCTTGTTTGGTTACATTTGCGTGAGGATAGGTTTCCTAATTTGCAAATCAAAGCTAATGCCACGTCTTGATGGTCCATTTAAGGTGTTAGAAAATAAATGATAATGCATATAAACTTGAGCTGCTGCAGATTTTGGGGTTAGTCCACTTTTAACATTGCAGATTTGAAGCCTTATTTGGGTGAGGAATATGAGCTTCCGTCGAGGGCGACTTCATTTCAAGAAGGGAGGATGATGAGGACATCAATACCATTGTTACACCCACAGCCCCTCTTTGCTACATATCTTGGACCAATTACTAGAGCTCATGCGCCAATTAAATTATCGGTACTTTCGTTTCTTGGTAATGATTCTAATGTTCATGAGAATATGATGCTGCCTAAATTGGATACATTTGTTTTGCTTACAAATGAAGGCCCTAGCTTGGAGAAGGATGGACATTGGAGCAAGAACAAGCATGGAGATAATGCCATGCAAAGGGAACAAACGGAGTTACAAGTGATGATTTCAGGACTTTGAAGCCACCATAATGGGTGCATGAAGCCTTGGACGAAATATACAAGATGCTACTTCATAAATGTCGTCCGAGGCTATTCTAGGTGCTGCGTCACCTTATTATTGGGCCAGGCCCATGTAATTTCGAAATACTTAAGTATAGGCTGTTTTTAGAGTCCGTATGTGTGGGGAAACAAGAGTTAGGGTTGATTTGGACCCCTCCACCAAGGGCCACGAAATTCCCCCTCTTCCTCCATATATACAGCCCTTAGGGCACCGTTTAGACCTTGGGTTTTGTTTAGATTAAAAGTTCGCCATAGCTGCAACTTGGCGTGCCGTTTGTGTTCCACGACCGGACAAAGGCGTCACAGAACCCCACCTTGATCAATAAAGCTTTCATCTTATATTCGCAATATCCAGATTGCAATCTCAGTTTCTTGCTTGTTCTTCGTTTGCTCGCAGGAAGCAGGCCCTCGTGGTCGAGTTGATCGTGCTCGGCGTGGTCAATAACCCTCGGAAGTTGGTTTAGCGATTGCTAAAGCGCGCGTTCGTAGTCGGATCGTCAAGGTCGACTCCCTTGATCATCAACTTGCTCTTGTGAATGCTTGTCATGTAGCAGGTTGCGAGATGCATGACGGTCTTGACGAGCGGCACGACGAAGAGTGTTCGAAGTATGTGTACTTGAGTCGTAGAAGGTGTCGTCGGAGTGTCGACTCGAGCGGCTCCGTCTTGATGATGAAGAAGTAGAATGATGTCGGCTTCTCATCAAGGCGCTTATCTCGTCCATTCTTGCATCATTCTCTTGCTTGGAGAGTCGCAAGTCGGTGGCGAGGTTGTCGATGCGGTCGCTCATTGCTTGTTGTTCTTGGTGCAACGCTCGTTGTTCACCAAAGAGGTGGCTCTTGGTGACGTATGATGACATGTCGTCGTCTTGCTCGATGAAGAGTGGGTTGGTAGAGGTACTTGGCCTATCCATCATTCCAAGAAAAATGTGAGTGGTTGAACGGAAAAGAACTTATACCAATGTACCTTTGACCGATGTTGAAGATGAATCAAGTTCACTCAAATGCGGACAATGAAATAGCACTATTGGTACCAATCCTTGTCGGTTCTCACACCTACACAAATAAAAGCTTATGGTGGAGCTTGGTGAGGATGGTGGCACAAAATTTGATGAAATTGTAAGTGAGACTCAATAATGTTGGAAATGATTCACAAATTTGCAAATGCAACAAGTAGACCAATAGCAAGATATGGTACACGGAAACACACACGCAAATAGATAATATTGGGTTATGCAACCAAAGATGAGCCAAAATGTGGAATTCACCAAGATGCTCTTGTTGCACAACACTAGAGAGACGCTAGCACGATTGCACAATAGGCGGATACGCAAACTTGTGCACAACCTACTAGGCAAAAATGTAACTATCTCTATCCCAATTATGCTATATGTATGGTATTTCGGTGCAATGATCCAAGATGATCCAATATGACAATCTTAATGTAGTATGATGCTATGGTTCTTGCTCATAAGCTCTTTGCTTATCTTTCCTCTTTGCTTAAAAGCTTGGGTGGCTCTTTCACTTTTGAGCTCTTTTCTCATGCAAAACTTCATGAACCAAGATAGCAATTGTGTATGCTATGACAAGCTTGTGACACACAAGTGGATCCCAAGATATGGACCACTATGGTACGGTATGTATGCTATGGAGTATGATCACTAAATGTGCACAAGTCACGTTGCCGGCAATACTCAATGGCTAGTCTCGATGGGTAAGCTACGCAAAATGAGGCAATGTGGGTTATCAATGCAAATGCAAGGTATGACAAAGATGTCGTCGAAGTTACCGTCCTTGCGATGATGACTTGTCGGTGTAGATGAGTGGTGGTGATGATGAACTAGAACCGTACCTAGATAGCCGAAACACAATAGGATACGGTAAACCACAACTCAAAATCTCAAGGACCAAAATGTGTCAAAATCGTCATCGGAAGTATCGTGGAGGATTTTGGTGTATGTGGGTTTGGGAGATGTGGTGGGAGGTGGGGTTGTGGTGGTGGCGAACTGAAAATTCAGTTTAAATCGAGTTGAACAGACGTCCGATTTTTGCGGTCGTCCGCCGTCGGACGTCCCAGAATCGCCGGTCGTCCGGTGCTCGGGTAATTTTCAGGCACGGGAAGAACTGCTCGGTTTCGGGGTAGGAGATGATGGTGAGGTCGAAATCGAGGGGTTTGGTGGATGGAAAAGGGTGGGGAGGGTGGGGAAAGCTAGATCCACACGTAGCAACACAAATACATGGACCAAATCCAACAAATCTCAACTCACAAACAAATCACAAAAAAAATTTGGGGCTATTTATGGTGGGGATTTTCGAATTTAGGACGAAAACAACAAAATCAAGCTAGAAAACACGGGGTAGGGGCTCCAAGAACGTGATAAACGTGGCTCATGATACCAAGATGATGTAGGGCGGAACCCTACGTGGATGATCTTTCACGTTGGAGCGGATCCTACGGGGAATCACGAAGAACACGCGGAAGAACAAGAGGGGAACATGGAGGAAACGAGAGAGAAATCACTAAACCAACAAGAGATCAATCACACAAGTGCTAGATCATCGATCACATAAGGTGTCACAAGATTCAAGATCAACAAAGGAAAGATACAAACGGTAGCCGTTCTTCTCCATGAGGAGGCCTTGATGGGGTCCACCCTAGAAGGGGGTCTTGAATCCGCTTGGGGGATCTTCTCCGTAGAGGTCCTGATCTCCGAGGAGAAGTAGCCAAGTGGATGAGCAAAGGCCCTCACACAAAATATGAGCTAATCCAATGCTACCCTAGCTAGGAGGAGGAGGGGTTCTATTTATAGTCTTAGTGCAAAAGGGGGCGAAGTGAAGGGGTACATGGGCTTCGGCCCGAAACTGTGCGCAGACAGGTACCAGACGTCCGCTGGGGGCCGGTCGTCCGGTGGCTCAGGAGGGACCGGTCGTCCGGTGTCGTCGGACGTCCGCTGGATCTGTTCTGTGAAGGAGGCGCCGGTCGTCCGGTATCTTCATACTTCCGCTAATATCCATTCTGTTGGGGGGTGTCGGACGTCCGGTGACGTCGGACGTCCGCTCGCTGTAGAGTGTGGCCGGTCATCCGGTCCGGGCCGGACGTCCGCTCGCTGGGGCCTGCGTTGGCTGGGACTTGGCAGCTGGGGCTTCAGGCGCCGGACGTCCGGTCCCTACCGGTCGTCCGGTGGCTGGAGTTTTCTCCGGTAGCTCTTCTTCTTGTCCTTTGCGGTTGGTAGCTTCGTCTCCTTGTCCAATGGATGTAGATGAACCATGGCTTTCCTCCAGGTACCTGATCACACACAAAGTGTCCATATGAGGTAGTAGCCAAGTCTCGTGAGTAGAGAGAGGAAGTTCGGAAAGGAGCGAGTTCACCTTATCTTCGATAGCCTTGGCTCTAGCTCTTGTCATGGGCCCAAGTGGTGTTGAGGAAGATGTAGACACGTCCATGGGGATGAGCGAGGGATGCTCCGCATCAAGTCAAGCGACAATACACAAGATATATCATGTGAGAGGCATGAACATATATGTCATCAACCCAAGAAAGCAAGTGATAGTGGAACATGGGTGATGCAACATAGCTAGCAATCATAGAGATCAAGTCAAGCAAGCTAGTAGTGCGAAGATGCAACATACTAGGAGGAATCATGGCGAGCATGTCATTGGTGCCAATAGTGTGCAAGAAGAATTCACATGACATAGCACAAGCATGAAAGCAAGATATGAGAGAAATATCATCAATGTATTGGCGAGAGACCAGATGTAAATAGTAATGGGACATCATGACTCTTCCAACACAACAAGCATCAATAGCATGGGGCACATGATAAACATGGCAATAGCAACAAGGATCTCCACCAAGCATGCAAATACACATAGAAGTAGCATAATGGTGAATCATGGGTATATGCAAGCAAGGGTCACAATTGCATGGCAAAGGCATAGGAGTAAAAATAACATGCAAAGTGAACACGGGAAAATGAGCATAAGGTGACAAGTGGTAAATAGCCCATAGCCGTGTGAGAGACAAGTAAAAGAGATGCTGTAGTCCTTGCGTGAAGGGAACGGTGGTAAGGATAGTCCACGGATCCCAAAGCATCGTTGCTCTCAAGAGCTCGTTTAAATCAACTCATGGGATTGAGAAGTTGATTTAGTATACATGAGTACCTACACAAAACAAAGACAAAGGAAAAATTGTGTGTGCGTGGTAGATGTACGCATCATCCATCATGATGCATACGTGCGTGTGTTTGTTAGAACAAAATATCCAATGCTCAAATAAATGAGATGCGTGATATAGAAACATGTCATCCATCATGATAGGTTTGTTGTTATGCATGGCATAATGGAGACTCAAATTGTGTAATGCATCTTGGGAAATATCAAGAGCATTGTTATTCATGGAATGCATATGGTGTACACAATCATGGTAATCATGCAAAGTATGAAATGCATCAAGATCTCCTAATATGTATGAGGAAACTATGGGGGTCTCCTCATGAGCATTAATGGAAACATCACATGGAGAATATTGACAACATCCAAAACAATGCATATTTGGAACAATGTGATCATGGCATGGAATAGTAGACGAATTGCGCAAATCATGTAAAGGAAGGATGGCAATATTATCACAAGAGAAGCAAAAGCCTATGACCATCATCTCGTCATCTATGCCATAAGTGCAAATGGGATTTATTTTAATGGGGCATGCATAGTTACTATGTTGAGATTTTAATGATTCAATATGGGAGATCTCACTCATAGCATATGACAAGTTCAATGGATTGTCAAACATGAAGTGACCAATAGAATTTTCACAAGATATCCTATGAAGCATAGCATCACAACTAGGCAACTCAACATGCTCATCATCATATTCATCATAAATAGGTAAGTCAAGGCATGAAGAAGTTTCACTAGCATGAAGCATGGTAATAGGTGGGTCGACATCATGGGAGCAATCAATGTCAAGATGGTCCACTAGTGGGATAAGAGAAGTACCATCACCTATGTTACCTTTGGAGCATCGCTCATGTGTTGTAGGTGAGGTGTCAACGATCCATTCGTTGTCATCTTCATCTTGATGGAACCATGTGGGGGGTGTATCATCGTCCACCATGGCCATCGCTGCTCCAATGTAGTGATGGACTCGTCGAGGATAGGCATGTCGTCATGCAGGAGACCTAGCACCAAAGAAGAAAACACACTAGGAGTAGAGGTTAAGTCGTTAGAAATCATAGTGGCCTCATGTGCCGTGTCAACTACCTCACTCACTAAGTGTTGTGGCTCACTCACTCCCTCAAGGAGGCTCTCACTCGTATGGTGGGTGGAGTCACTCAAATGGCGCTCAACCTCACATAGGATGTGTGGCATGCTCTCATGTGTGGGGCTAGTGGTGGTCACACTCATCCTCTCATAGGAAATGCTCTCAATGTCACGTATGGTGGAGTCACTCTTGTCACTCATGGGGTGGTGGCTCTCCTCACATGGCAATTGGGGCATCTCACCATATGTGGGTGCCGGAGAGATGTAGGTGCAAATGTCTCCATGCGCGGTCGCGTAGCTTGACTCGAAGTATGAGTCCAATGTGGGCGTCGTCTTCATGTTGTTGAAGAGGTTCGCGCTCGTCGCCGTGGTCGAAGGGGATGGCCCTTGCTCGACCGTCTTGTCACCGTCTTGGTGTTGGAGGCCCATATGATGTGGCACCTCATAGCTCTTCTCATGCTCGGCCATCTTCCTTGAGGGGCTTCCGAAGATGGAAGTGTCGCCCTCGCTCGTAGGTGGTCGCCTTGGACTTGATGAAGTCGATGTAGGCGTACACGTGGGAAGTAGGCGAAGATGCCGTACGTCCAAAGGCGAAGATGTCTTGATTGCACTTGGCAAAGATGCCGAAGTGGTTGTTGTAGCCGTAGCGCCGTCTTGGTGGTGCTCGTCTCGCGGTCTTCTCTTGTGCTTATGAAGCTTCGACTTGGCGTGAAGTAGGGCTTGTTGGGTCTTGTGCATTTGCGCGTGTGGAGCATCTTCATGATGATGATGTCGTTGTCGTGCTTGAGCTCCTTGGTGTTCGTCGTCGTCGTGCACATGATGCTTCGAGGTGACTTGCCCTTCATGACGATGAGGATCACGAATATGATGGTGGTCGCCATGGAGATGTGGACGACTTGCGCTTGCATCGCTTGGGCGCTCCGAAGACTTGTGTCTTGAACGTCGCCGTCTTGAAGATGATGAAGGGGAATTCGACTTGAGCAAGGTCCTAATCTCCTCCATTCTTGCATCTTGCTCCTCTTTATGGGCGGCAAGTTTCTTGTCGAAGTAGTCCCTTCTCCTTACTTCGGAGTGACGAATGTCGATGGAGATGTTCTCGATGCGCTCTCGCAATCTTGATTGTGTGCCTTGAACTTGTCGTTGTAGATCGAAGATAGACGCTTTGGTGATGTAGTTGTTCACGCCGTCGTTGTTGTCGAAGACCGGAGAATAAATGCCTTGCGTATCCATCACAAGACTCGAGCAAATATGAGTGGGAGAAAGAGAAGAACTTATACCAATGTACCTTTACCGATGTTGACAATGAATCAAGTTCACTCAAATGCGGACAATGAAATAGCACTATTGGTAACAATCCTTGTCGGTTCTCACACCTACACAAGTAAAGCTTATGGAGGAGCTCGGTGAGGATAGTGGCACAAAAATTTAATGCAAAATGTTAGCAAGAGTCAATAATGTTGAAAGAGATTCACAAATTCGCAAGTGAAACAAATGGACCAATAGCAAAGAATGGCACACGGAAACACACACACGGATAGATAAATGGGGTCGTGCAACCAAGGAATGAGCACAAAATGTGGAATCCACGGAAAACGCTAGTGTTGCACAACTCAAGAGAGACGCTAGCACGATTGCTCAATAGGCGGATACGACACTTGTGCACAACCTATAAGATGCAAAATGGATAAACTTCTATCCCAAGTATGCTATGTATGTATGGTTCCCGGTGTTTCTCTCAAGATGATCCAAGATGATCGGATATGACAATCTTATATGCAATGTGGTATGATGCTATGGCACTTGCTTACAAGTTTCTTTGCTCTCTTTCTTTTGCTTAAAAGCTTTTTTTTCTATGGCCACTTTTGCACAATGCACAAACCAAGATAGCAATTGTGTGTATGCGGGAACAAACTTGTGACACAAGATATGATACCAATATATGCACCACAATGATATGGTATATATGCTATGGGAAGTATGATCACTAATGTGCACAAGTAACGTTGTTAAGCAATACTCAAATGGCTAGTCTCGATAGGCAAGTAATGCAAAAGTAAGGCTAGGGGTTAACAATGCAATGGCAAGGGGAATATACAATGGAGGGATACCACGATACCAAGATGATATGGAGGTTACCGTCCGGCGATGATGAGTAGCGGTGTTCTTGATGTAGATACCAAGATGATGGAGACTCGTCCCTAAGTAGCCGAAACACCTTAGGAAACAGAAAAACCGCGAATTCAAAATCTCAAACGTCAAATGTCAAAATGGTGGTAGCGAGAATGCGGTGGTGGTTTGCACTTGGCAATGCGGAAGTGGAATGATGGGCTATACACGTGTCGGAGTTGAAGTTGCCATCCCTAAGTAGCCGAAACACCTTAGGAGACACAAGCCACAACTCAAACAAGCTCAAAAAACTATTGGGTTAAGTTGAGGTGGTTGAAGTGTATGTTGGGCAAGCCTATGCGGAAGTTATGGTGGTGGTGGTGGTTGATGAAGATGCAACCGTCCCTAAGTAGCCTAAACACCTTAGGAGACTCGAATCACAACTCAAACAACCTCAAATGCAAAGGGGAACAAAATTGGTTAGGTTGCGGAAGTCGGTGGTGGTTATGCGGAGGATGTGGTGGAAGCCCTAGGCAAAGATGCCAAAGTTCTGAAAATTTGATGGATTCAAATGGTGGTGGTAGTATTTTTATGGAATGGGGGATGTCAATAGCTTCAAAACGAGCTAAAGAACGTCAAAAACGGACTCCGGATGAATTAGTTATGGACAAAACGGTGAAACGGGAAAATCTCAAATCTCAGGGGTCGGATGTCCGGGGTGGAGCCCGGATTTCCGGGGGTGTCTGTCCAGAACCGAGCAGATTTGGCGCTCCAGGAGCCGGATGTCCGGCTTGGGGCCTGGATGTCCGGCCAGATGGCCCGGATGTCCGGCCTGAGGCCCGGATGTCCGGCCCGACGAATCCAGATCTCGTTTGGGGCGGAAATTTTCGAATTGGGGGCGAAAATTGATGATTTCAAGGTCAAAATTGGAGAGATTTCGTGGATGGAAAGTGGGGAAACTTGGTGAAATGCTAGATCCACTCGAAACCAAGCAAATCCATGGATCAAAATCAACAAAACATCATCAAAACTAACAAATCACAAAAAAAATTGGGGCTATTTTTGGTGGGGATTTTTGGATTTAGGACGAAATCAACAAAATCAAGCTAAAAAACACGGGGTAGGGGCTCCAAAAACGTGATCAACGTGGCTCATGATACCAAGATGATGTAGGGCGGAACCCTACGTGGATGATGTTTCACGTTGGAGCGGATCCTACGGGGAATCACGAAGAACACGCGGAAGAATAAGAGGGAAACACGGGGAAAACGAGAGAGAAACCACTTAACCAACAAGAGATCAATCACACAAGTGTTAGATCACCGAACACAAAGAGGTACATATGACCTAAAATCAACAAAGGTACGGATACACGAGTAGCCGTTCTTCTCCGAGAGGAGGTCTTGATGGGGTCCACCCTAGAAGGGGGTCTTGAATCCGCTTGGGGGATCTTCTCCGAAGAGGTCCTGAGCTCCGAGGAGAAGTAACCAAGTGGATGAGCAAGGCTCTCACACAAACATGAGCTAAACCTAAGCTACCTTAGAAAGAGGAAGGGGATGGAATATATATAGTCTAGGGGGCGAAGGGGTACATGGGACTCGTCCCGGATACACTGGACGCAGGCATGGGAGGCCGGATGTCAGGCGTCGGGCGGATGTCAAGTTTCGCGAGGCGCCGGATGTCCGGGCTATCCGGCCGGATGTCTAGGCTGGTGCGGCCACTCCTGCCGATTCGGGTGCGGGGCGCCGGATTTCCGGGCAGTGCGGATATCCGGGCTAGGGGCGGATGTCCGGGGCATGGAGGCCGGATGTCCGGGCCCTGTAGAGTTCTGGCTGGGCTTGGTACTGTGGTGTTTGGCGTCTCCAGGGGCCGGATGTCCGGGACCTTGGCCGGATGTCCGGGGCGTGGAGGGTGAACTTGCCCGCTTCCGTGGTCCTCTTCATCCGTGGACTTGGCGGCTCGTCCATCTTCACGTGTATCTTCGGAAGGCTCCTCTTGATACCTAATGATGCATAGCATATCGGACTTAGGTAGTAGCCATGTCTCAAGTGGGTCATATGTGATATCACTAAGGAAGGAAGTCACCTCGTTCTCGAGAGCTCTAGCTCTAGCTCGTGTCAAGGGTCCTCTTGGCTCTTGATGAAATGGTTGTAGGTCCATGGGGATGATCGTGGGATGCTCCGCATCAGTTTTCCCCCGTGATTTCCTTCGTCCTCTTCCGCTCGTTCTCGTGTTTCCCCGTAGGATCCACTCCAAACGTGAAAGATCTCCACATAGGGTTCCACCCTACATCATATGGTATCAGAGCCACATTGATCACGTTTTTGGAGCCCCTACCCTTTGTTTTCTAGCTTGATTTTGTTGATTTCGTCCTAAATCCGAAAATCCCCACCAAAAATAACCCCAAATATTTTTCTGATTTGTTGGTTTGGATGATATTTTGTTGATTTTGATCCATGGATTCGTTGTGTTTCAAGTGGATCTAGCTTTCCCCCATCATTTTTTCCCTTTCCATCCACACAATCTCCCCAATTTTGACCTTGGAAATCGAGTTTTTCCGCCGCCGTTCTCAGATCTGGAATTTAGGGTTCGTCTCGGAAGAAATTCCACGACCCCCGGAACTTCCGGCCTCCCCTGGAACTTCCGTCCTACCCCCGGAACTTCCGGGCTAAACAGAAAGTTTACCCCAAAAATCCCCCTGACCCCCGCACTTTTTCCGCGACCCCCGGAACTTCCGGAGCCCGGAACTTCCGGCCCTAACCCCGGAACTTCCGGCCTAACCCGAAACATTGCACAAAATTACAGCATCAGCCTTCTTCACCGTTTTCATCATAACTTTTCACTCCGAACTCCGATTTGAGTGTTCTTTGGCTCGTTTTGAAGCTATCGACGCGCCCGATGTCCTCACCTTGGTTTCACCACCTTTTGACACCATCAAAGTTTTGGAACTTTGGCATCTTTGCCTAGGGCTTCCACCACATCATCCGCAAATACCACCATAGCCTTCCGCGACCAAACCCATTTTGATCCCCATAGCATTTGAGGTTGTTTGAGTAGTGACTTGAGTCTCCTAAGGTGTTTAGGCTACTTAGGGACGGTTGCTTCTTCATCGACCACCACCATAACTTCCTCATAGGCTTGCCCACCATACACTTCCGCCACCCAAACTTAACCCAATTTTGATGTGTTGAGAGTTGTGTCTCCTAAGGTGTTTCGGCTACTTAGGGACGGCAACTTCAACTCCGACACCGTGTAGCTCATCATACGTTTCCACCACCATAACCCGGTCAACTTCGGCTACTTGGGTTTCCACCAATACTTCCGCAACCACCACCGCATTCCCGCTACCACCATTTGACTTTTGTCCTTGAGATTTTGAGTTGTGGTTTTTCCGTTTCCTAAGGTGTTTCGGCTACTTAGGGACGAGTCTCCATCATCTTGGTATCTACATCAATAACACCGCCACTCATCATCGCCAAGGACGGTAACCTCGACGACGCCATCGCCAAGGACAAGAATTGGTACCAATTGTGCTATTTCCTTGTTACATCATTGAGTGATCATTGATCCATTTTCAACATCGGTCAAGGTACATTTGGTATAAGTTCTTCTCTTTCTCCCACTCATATTTGCTCGAGTCTTGTGATCGATAGGCAAGGCATTTCATCTCCGGTCTTCGACAACAACGACGGCTTGAACAACTACATCACCAAAGCGTCCATCTTCGATCTACGACGACAAATGCAAGGCGCACAATCAAGATTGCAAGAGCGCATAGAGAACCTCTCCATCGACATTCATCTCTCTGAAGCAAGGAAAAGGGACTACATTGACAAGAAGTTTTCCGCACATAAAGAGGAGCAAGATGCAAGGATGGAGGAGATTAGAGCCTTGATCAAGTCTTCTTCCCCTTATCATCTTCAAGGCGGCGACGTTCAAGTCACAAGTCTTCGGAGCGTGAAAAGGATGCAAGCGCAACTCGTCCACGTCCACATCTTCATGGCGACCACCATCACGTTCGTGATCCACATCGTCATGAAGGGCAAGTCACCTCCAAGCATCATGTGCACGACGACGACGAACGACATCTACTACGAGCTCAAGCACGACAACAACATCATCATCATGAAGATGCTCCACAAGCGCAAGTGCACAAGTCCCAACAAGCCCTACTTCAGCCAAGTCGACGCTTCATGAGCACAAAAGAAGACCGCGAGATGAGCACCACAAAGGCGGCGCTACGGCTACATCAACCACTTCGGCATCTTCGCCAAGTCCAAGCTTCAAGAGCACAAAAGAAGACCGCGAGACGACCACCACAAAGACGGTGATACGGCTACATCAACCACTTCGGCATCGTCGCCACATGTTCTCAAGGCATCTTCGCCTTTGGACATACGGCATCTTCGCCTACTTCCCACGTGTACGCCTACATCGACTTCATCAAGTCCAAGGCGACTACCTACTAGCGAGGGCGACACTTCCATCTTCGGAAGCCCCCCAAGGAAGATGGCCGAGCATGGGAAACTCCCTTCGGTCATGGAGGCGAGCTACGAGGTGCCACATCATATGGGCCTCCCACACCAAGACGGTGACAGGAAGGTCGAGCAAGGGCCATCCCCTTCGACCACGGCGATGGGAATTGAGCATGGAGACATTTGCACCAACATCTCTCCGACACACACATATGTCGAGGTGCCCCATTTGTCATGTGAGGAGAGCCACCACCCCATGAGAGAGATGAGTGACTCCACCATATGTGACATTGAGAGCATTTCCTTTGAGCGGATGAGTGTGACCACCACTAGCCCCACACATGAGAGCACGCCACACATCCTATGTGAGGTTGAGCGCCATTTGAGTGACTCCACCCACCATACGAGTGAGAGCCTCCTTGAGGGAGTGAGTGAGCCACAACGCTTAGTGAGTGAGGTAGTTGACACGGCACATGAGGCCACTATGATTTCTAACGACTTAACCTCTACTCCTAGTGTGTTTTCTTCTTTGGTGCTAGGTCTCCTACATGACGACATACCTATCCTTGACGAGTCCATCCCTCCAATGGAGACGACGATGGCCGTGGTGGACGACGATACACCCCCCACATGGTTCCATCAAAACGAAGATGACAACGAGTGGATCTTCGACACCTCACCTACAACACCTGAGCGATGCTCCAAAGGTAACATAGGTGATGGTGCTTCTCTTGTCCTACTAGTGGACTCTCTTACCATCGATTGCTTGCATGATGTTGATCCACCTATTCCCATGCTTCATGCTAGTGCGATTTCTTCATGTCATGACTTACCTATTTATGATGAATATGATGATGAGCATGTTGAGTTGCCTAGTTGTGATGCTATGCTCCATGGGATATCATGTGAAAATTATTTTGGTCACATAATGTTTGACAACCCTTTGAACTTGTCATATGCTATGAGTGAGATCTCCCACATTGCATCATTACAATCTCAACATAGTAACTATGCATGCCCCATTAAAATAAATCCTATTTGCACTTATGGCATAGATGACAAGTTGATGGTCATTGGCTTTTGCTTCTCTTGTGATGATTTTGCCATGCTTCCTTTACATGATTTGCGCAATTCATCTACTATGTCATGCCATGATCACATTGTTCCAAATATGCTTTATTTTGGATGTTGTCAATATTCTCCATGTGATGTTGCTACTCATGCTCATGAGGAAACCCCCATAGTTTCCTCATATATATTAGGAGATTTTGATACATTCCATACTTTGCATGATTCCCATAATTGCGTGCACCATATGCATTCCATGAATAACAATGCTCTACACATTTCTCATGATGCATTACACAATTTGAGTCTCCATTATGCTATACATAACAACAAACCTATCATGATGGATGACATGTTTCTATATCACGCATCTCATTTATTTGAGAATTGGATATTTGGTGCTAACCAACACAAGCACGTATGCATCATGATGGATGATGTGTACATCTACCACGCACACACAATTTTTCCTTTGTCTTTGTTTTGTGTAGGTACTCATGTATACTCGTCAACTTCTCAATCCCAAGAGTTGACGAAACGAGCTCTTGAGAGCAACGATGCTTTGGGATCCCGTGGACTATCCTTACCACCGCTCCCTTCGCGCAAGGACTACACGCATCTCTTTTACTTGTCTCCCACACGGCTATGGGCTATCTACCATTTGTCACCTTATGCTCATTTTTCCGTGTTCACTTTGCATGTTATGCTTGTTTCTATGCCTTTGCCATGCAATTGTGACCCTTGCTTGCATTTACCCATGATTCACCATTATGCTACTCCTATGTGTATTTGCATGCTTGGTGGAGATCCTTGTTGCTATTGCCATGTTTATCATGTGCCCCATGCTATTGATGCTATTTTGCTCATATCTTGCTTTCATGTTTGTGCTATGTCATGTGAATTACTCATGCCCACTATTTGCACACATGACATGATCGCTATGATTCCCTCTAGTATGTTGCATCTTCGCACTACTAGCTTGCTTGACTTGATCACTATGATTGCTTGCTATGTTGCATCACCCATGTTCCACTATTACTCGCTTTCTTGGGTTGATGACATATTTGTTTATGCCTCTCACTTGATTTGCCTTGATCATTGTCTCTTGTCTCCATTAGTTGCATCTCTCATATCACCTTGTGTTGAGTGCCAACTTGCTATGTTTATTGATCATGGAGACTTGGACATATTACTTGTGATGCATGCTTGCTTACTTGTGCCTATTGTCTTTGGTTGTAGTTGCATCTTTCCACATGTGAGACATGGCTACTACCTCATGCATGGACCTTGCATACACTCAGGTACAACCGAGACGACCATGGAGGATCCAAGGACCAAGGCCAAGCATGGAAGAGGAGAAGGAAGAAGAAGCAGGGACAAGCTTCTGGAAAGCCCGGACCATCCGGCCTGCCCGGAACTTCCGGCCCCCGGACCTTCCGGCCTGCCCGGAACCTCGGCCCCGAGTCCGGACCAGCCCGAGCACGCCAACACTGTTGGCAGGAACCCGGCGGAACCTGCCGGAACTTCCGGAGCCGGAACTCCTACTGCTGCGTGTAAAGACTCGGGCCAAGCCCATGTAACCCTTTCCCACTTACCCTTCGTGGCTTAGACTATAAATAGACCACCCCTCCTCCTAGTTAGGGTTAGCAATAGATTAGCTCATATTTTGTGTGAGAGCCTTGCTCATCCACTTGGTTACCTTCTCCTGAGAGGCGTCGCCCAATGGAGAAGATCTAAGCGGATTCAAGACCCCTTCAAGGAAGACAATCAAGACCTCCTCACGGAGAAGAACCGGTTACCTCTTGTATCGTCCTTTGTTGATCGTGGATCGTGTATCTCTCCTTGTGTTCATCGATCTAGCGCATGTGTAATCGAATCTTGTTGGTTTGAGTGATTCTCTTGTGTTTTCTCCCGTGATTTCTGATAGAGGCAAAGGTGTCCCGTCTTTCGATGAGATATGGTTTTCGCTTTGGAGGAAGTCGACTTTGACGATCCGACTCTTAACGTCTGCGAGGACGTCGCGCTTAGCAATCGCTAAACCAACTCCGAGAGGTTATTGACCACACCGAGCACGATCAACCCGACCACGAGGGTCATTTCCTGCGAGCAAACGAAGAACAAGCAAGAAACTGAGATTGCAATCTGGATATTGCGAATATAAGATGAAAGCTTTATTGATCAAGGTGGGGTTCTGTGACGCTTTGTGCGGTCGTTGAACACAAGCGAAATGCTGCGAAGTTGCAGCTATGGCGAACTTTTAATCTAAACAAAACCCAAGGTCTAAACGGTGCCCTAAGGGCTGTATATATGGAGGAAGAGGGGAATTTCGTGGCCCTTGGTGGAGGGGTCAAAATCAACCCTAACTCTTGTTTCCCCCACATACGGACTCTAAAACAGCCTATACTTAAGTATTTCGAAATTACATGGGCCTGGCCCACTAATAAGGTGACGCAGCACCTAGAATAGCCTCGGGACGACATTTATGAAGTAGCATCTTGTATATTTCGTCCAAGGCTTCATGCACCCATTATGGTGGCTTCAAAGTCCTGAAATCATCACTTGTAACTCCGTTCTTGTTCCCCTTGCATGGCATTATCTCCATGCTTGTTCTTGCTCCAATGTCCATCCTTCTCCAAGCTAGGGCCTTCATTTGTAAGCAAAACAAATGTATCCAATTTAGGCAGCATCATATTCTCATGAACATTAGAATCATTACCAAGAAACGAAAGTACCGATAATTTAATTGGCGTGCATGAGCTCTAGTAATTGGTCCAAGTATATGTAGCAGAGGGGCTGTGGGTGTAACAATGGTATTGATGTCCTCATCATCCTCCCTTCTTGAAATGAAGTCGTCCTCGACGGAAGCTCATATTCCTCACCCAAATAAGGCTTCAAATCTGCAATGTTAAAAGTGGGACTAACCCCAAAATCTGCAGCAGCTCAAGTTTATATGCATTATCATTTATTTTCTCTAACACCTTAAATGGACCATCAACACGTGGCATTAGCTTTGATTTTGCAAATTAGGAAACCTATCCTACATAAATGTAACCAAACAAGATCTCCGGTGCAAAGACAACATGTTTTCTACCCTTATCTCCAAAGAAGTTTATATTTAGCATTCATACGCTCAATGTTTTCCTTAGTTAACTCATGCATTTTAAAATCAATTCAGCACGTTCTTTAGCATCAAAATTAACCTTCTCCGAAGATGGAAGAGGCAACAAATCAATAGGTGCACGAGGTAGGAAGCCATACACAATTTCAAAAGGGCACATCTTAGTAGTAGAATGCAATGAACGATTATAAGCAAATTCAATATGAGGCAAGCATTCTTCCCACATTTTCTTATTATTCTTCAAAACAGCCCTAAGCATAGTAGACAATGTTCTATTGACTACTTCAGTTTGTCCATCGGTTTGGGGGTGACAAGTAGTACTAAAAGCAGTTTAGTCCCCAACTTAGCCCATAAACATCTCCAAAAGTGGCTAAGAAATTTAGTATCACGATCTGAAACAATAGTATTTGGCACACCATGCAAGCGAATAATTTCACGAAAGAACAAATCAGCAACATTAACAACATCATCGCTTTTATGACATGGTATAAAGTGTGCCATTTTCGAGAATCTATCCACGACAACAAATATGCTATCCTCCCTTCTTTGTTCGAGGTAAACCTAAAACAAAGTCCATAGATATATCCTCCCAAGGAACACTAGGCACAGGCAAAGGCATATATAAACCATGAGGATTGAGTCGTGACTTAGCTTTTTGACATGTAGTGCAGCGAGCTACAAAACGCTCAACATCCCGTCTTAACATTGGCCAA
The DNA here is from genome assembly GCA_021605205.1 of Aegilops longissima. Taxonomy (NCBI): domain Eukaryota; kingdom Viridiplantae; phylum Streptophyta; class Magnoliopsida; order Poales; family Poaceae; genus Aegilops; species Aegilops longissima. The sequence goes on from CM038679.1 coordinate 262,034,106, forward strand.
AAGAAATGTGTAGCAAGTATATCCTCCGTCTTCTTGACGCCAAAGTGTCCCATTAATCCTCCTCCATGCGCCTCCTGCAACAACAAAAGACTTAACAGAGCTAGCAGGAATGCATAGCTTGTTAGCACGGAACACAAAACCATCATTAATAACGAACTTGTTCCATGTTCTTCCTCTTTACAATTCTGCATTACATCTTTAAAATCAGCATCATGCACATATTGATCTTTGATGGTCTCCAAACCAAATATTTTGAAGTCAAGTTGTGAAAGCATAGTATATCGACGAGACAAAGCATCAGCAATAACATTTTCTTTACCCTTCTTGTGTTTAATGACATAAGGAAAGTCTCAATGAATTCAACCCATTTAGCATGTCTACGATTCAGTTTAGCTTGACTTTTAATATGTTTCAAAGATTCATGATCAGAATGTATAACAAATTCTTTGGGCCATAAATAATGTTGCCATGTCTCTAAAGTCCGAACAAGAGCATATAATTCTTTGTCATAAGTAGAATAGTTCAGACTAGGCCCACTCAATTTTTCAGAAAAGTATGCAACAGGTTTGCCATCTTGTAATAACACACCTCCTAATCCAATTCCACTAGCATCACATTCAAGCTCAAAAGTCTTGTTAAAGTCAGGAAGTTGGAGTAAAGGAGCATGTGTCAACTTATCTTTCAATACCGTGAAGGCTTCTTCCATGCGGTACCCCAAACAAAAGGCACATCCTTCTTTGTAAGCTCATTGAGAGGTGCAGCAATGGTGCTAAAGTCTCTCACAAAACGCCTATAGAAACCAGCGAGTCCAAGAAAACTCCTCACTTGTGTGACCGTTTTGGGCTGCGGCCAACTCTCAATAGCTTCAATCTTGGCTTTATCAACTTCAATTCCCTGTGGAGTAACAACATAGCCAAGAAAAGATACTCGGTCGGTGCAAAAGGTGCACTTCCCAAGGTTACCAAACAAGCGTGCATCACGTAGAGCATTAAAAACAGCACGTAAATGTTCCAAATGTTCTTCCAAAGATTTGCTATAAATCAGTATATCATCAAAGTAAACTACCACAAATCGTCCAATGAAAGCACGTAAAACTTCGTTCATTAATCTCATGAAAGTACTAGGTGCATTAGTTAACCCAAAAGGCATGACTAACCACTCATATAATCCAAACTTAGTTTTAAATGCTGTTTTCCATTCATCTCCCAATTTCATACGAATTTGATGGTATCCACTACATAAATCAACTTTGGAGAATATTGTAGAGCCACTTAATTCATCAAGCATATCATCTAGCCTAGGAATAGGATGGCGATAACGAATAGTAATATTATTAATGCCTCTACAATCAACACACATACTGTGACGTACCATCCTTTTTAGGCACTAGTATAATAGGAACAGCACAAGGACTAAGAGATTCGCGTATATAACCTTTGTCGAGCAGCTCCTGTGCTTGACGCATAATCTCCTTCGTCTCCTCTGGATTGGTACGGTATGGTGCGCGGTTGGGTAGCGATGCACCGGAATTAAGTCAATTTGATGCTCAATCCCTCGAATAGGTGGTAATCCGGTGGCACGTCTTGTGGGAAGACATCGCGAACTCTGCAAAATGTTAGTGACAGCAGGGGCAAAGAGGAAGGCACGTCCTCGAATGAAAATAATGCCTCTTTGCACACAAAAGCATAGCAAACAGATTTGCTAGAATCTAGCTCATCAATATCAGATTTGGTGGCAAATAAACATGCACTTTTCAGTTTAATTTCGAAGCAACATTAGATGGTTTATTATTAGGCTTCATTTGTTGCTCAAATTCTTTTGCCACAATCTGATTTTCACTCTTATTTTCTCCTGTTTTTCTTTATTAGCTCTATTAATATCATCTTTCAAAATGGAATCAGAGTCATAGGAAGCAAAGTAATATTTTATCCTTGTGAACAAGAGTATACTGATTGTTTCTACCATGGTGTACAGAAATTTTATCAAATTGCCATGGTCTACCAAGTAATAAGGAACATGCTTGCATAGGTACCACATCACAATCAACATAATCAGCATATGTAGAGATACTAAAATGCACACGAACAGACGTGTTACCTTAACCTTGCCGCTGTTGTTGAACCATTGGATGTAGTAAGGATGTGGATGTGGTCTTGTGGTGAGAGAAAGCTTCTCCACCATATCCATGCTAGCCAAGTTGTTGCAGCTCCCTCCATCTATGATGACTTGAATAGAACGTTCCTTCACAACTCCTTTGTATGGAACAAGTTATGCCTCTGATTTTGCTCAGCTTGTGTAACCTGCACACTCAAAACACGTTGAGCAACTAAACATTCATACTGTCGGCATCTTGCAGCCATGTATTGCGTCTCAAGATCAGAATCATCTCCACCGTGTTCTTCATGTGTAATAAGAGCCAAAGTCTCTTCATCATAGTCACTAGCGGACTCATACCCACCATCCTCAGTAGCAATCATCACACGCTGAGATTGGCATTCTCTCGCAAAATGTCCTCTTCCCTTACAACGACGACAAATAATATCACTTGTGTGCCCTGTTGACGCCATGGAAGAAGAAGAGCTCTGTATAGGTCCAGCAGGTGTGCTCTTGGCAGATAGTGGTGGTTGTGCCTGCTTTCTTGTATCACGGTTGGAGGTGGCAGCCGACGGAGGTGCCGGTGTAGTAGAGCGTGTGGAAGTAGATGATGCACGTGGTGTCCATGATGAAGGTCGACTGCGAGAAAAGTTAGTCCGCGCCAACGCTGTCGATCCTGCACTTCACGTTCAGCTTTACAAGCAAGATGGAATAATCGAGTGATATTATTATAATCCTTGTAGTCTAGAATGGTTTGAATCTCTCTATTTAATCCACCCGTAAAACGTGCAAGCATAGCTTCATTCTCCTCAACAATACCACATCTAATCAAGCCAGTTTGTAATTCACGATAATATTCTTCTACCGAATTTTTCCTTGTCTTAAGCGCTGCAATTTTGAAGTAATTCACGTTGATAATATGGTGGAACCCAACGAGCACGCATAGCAGTTTTCAAAGCTGCCCAAGTAGCTGGAACAGGATATAATCTACAATGTTCAGACCACCAAACACATGCAAAGCTAGTGAAAGCACAAACAGCAGCAGGAACACGTCTCTCCTCAGGATATTGTAAACATGTAAATCGTTGTTCAGTTTCTAATTCCCAAGTAAGATATATATCAGGAACATATCTACCCTCAAATGGTGGAATATTCAATTTCAGTTTAGGGAGATGGTCATGATCTCGTACCTGAAGGGGAGCCCGAATGATGTAGGGCGAAACCCTATGTGGACGATCTTTCACGCTTGGAGAGAATCCCTACGAGGAACACGAAGAACGAGCGGATGAACACGAGGGAAAATACGAGGAGAACGAGAGAGAGATCACTCAGCCGACAAGAAAACGATCACACAAGTGCTAGATTATCAAACACATAGAGTGGCACAAGATTCAAGGACAACAAAAGGGTAGGATACAAGGGTAGCCGTTCTTCTCCATGAGGAGGTCTTGATGGGGTCCACCCTAGGAGGGGGTCTTGAATCCGCTTGGGGATCTTCTCCGAGAGGTCCCGATCTCGAAGGAGAAGTAGCCAAGTGGATGAGCAAAGGCTCACACACGAAATATGAGCAAATCCAAAGCTAACCCTAGAAAGGATGAGGGAAGGTCTATTTATAGTCTAGGACCTCCAAGGGGTAAGTTGGGGCGAAACGAGTACATGGGCCTCGGCAAACGCTGCACGCAGCAGTGGCGGTAGTCTGAGTGGCTTCATGGCGGTAGTACCGCTTTCAGTGATAATACCGCTTTGTGGGCGGTAGTACCGCTTTCAGCGGTAGTACCGCTTATCTTGAATGATAGTACCGCTCCGACGCTGCTCGATTCTGGAGTGTGTCGGGTTTTGCGGAAGTAGGCGGATGGAGAGCGGTAGTACCGTTTGGCTCCCAATGTAGTACCGCTTGGCTTGAGCGGTAGTACCGCCTCGCTGGACTCTGCAGTTCTTCCTCTTGCTCTTGGTGTCCATCTTGAGCTGTAGCTTCTCCTAGGTTGGTTCCTTGGTACCTAAGCATGCACAACATTCGGATTGAGGTAGTAGCCATGTCTCGAGAGGGTCATATGATATTTCACTAAGGAGAGAAGTCACCTCGGTCTCGAGAGCTCGAGCTCGTGCTCTCGTCATGGGTCCTTTGGAGCTTGGTGAGGCGACGGAAGGTCCATGGGGATGATCGAAGGATGCTCGCATCATCTCCCCCTTGGGAGAGATCCGACCTCGGATCAAAAGCTTCATCTCCATGGAAAGGTGCGAGGTCCTTGACGTTGAAGATGTCGCTCACGTTGTACTTGTCTCGAGGTATGTCGATCTTGTAAGCGTTGTCGTTGTAGCGTGCTAGTACCTTGAAAGGTCCATCGGCTCGAGGGAGAAGTTTGGACTTGCGTTCTTTGGGGAAGCGGTCCTTGCGAAGGTGTAACCACACTAGATCACCAATGTTGAAGACGATGGGTTGCTTGTTGGCGTTGAGCTTGTTTGCTTGGCGTTGTACTTGGCGCTCGATGGTGTGCCTTGTTTCTTCGTGCATCTTCTTGATGTACCTTGCTCGTTCACTTGCATCCATGTTGGTGCGCTCTTGGAGAGGAAGTGGTAGAATGTCCAATGGGGACAACGGGTTGAAACCGTGAGCGACCTCGAAGGGGACTTGCGGTAGTTGAATGTCTTGCACGATTGTAGGCGTATTTCGGCGATGGGTAGACATGCTTCCCACTCCTTGATGTTCTTCTTGATCAAGACACGAAGTAGAGTGGATAGTGTGCGGTTCGTCACCTCCGTTTGGCCGTCGGTTTGAGGATGGTATGCCGAGGAGAACAAGAGCTTGATTCGAGCTTGGCACATAGGGTCTTCAAAAGTAACTCAAGAACTTGACGTCACGATCGGAGGCGATTGTCTTTGGTACGCCATGGAGTCGCAAGATTTCCCTACAAAGAGATTTGCAACATGTGAAGCATCGTCTATCTTGTTGCAAGGAATGAAATGTGCCATTTTAGAAAATCTATCCACAACAACAAAGACGGAATCCTTGCCATTTTGAGTCCTAGGCAAACCAAGTACAAAATCCATACTAATGTCTTCCCATGGTTGATATGGGATAGGAAGAGGCATGTAAAGACCATGAGATTGAGCTTTAGACTTAGCTTTGCGACATGTGTAGCATCGGTTGGTGAAGCGTGAGGCGTCATGGAACATCTTGGGCCAAAAGTAGTTGTTGGAGAGTGCGGCGAATGTCTTGTCGCGTCCAAAGTGTCCCATGAGGCCGCCTCCATGAGCCTCTTGCAAAAGGAGCAAGCGAAGAGAAGACTAGGGAATGCAAAGTTTGTTAGCTCTCATAAGGTAACCATCCTTGATGTAATATTGTTCCCAAGGCGTATCGTCAAACACTTAGCATAAGGAGAAGCAAAAGATGGATCATGCTCATACAAGTCTTTTATATGCTCAAAACCAATAACATTCAACTCAAGTTGAGTGACAAGCATGTTTATGCGTGAAAGCGCGTCGGCAACTACATTTTCTTTACCCTTAATGTACTTGATCACATAAGGAAAAGATTCAATGAATTCACTCCATTTGGCATGACGCTTGTTCAATTTAGTTTGACCTTTGAGGTACTTAAGCGTTTCATGATCGGTATGGATGACAAACTCATGCGGTCTAAGGTAATGTTCCCAAACATGTAGCACACGCACTAAAGCATACAATTCTTTGTCATAGATGGGATAATTAAGTTGAGCACCGGAGAGTTTTCACTAAAATAAGCAATGGCTCGTTTTCTTGCATCAAAACTCCGCCAATTCGGTACCACTTGCATCACAATGAACCTCAAAAGTTTTGTCAAAATTGGGCAAAGCAAGAATCGGAGCATGAGTAAGCAAAGACTTGAGCTCATCAAAAGCGGTTGATTGCAAAGTTCCCCAAACAAAGGCAGTATTCTTCTTGCTCAAAGCATGCAAAGGAGCGGCAATTGTGCTAAAATCTTTCACAAAGCGACGATAGAAACCCACAAGACCAAGAAAACTTCGCACTTGTTGCAAATTGGTGGGTTGGGGCCAAGTTTTGATTGCTTCAATTTTAGATTCATCAACATGGACACCCTTTGAAGAAACAACAAAACCCAAGAAAACCACTTTGTCAACGCCAAAAGTGCATTTTTTCAAGTTTGCATAAAGGCTTTCCTTGCGAAGAGTTTGCAACACAGATTTAACATGGTTAATATGCTCTTTCATGGTTTTGCTAAACACAAGAATATCATCAAAGTAAACCACAACAAAGACTCCAATATAAGGACGAAGCACATGATGCATAAGACTCACAAAAGTACCGGGAGCTTCCGAAAGACCCATAGGCATCACTAACCACTCATATAAACCAAATTTGGTTTTGAAAGCAGTTTTCCATTCATCACCCTCTTGTATGCGTATTTGATAATAGCCACTTTTAAGATCAATTTTTGAGAAAAAGTTGGCTCCACTAAGTTCATCAAGCATGTCATCTAAGCGAGGAATGGGATGCCTATATCGAACGGTAATAGCATTGATAGGTCTACAATCGGAACACAAGCGGAAACTTCCATCGGGCTTAGGCACAAGAATAACCGGAACGGCACAAGGGCTTAGGCTTTCACGTACATGACCGTTGTCGATGAGTTGTTGTACTTGCCGTTGAATCTCCTTGGTTTCTTCCGGATTGACTCGGTATGGAGCTTTGTTTGGTAGCGGCGCTCCGGGGATGAGGTCGATTCGATGCTCAATGCCTCAAGAGGAGGTAGACCGGAGGTAGCTCATCGGGAAAACATCTTGAAATTCCTGCAAAGAGATTGAAACACCAAAGGTAGCTCGTGAATGGTGTTAGTTTTTGGTTCTCCATCCTTGCACACAAGGACAAAGTGCATCACACTCGATGGGTGCTCACACACTTCTCTCATCTCACTTTTGGTGGCAAATAAAATGAGGTTTTTCTCTCTAGGCGAAAAGTCGCTCAAATTTGGCTTGTGGCTCTCACTCACTTTTGGGTGGATCACTTTCTCACTCTTTTCTCTAGGATGTGTGGCTTGCTTGTCGGCTATCACTTGACTAGGAGACATAGGTCGTAGCACATACTCCTTCCCTTTCATCTTGAAGCTATAGTGATTGGTTCGCCCATTGTGGATGACACCACGGTCGAATTGCCATGGTCGACCAAGAAGGAGGTGGCAAACGGTCATTGGGACCACATCACACTCCAAAGTGTCTTCATAAGCACCAATTTTGAAGGAGACTTGGACCGTATGCTCGACTCGTATAGTGCTTGGGAGTCACTTAGCCATTGAACCTTGTAGGGTGTGGGTGCTTCCTCTTGACCATTTGTAGCTTGGAGCATAGTTCTTCACTTGCCAAGTTGTGGCAACTACCTCCATCGATGATGACCTTGATGGACCGTCCATTGATGCCGGCTTTTGTGTGGAAGATGTGGCATCGTTGGTCTTCTTCTTGTTGATGTTGAAGAGTCAAGACCTTGGAGACAACGAGAGCGGGGCTCGAATCCTCATCACAAAAGACTTGATCATCTTCATCTTCATTCACTTGCCGGTGCATGGCCACTTGCTCAAGGGCTTCCATTTCCTCTTCACTCATAGAGTCATATGTGCCATCGTCGTTGAGGATCATGGTGCGCTTGTTGGTGCATTCGTATGACTTGTGGCCTCGGCCGCCGCAAGTGAAACACTTGAAGGAGCTTGTCTTGATGGTCTCATCGGTCGGAGTAGAGGATGAAGCCGCGGCTTGAGGTTGCTTGTAGTAGGAGGAGGACGACTTGAACTTGTCGATGTCTTCTTGTAACTTGACTTGTCGTCGTTTCTTGAAGGAAGCTTGGTTGGTGTAGATGTTGGAGGAGTCGTTGAAGCTTGATTGTTGGAGAAGCCGGAGGTCTTGGATGAGTACTTGGCGTGCATTTGAAGTCATCTTGTACTTGGCGTTCCGCCTTTGTAGCTTGATGCACGAGCTCAATGAGGGTTGAGTATGGTTGGAAGTCGGCGATCTTCTTGATGGGATGATTGAGTCCATTCAAGAAACGTGCCATAGTTTGCTCATCATCTTCCTTGACATTGGCTCGAATCATGGCTATCTCCATCTCCTTGTAGTATTCTTCAACGCTCTTTGTTCCTTGCTTGAGTAGTTGGAGTTTCTTGAAGAGGTCGCGGTTGTAGTAGGTTGGCACAAAGCGTGCTCGCATGACATCCTTCATTTGAGCCCAAGTGGTGATTGGGGGTTCACCTCTTGCTTGTCGTCGCTCAATGATTTGTTCCCACCATATGAGCACATAGTCTTGGAACTCAAGTGATGCCATAGCGATTTTCTTAGCTTCATCGTAGTTGTGCAAGCGGAAGATTTTGTCAACCTTCAATGCCCATGAGAGGTAGTCTTCGGGGTCATTGCTTCCATTGAACTTTGGCATGGTGAATTTTAGCTTGCCGTAGCGTTGCTCTTCATTGTGTTGTTGGCAATGTTGATGATGACGTCCTTGACGTGGTATGTACTCGTCTTCATGTTGCTCTTGGCGCGGAGGAAGACCATGATCAACTTGTCCTTGTTGAACTTGAGGTTGAGGTGGAGCTTGACGAGCTTGTGGAGGAGCTTGAGGAACTTGACGTTGTACATGAGGTTGGTAGTTCCTCTCTTGGATTTCTTCTCGAAGGGCTTCCTCTTGATTGCGCCGTTCGCGATTGCGGTTGGCGAAGGCTCTACTTGATTCTTGAAGGGCACGTTGCGCCTCAAGAGCTTGCGCTTCACGTTGTTGTTGTTGAAGACGTTGAGCCTTGGCGTCTTGTTAAATCTTGGTGACGACGTGCTCTTTCTTCCTCTTGTTGGCGACGAAGACGTTGTCGTTCTTGGGCTTGAGCAAAAGCCTCTTGGTTTGATTGAGGATGAGGAACTTGATCATCAACTTGCTCTTGTGAATGCTTGACATGTAGCGGGTTGCGAGATGCATGACGGTCTTGGCGCGCGGCTCGTCGAAGAGTGTTCGATGACGGTGTACTTGAGTCGTAGAATGTGTCGTCGGAATGTCGACTCGGCGGCTCCGTCTTGATGATGAAGAAGTGGAATGATGCCGTTTTCTCATCAACGCGGATCTCGTCCATTCTTGCATCATTCTCTTCCTTGTGAGCCTCGAACTTGTTGTCGAAGTAGTCTCTTGTACGTTGCTCGGAGAGTCGCAAGTCGGTGGCGAGGTTGTCGATCGCGTCGCTCATTGCTTGTTGTTCTTGGTGCAACGCTTCGTTGCGCACCAAAGAGGTGGCTCTTGGTGACGTACGAGGACATGTCGTCGTCTTGCTCGATGAAGAGTGGGTTGGTAGAAGAACTTGGCCTATCCATCATTCCAAACAAGATGTGAGTGGTAGAACGGAAAAGAACTTATACCAATGTACCTTTGACCGTGATGAGGACATGACTACCTTGGATGAGACCAAAAATATTGCATACATGCATATTTCTCAGGTGATTTCTAGTGCAAACTATTCAATAATATATTTATGTTATCCAGGACAAAAATACTTCACAAACTTTTGTGCCATGTCTAATTGCAGGTGTATGGGACATTTGTACAATCCACATATGAAGATAAGGGAGAAAGAGATGTTTACCTGCTGTTCAAAAGTTCTCTCACGTCACTTTTGGCCCAAGAGAAGATAGAGTCCAAGTCTCTCACGTTCGGACTCAGATTCGGACTGCACAGACATACCTGACTCAAAACGTCTATAACTTTTTCATACGGACTCCAAATTGGTTGATTCTTTTTTTGTTGGAAAATAGATTTCGTGCATTTTCCAACCCAATTGGAATCACCTTAAAATCCGTCCGGAGCGTTGAGTTATAGACGAAACAATCTGATGCTGCAGCAGAATCCGAGTCAAACTACAAGTCCAAAGGTGTTACGTCACCTCCGCTTGGGCCCATTGGCCTTGTACGACCTAGGGTTAGTTTTAGGCTGCCTTGGGACGTCCTCCCACCTCCTTGGCCGCCACCCTTGCTCCTATATAAGTAGATCCATCTAGTAGCTTTTTCCTTGGGATTTGTTTAGTTAAAGTTAGCCATTGCAACCGTGTACTTCGTTTGTGTCCAACAACCAGGCCAAGACCGCTTACGGATCCCCATGTTTATCAATACTTCATATATATTCGCAATATTCAGATTGCATTATCATATTCTTGCTTGTTCTTCGATTGCGTGCAGGAATAGACCTTCGTGGTCGGCTGATCGTGCTTCCGGCATCGTCGGTAACCTCGGGAGATTGGTTTAGCGATTGCTAAGGCGCAACGTCGTGCACGTTTGTAGTCGGATCGTCAAAGTCGTCTCCACCAAATCGATAGTTATCATCTCATCGAAGATCGGGACACCTCGCCTCTATCAAGTGGTATCAGTTTTCAGGTTGCTCGGTGAGATTTTCCATTATCCTAGATTCGATTTATTTTCTTACCAATTGTCCAAGAAAAAGCCACAAAAAAGTTAGATCTATTCATCATTTGTCCTAGCCAGTCCAAGCCTTTGCAATTTTCTTTTCATTGTTTGCATTATTGAATTATCGGTTGCATCGTCGTGTCGAGTTGCTGGTCTTAGTGTCTTGTTCCTTTAGAGTTTGAGTTCTGTTCACATTAGTCACGCCGCCGCTGCATCATTATCCCTTCCGCTGTCCACCATCCCATCCATTAATTTCCATCACGTACTACGACTTGTTCATTGTCATAATCATAGTTGAGGTCATTCACATCTTCGCTTTGATCCAATCTGCATCTTATCCAGTTTGTCTTGGAAAGAGGAGAAAAAAATAGAGAAAAAAAAGAGAAAAAAAAGAGAAAAAGGAAAGAAAAAAAAAAAAAAAAAGAGAGAAAAAAAAAAAAAAGCGTGAGAAAAAAAAAGAGAGGAAAAAAAACCGGATCTATCTAGAATCAATCTCGTACCTGAATTCGGATTGGAATCTGTTTTATGCACTGTTCAGTAAAACAGGTGTATCTTCCTCATACGAAGTCCGTTTTGACTCCGTGAGTACTCAAATTAAAGCTAGAGACGAGGCGCATCTAAATAGTTGCAGAAGCTAGTTCAATATTTGACACCTCAAAATCGGCTTCTAAATAGGTGTTTTGCCCTCTGAAGTTCGTGAACACAGCTTGTTCCAATTTTTCAGGCCAGTTTTAGAATTCTTTGACTCCTCATATCAACTCAGAATTGAGTGATTCTTTTTGCATTGGAAAGCTTGAGTTAGTAGCATTCTTTGAAAGAATTTATCAGAAAATTGGCTCAAACTTTTCAAGAGGAAAGTTGGAGAGAGAGTTGTTGTATGTCCTGCTTGGCAGTTGTTTTTCATCATTATCTTCACTTTGCCGTTGTGATCTTCACTTATATCTTGCTGTCAAGAGCTACTTAGTATCCTTCATTGATGCTAGTTGTGCTATGCCGTGACCTCATTAGTGTTCTAGGCTCGCGTCTCTAGTCCGGTCTAGCCTAGGACCAGCACACAGACCGTCGTTGAGCGTTTATTCAACATTGCATCTTTGAATTGATTATTGCTAATCTTTTGCTACCATATATAGCCAACCCAGCTCCACATATTTCTACACCGTGTATCGTCGCTCCCCGGCAATCGCTTTACTCAATATTCGAGTTACTTGACACCGCTGGTTGCCGATCACCGCTTGCTGCATGGTAAGAACTTGTAAGACATTGATATTTGCTTTATTGTGAGCGTTTTACCACCACATCCTAGTAGTTATAGGAACATTATTTTTGGATTTTGTTTCTTGTTCTACTAATCATGACAGGATCGAGTCAATTCATGGGCTTTGTCGATCGCGGGAGACATGCCACCACCTATGCAAATACCACAACCGTCACGAGAGGTGCACAAACATCCAAATGCACATGATCAGGTTCATGTTTCTATACCACCATTTAATGGCCGTTTTAGACCTCCTTTATATATTGAATGGGAGTTAGACATAAATAATATATTTGCTTCCCATAATTTTGATGAGCGTAAAAAGTTATGGTTGCGGTTGGTTCTTTCACTGGTTATGCTCTAGTTTGGTGGAGTGAATATTGTCGGTTACACCCTGATTATGTACCTAATACTTGGGATGATTTAAAACATGTCATGAGAGATAGATTAAATCGATGTTTATTATACTCGTGGCATGATTAAAAAACTGGAACATTTAAAACAAGGTAGTGACACTGTAACAAAATATTATGATGATTTACAAACTACCTTGTTGCACTCATTTTAGAAGAAAGTGAAGAAGATTTTATGGATAGATTTTGGGAGGATTAAACCATAATATTCAGGAGATACTAATTCATGAAGAGTGTTATCCTATGGACCATTTGTTTCGTCTTGCTTGCAAAGCTGAACAGGAAATAAAACGACGTGTTGCCCACAAGGAGAACAAGCGCACGGTGCACATTCCAACTGTTGATACAGATGTTTATTCAACTACTAGGCGTACTATGACAACCACATCCGTTGTTGCGAGGACTACATCATCTCCACCATGTGACACATCACCATCGAGAGTGCCTGCATCATCTGAGTTGACTATAAGAGGTAATGACAAAGGTACAGATTTTCCACTTTTACATGAGAATGATGCATGCCTAGTTAACTTGAATACATCATGTGTTGAGCTACCCACTACTTTGATCACACCACCTATTTTAGAGGATTATATTGATAATTTGACTTTACCATGTGATGAAACAACTGAAATACCAACAATTTTGAGAGCACCCATTGAATTAACTATTGATGCAAAAGAATCAATGTTTAATCATTTTGATACGACCTCTAATCTTGGTGATGATTCTGTGTCGAATGACTCATTGCATGTTTGCTTATCTAAGCATGTTGTAGCATGTAAATTTGATTCAAATAAGGTTTATTCACCAATGTTGGGATGGTTTAATGATGAATATTGTCAATCTCTTGAAATAAATAAGAGCTTCACTTATATGTGCAAACTGAGTTGCAGTATTTTCAAGCCTTCTAGTTCTTGTGCTAATTTGTTGGCTTTACATTTTATGAACTATGCAAGTTACTCATATATTCATGTGTCATATATGCAAAAATCAAGGGAAGTAAAAATGGATGACGTATACATATACAACATGTACACCTTGTCTCTTTTGTTAGCCACATTTCAGATTAAGCAACGCCGAGGACGGCTTTGTTTTCAAAAAGGGAGGATGATGAGGACATGACTACCTTGGATGAGACCAAAATATTGCATACATGCATATTTCTCAGGTGATTTCTAGTGCAAACTATTCAATAATATATTTATGTTATCCAGGACAAAAATACTTCACAAACTTTTGTGCCATGTCTAATTGCAGGTGTATGGGACATTTGTACAATCCACATATGAAGATAAGGGAGAAAGAGATGTTTACCTGCTGTTCAAAAGTTCTCTCACGTCACTTTTGGCCCAAGAGAAGATAGAGTCCAAGTCTCTCACGTTCGGACTCAGATTCGGACTGCACAGACATACCTGACTCAAAACGTCTATAACTTTTTCATACGGACTCCAAATTGGTTGATTCTTTTTTTGTTGGAAAATAGATTTCGTGCATTTTCCAACCCAATTGGAATCACCTTAAAATCCGTCCGGAGCGTTGAGTTATAGACGAAACAATCTGATGCTGCAGCAGAATCCGAGTCAAACTACAAGTCCAAAGGTGTTACGTCACCTCCGCTTGGGCCCATTGGCCTTGTACGACCTAGGGTTAGTTTTAGGCTGCCTTGGGACGTCCTCCCACCTCCTTGGCCGCCACCCCTTGCTCCTATATAAGTAGATCCATCTAGTAGCTTTTTCCTTGGGATTTGTTTAGTTAAAAGTTAGCCATTGCAACTTCGTGTACTTCGTTTGTGTCCAACGACCAGGCCAAGACCGCTTACGGATCCCCATGTTTATCAATACTTCATATATATTCGCAATATTCAGATTGCATTATCATATTCTTGCTTGTTCTTCGATTGCGTGCAGGAATAGACCTTCGTGGTCGGTGATCGTGCTTCGGCATCGTCGGTAACCTCGGAGATTGGTTTAGCGATTGCTAAGGCGCAACGTCGTGCACGTTTGTAGTCGGATCGTCAAAGTCGTCTCCACCAAATCGATAGTTATCATCTCATCGAAAGATCGGGACACCCTCGCCTCTATCAGACCGATGTTGAAAATGAATCAAGTTCACTCAAATGCGGACAATGAAATAGCACTCTTGGTACCGATTCTTGTCGGTTCTCACACCTACACAAAAGAAAGCTTATGGAGGAGCTCGGTTAGGATGGTGGCACAAAATTTGATGCGATTGTAAGTGAGACTCAATAAAGTTGAAAAAGATTCGCAAATTCGCAAATGTAACAAGTAGACCAAGCAAGAAGTGGTACATGGAAACACACGCAAATAGATAAGTGGGATTGTGCAAACCAAAAGTGAGCCAAAATGTGGAAACCACGAGAATGCTCTTGTTGCACAATACTAGAGAGACGCTAGCACGATTGCACAAAAGGCGGATACGAACTTGTGCACAACCTATTAGGCAAAAATGCAACGATCTCTATCCCAAGTATGCTATATGTATGATATTTCGGTGCTATGATCCAAGATGATCGGATATGACAATCTTAATGTTGTATGATGCTATGGTTCTTGCTTATAAGCTCTTTGCTTATCTTTCCTCTTTGCTTAAAAGCTTGGATGGCTCTTTCACTATTGAGCTCTTTTCTTATGCAAACTTCACGAACCAAGATAGCAATTGTGTATGCGATGACAACATTGTGACACACAAGTTGATCTCAAGATATGCACCACTATGGTATGCTATGTATGCTATGGAGTATGATCACTAAGGTGCACAAGTCACGTTGCGGCAATACTCAATGGCTAGTCTCGATGGGTAAGCAGCGCAAAAGTAAGGCTATGTGGTTATCAATGCAATTGCGAGAGATGACAAAGATGTAAATCGAGGTTACCGTCCTTGACGATGATGAGTCCTTAAGCGAAGATGAGTGGTGGTGATGTTGACGTCGAACCGTACCTATATAGCGAAACACAATAGGACACGGGAACCACAACTCAAATTCTCAAAGACCAAAAGCGAAAATGTGGTAGCGGAAAGTGGAGGTGGTATAGCGGATGTTGTGGTTTAAGCCCTAGGCAAAGATGCCGATGTTTGGAAAATTTGATGGTGTCAAAAGGTGGTGAAACCAAGGTGAGGACTTGAACACGTCGATAGCTTCAAAGCAGCCAAAGAACACTCAAATCGGAGTTCGGAGTGAAAAGTTATGATGAAAATGGTGAAAGTTGGAAGGCTGAAATGGCCAGGGCGGTAGTAGTACCCATTTGTGGAGGGCGGTAGTACCGCTTCGTGGCGGTAGTACCGCTTGGAACGGGCGATAGTACCGCTCGTGTCGGGATTTTTCGACTATTTAGGCTGAGCAGGGGCTGGCGGAAGTGCCGTGCTCAGTGGTAGTACCGCTAGGAGGGCGGTAGTACCGCTCACAATGGTAGTACCGCTAGGAGGGCGATAGTACCGCTCGAGTCGGGATTTTCTCGATTGCTTTCGACTAGATTCTTGCGATTTTGGGGCGGAAATGGGTGATTTCGGGTCAAAATTCGATGGATTTTGTGGATGGAAAGAGGTGAAACTTGGAGAGATGCTAGATCGACTCGAAACCAAGCAAATCCACGGATCAAAATCAACAAAATTTCATCACACTAACAAATCACAAAAAATTTGGGGCTATTTTTGTGGGGAATTTTGAATTAGGACAAAACAACAAAATCAAGCTAGAAAAAGAGGGTAGGGGCTCCAATAACGTGATCAACGTGGCTCATGATACCATGATGATGTAGGCGAAACCCTATGTGGACGATCTTTCACGCTTGGAGAGAATCCCTCGAGGAACACGAAGAGCGAGCGGAAGAACACGAGGGAAAATCTGAGGAGAGCGAGAGAGAGATCACTCACCGACAAGAAAGCGATCACACAAGTGCTAGATTATCAAACACATAGAGTGGCACAAGATTCAAGGACAACAAAAGGGTAGGATACAAGGGTAGCCGTTCTTCTCCATGAGGAGGTCTTGATGGGGTCCACCCTAGGAGGGTCTTGAATCCGCTTGGGGATCTTCTCCGTAGAGGTCCTGATCTCGAAGGAGAAGTAGCCAAGTGGATGAGCAAAGGCTCTCACACGAAATATGAGCAAATCCAAAGCTAACCCTAGAAAGGATGAGGGAAGGTCTATTTATAGTCTAGGACCTCCAAGGGGTAAGTTAGGCGAAAGCGAGTACATGGGCCTCGGCCAAACGCTGCACGCTTGAGCAGGCGGTAATACCTGAGTGGCTTCATGGCGGTAGTACCGCTTTCAGTGATAATACCGCTTTGTGGTGATAGTACCGCTTTCAATGATAATACTGCTTATCTTGAATGATAGTACCGCTCAACGCGCTGTTCGATTCTGGAGTGTGTCGGGTTTTGTGGAAGTAGGCGGATGGAAGCGGTAGTACCGTTTGGCTCCAATGTAGTACCGCTTGGCTTGAGCGGTAATACCGCCCCGCTGGACTCTGCAGTTCTTCCTCTTGCTCTTGGTGTCCATCTTGAGCTGTAGCTTCTCCTAGGTTGGTTCCTTGGTACCTAAGCATGCACAACATTCCGGATTGAGGTAGTAGCCATGTCTCGAGAGGGTCATATGATATTTCACTAAGGAGAGAAGTCACCTCGGTCTCGAGAGCTCGAGCTCGTGCTCTCGTCATGGGTCCTTTTGGAGCTTGGTGAGGCGACGGAAGGTCCATGGGGATGATCGAAGGATGCTCCGCATCACCGAACATCGCCATTATTTGCATGTGGACGACCTGGTGGTTGTGGTGCTGGTGGTTGCACGTAGTTCTGATGTTGATCAACCTCATCCTCGTAAGCTCTCACATAATCATCCTCCCCGCTTGCAGCAGCGGGAGCCCTGAAGTATCAACAGCAGCACCAGCAGCTTGGCGGTGAAGAGGGACACGGGAAGCTCGGCGGAGGGCTGTTTCGCGATGTGGAGGTAGTCCGTGTTGTTGTAGTAGAGGTGCGTTAGGTGCAGCCGCCGGTGGTGGTGGTGGTAGGCAGCGAGCAATTCATTAAACTTGATATCGAGCTTCGTTTGAACGCCTTCTCAATGCCATCTATCTTCTCCATGGCCTCTTCAAATCTATTTAGCACATCGTCCACCTGCCCACTCATCATTTGTTGAAACTTATCATGTTGCGCTTTGTTTGTCATGTTCTCCCGGTCGGTCTAAATCGACATGATCCTGCCATGGTTAGCAGCAATAGAAACACACAAGAATATGATTCGACAGACTACTAGGAAGTGGTGGTGGTGGTGTGGTGGGCAGTCACAAATCCGTCAAGCAAATCTCAAATTCTTACAGTTCTTACCCAGCAGCGGCGGTGATCGGCAACCGATGTAGTCAAAACTCTCAAAGCTTGGATAGAGCGATTACGGGGAGAGTCAAGCATACGATGTAGATGTATGTGGAGTTGGGAAGGCTTATAATATGGTAGCAAAAGGGTCAGCAATAATCAATTCAGAGATGCAAAGTTGAATAAGCGCTCAACAGTGATCTTGTGCTGGTCCTAGGCTAGACCGTGCTAGAGACGCGAGCCTAGAACACTAACAAAATCACGGGCTGCTGCGGAAACAACGGAAAAGCACACTCTGGAAATTTTTTTCGCTCTTTTTTTTTGCGAAAAATCACTATAATGGCGAGTGTCTCAAAACTCTTCCCAGTCAAGCCGACGGGATGGGCACGAAATTTTTCGACCAAAAAATTTTTTTTATTGCCGGACCCAAAAAGCTGAAACAGGTCAAAAAAACTTTCTATAACGGCGTTGTCTCAATCCACTTAGAAACACCTAAAAATAGGGTAGCCAGAAATTTTTTTGACAAGTACGTTTTTGGAAAATTTTGGGCCTAAACGGAGGGTGGTTTCCGGCAAGGAAACACGAATCGGAAACTAGATGGATCTCGAAAACAAACCTAATATGAAAACTTCGGATTGGTGGTGGATATATGGTGGTGGTATATGACAGCGGTGGTGGTATATGGTAGCGGTGGTGGTATATGGATACGGATTGGTGGTGGTATATGGATACGGATTGAGGCGGTGGCGGAAAAGCAATGGTGGTAGATGGCAAGGCGATGATGATGGTGCGGCGCGGCGTGACAACTTATGACCGAACTCAAAACTCTAAAAGACTAGACTCTAAGACCAGCAACTTGACACGACGATGCAACCGCAAATTCAACAAAGCAAAAACCCTAAAAAGATTATGCAAAGGCTCAGATTGGTTCGGATATGATGAACTAACCCTAATTTTTTGTGGCTTTTTCGTGGACAATAGGTATGAAGAACAGACTCGATCTAAACTACGAAAAACTGGAAAATCTCACCGAGCAACACGGAAATCTGATACCACTTGATAGAGGCAAAGGTGTCCGTCTTTCGATGAGATATGGTTTTCGCTTTGGAGGAAGTCGACTTTGACGATCCGACTACTGAGCGTGCGAGGACGTCGCGCCTTAGCAATCGCTAAACCAACTCCGAGAGGTTATTGACCACACCGAACACGATCAACTGACCACGAGGGTCTGCATTTCCTGCGAGCAAGCGAAGAACAAGCAAGAAACTGAGATTGCAATCTGGATATTGCGAATATAAGATGAAAGCTTTATTGATCAAGGTGGGGTTACTGTGGCGCCTTTGTGCAGTCGTTGAACACAAACAAAATGCGCGAAGTTGCAGCTATGGCGAACTTTTAATCTAAACAAAACCCAAGGTCTAAACGGTGCCCTAAGGGCTGTATATATGGAGGAAGAGGGGAATTTCGTGGCCCTTGGTGGAGGGTCCGAAATCAACCCTAACTCTTGTTTCCCCACACATACGGACTCTAAAACAGCCTATACTTAAGTATTTCGAAATTACATGGGCCTGGCCCACTAATAAGGTGACGCAGCACCTAGAATAGCCTCGGGGACGACATTTATGAAGTAGCATCTTGTATATTTCGTCCAAGGCTTCATGCACCCATTATGGTGGCTTCAAAGTCCTGAAATCATCACTTGTAACTCCGTTCTGGTTCCCCTTAGCATGGCATTATCTCCATGCTTGTTCTTGCTCCAATGTCCATCCTTCTCCAAGCTAGGGCCTTCATTTGTAAGCAAAACAAATGTATCAAATTTAGGCAGCATCATATTCTCATGAACATTAGAATCATTACCAAGAAACGAAAGTACCTGATAATTTAATTGGCGTGCGCGAGCTCTAGTAATTGGTCCAGTATATGTAGCAGTAGGGGCTGTGGGTGTAACAATGGTATTGATGTCCTCATCAATTTCCCTCGTCCTCTTCCACTCGTTCTTCGTGTTTCCCCGTAGGATCGACTCCAAACGTGTAAGATCTCCATATAGGGTTCCACCCTACATCACCTTAGGAGATTCGAGTCACTTCGCAAGCAACCACTAATGCTATATGGATGAAGATGGGTTATGTTGCGGAAGTCGGTGGTGGCTATGCGGATGATATGGTGGAGGGCCTAGGCAAACTTGCCAAATTTTCGAAACTTTGATGGAGTCAAATTGTGTTGGTGGTATTTTTGTGGGAAGGGGGGTGTCAAGAGCTTCAAAACGAGCTAAAGAACGTCAAAATCGGAGTTCGGATGAATTAGTTATGGACAAAACAAAAATCAGCCGAAGTGGGAATCTACAGGTTACGGACGTCCGTAAAGGTCGGATGTCCAGGGCGTCGGACGTCCGGGAAAGTCGGAAATCCGTAAATTCGGTTCGGGTTAGGGGTTCCGGTCGTCCGGGAAAGGTCGGACGTCCGGGGGTCGGGGGTCAACGCGGGATTTGAGCTCCGGGACACGATTTTGGGCGGAATTTTGGGATTTCGGGGTCAAAATTGAGGGGATTTCGTGGATAGAAAGTGGGGAAACTTGGGGAAATGCTAGATCCACTCGAAATCAAGCAAATCCATGGATCAAAATCAACAAAACTTCATCTAACCAACAAATCACACAAAATTTTGGGGCTATTTTTGGTGGGGAATTTTTGAATTTGGGGAAGAACACTACAAAATCAAGCTAGAAAAAGAGGGGTAGGGGCTCCAAATTCGTGATCAACCTTGCTCTGATCCAAGATGATGTAGGGCGGAACCCAATGTGGACGATCTTTCACGTTTGGAGAGGATCCCTACGAGGAACACGAAGAACGAGCGGAAGAACACGCGGGAAATCACGGGGAAAACACAAGAGAATCACTCAAACCAACAAGATCAATCACACATGTGCTTGATCGATGAACACAAAGGGAGATACATGATCCAAAGTCAACAACGGATGATACAAGTGGCGGTAGCTCATCTCCGAGAGGAGGTCTTGAATCCACGAGGATCTTCCGTAAAGGGTCCTGAATCCATGGTGGATCTTCTCCAAGAGGCGGCGGTCTCTCACGAGGAGGAGATCCGATATGGATGATGACTCTATCTAACAATGAGCTAAATCAACGCTAACCCTAACTAGGAGGAGGTGGAGGAGTATATGTAGTCTAGGCGAATGAAAGGCTAAGTGGCTTTGACCCAACACACGGGCGGGCGCCTGAGCGTCGGACGTCCAAGCAGTGTCACGGACGTCCGGTGGCTCGCGAGGGTCCGGTCGTCAGGTGCATGTCGGACGTCCGACGTTTTGGCCCTGGACAGGTGGTGTCGGACGTCCGGTCGGCGTCGGTTGTCCGGGAGATGGAGAGTGTCGGACGTCCGGTGTCTGGCGGTCGTCCGGGCGCTGGGAGTCGTCGGATGTCCGGTGGCTCCGGTCGTCCGTAGATTTGGCTTTCGAGTCCTCGGGGCGGACGTCGAGCTGGGCGGTCGTCCGGTGGCTGTAACCCAGCAGCTTCTTCTCTTGGTCCTTGTACTTGGCGTCCTCGCTAGCTATTCCGTTGGATGTGGTGGCTTCGTGGCTTTCCTCCAAGTACCTGATCATGCATATAACACACGTTGGAGGTAGTAGCCATGTCTCACATGTAGGAAGTGAAGGTTAGGAAAGGAGCGAGTTCACCTTGTGTCCAATGGCGCATAGTTGAGGTCTCATCATAAGTCCTCTTGGGGTTTGGAGAGTAGTCAGAGTGTACATCGGGATGAACGTGGGATGCTCCACATCACTTTCATAAGATAAGCATCCTTGATATAATATTGTTCCCAAGAAGTATGCGTCAAACACTTAGCATAAGGAATAGCAAAAGATGGGTCATTAGCATACAAGTCTTTGATGTGCTCAAACCCAATAACATTCAACTCAAGTTTAGTGACAAGCGTGCATATGAGTGAAAGTGCATCCGCAACTACATTTTCCTTACCCTTAATGTACTTGATCACATAGGGGAAAGATTCAATAAATTCACTCCATTTGGCATGACGCTTGTTCAACTTAGTTTGACCTTTTAAGTGCTTAAGCGTTTCATGATCGGTATGGATGACAAACTCATGAGGTCTAAGGTAATGTTACCAAACATGTAGCACACGCACTAAAGCATACAATTCTTTGTCATAGATGGGATAGTTAAGTTGAGCACCGGATAGTTTTTCACTAAAATATGCAATGGCTCGTTTTTCTTGCATCAAAACTCCGCCAATTCCGGTACCACTTGCATCACAATGAACCTCAAAAGTTTTGTCAAAATTGGGCAAAGCAAGAATTGGAGCATGAGTAAGCAAAGACTTGAGCTCTTCAAAAGCGGTGGATTGCAAAGATCCCCAGACAAAAGGAGTATTCTTCTTACTCAAGGCATGCAAAGGAGCAGCAATAGTGCTAAAATCTTTCACAAAGCGACGGTAAAAACCCGCAAGACCAAGAAAACTACGCACTTGTTGCAAATTGGTGGGTTGGGGCCAAGTTTTAATTGCTTCAATTTTAGATTCATCAACATGGACACCCTTTGAGGATACAACAAAACCCAAGAAAACCACTTTGTCAACACCAAATGTGCATTTTTTTCATGTTTGCATAAAGACTTTCCTTGCGGAGGGTTTGCAAAACAGCCCTAACGTGATTAAGATGCTCTTTC
This sequence comes from Aegilops longissima, assembly GCA_021605205.1. Lineage (NCBI taxonomy): Eukaryota > Viridiplantae > Streptophyta > Magnoliopsida > Poales > Poaceae > Aegilops > Aegilops longissima. The sequence goes on from CM038679.1 coordinate 262,056,304, forward strand.
ATGGTTTTGCTAAACACAAGGATATCATCGAAGTAAACCACAACAAAGACTCCAATATAAGGCCGAAGCACATAATGCATGAGATGCACAAAAGTACCGGGAGCTTCCGATAAACCCATAGGCATGACTAACCACTCATATAGGCCAAATTTGGTTTTGAAAGCAGTTTTCCATTCATCACCTTCTTGAATGCGAATTTGATAATAGCCACTTTTAAGATCAATTTTTGAGAAAAAGTTGGCTCCACTAAGTTCATCAACCATATCATCTAAGCGAGGAATGGGACGCCTATAGCGAACGGTAATAGCATTTATAGGTCTACAATCGGAACACATGCGGAAACTTCCATCGGGCTTAGGCACAAGTATAACGGGAACGGAGCAAGGGCTTAGGCTTTCACGTACATGACCGTTGTCGATGAGTTGTTTTACTTGCCCTTGAATCTCCTTGGTTTCTTCGGGATTGACTCGGTATGGAGCTTTGTTTGGTAGAGGCGCTCCGGGGATGAGGTCGATTCGATGCTCAATGCCTCGAAGAGGAGGTAGACCCGGAGGTTGCTCATCGGGGAAAATATCTTGGAATTCCTGCAAAAGAGATTTAAACACTAAAGGTAGCTCGTGAGAGGTGTTAGTTGTTGGGTCTCCATCCTTGCACACAAGGACAAAGTGCATCACACTAGATGGGTTCTTACACACTTCTCTCATCTCACTTTTGGTGGCAAATAGGATGAGGTTTTTCTCTCTAGGCGAAGAGGCGCTCAAGTTTGGCTTGTGGCTCGCACTCACTTTTTGGTGGATCACTTTCTCACTCTTCTCTCCATGATGGGTGGCTTGTTTGTCGGCTAGCACTTGATTAGGAGACATAGGTCGTAGCACATATTCCTTCCCTTTCATCTTGAAGCTATAGTGATTGGTACGCCCGTTGTGGAAGACACCACGGTCGAATTGCCATGGTCAAACAAGAAGGAGGTGGCAAACGGTCATTGGGACCACATCACACTCCAAAGTGTCTTCATATGCACCAATTTTGAAGGAGACTTGGACCATATGCTCGACTCATATAGTGCCGGAGTCACTTAGCCATTGGACTTTGTAGGGTTGCGGGTGCTTCCTCTTGATCAATTGAAGCTTGGAGCATAGTTCTTCACTTGCCAAGTTGTGGCAACTACCTCCGTCGATGATGACCCTGACGGACCTTCCATTGATGCTGGCCTTTGTGTGGATGATGTGGCATCTTTGGTCCTCTTCTTGTTGATGTTGAAGAGTCAAGACATTGGAGACAACAAGAGCGGGGCTCGAATCCTCATCACAAAAGACTTGATCATCTTCATCATCGTTCACTCGCCGGTGCATGGCCACTTGCTCAAGAGCTTCCATCTCCTCATCACTCATTGAGTCATAGGTGCCATCATCGTTGAGGATCATGGTGCGCTTGTTGGTGCATTCGTAGGACTTGTGGCCTCGGCCGCCGCAAGTGAAACACTTGAAGGAGCTTGTCTTGACGGTCTCATCGGTCAGAGTAGATGACGAAGCACGCGGCTTGAAGTTGCTTGTAGTAGGAGGAGGACGACTTGAACTTGTCGAAGTTTTCTTGTAACTTGACTTGTCGTCGTTGCTTGTAGAAGGTTTGGTTGATATCGATGTTGGAGGGGTTGTTGAAGGTTGGTTGTTGGAGAAGCCGTAGGTGTTGGACGAGTACTTGGCATACTTGAAGTCATCTTGCACTTGACGTTCCACCTTTGTAGCTTGATGCACGAGCTCAATGAGGTTGGAGTAGGGTTGGAAGTCGGCGATCTTCTTGATGGGATGATTGAGCCCATTCAAGAAACGTGCCATTGTTTGCTCATCATCTTCCTTCACATTGGCTCGAATCATGGCTATCTCCATTTCCTTGTAGTATTCTTCAACACTCTTTGTTCCTTGCTTGAGTAGTTGGAGTTTCTTGAAGAGGTCGCGGTTGTAGTAGGTGGGCACAAAACGTGCGCGCATGACATCTTTCATTTGAGCCCAAGTGGTGATTGGAGGTTCACCTCTTGCTTGTCGTCTCTCAAGGATTTGTTCCCACCATATGAGCACATAGTCTTGGAACTCAAGTGATGCCATAGAGATCTTCTTTTCTTCCTCATAGTTGTGCAAACGAAAGATTTTGTCAAACTTCAATGCCCATGAGAGGTACTCTTCGGGGTCATTGCTTCCATTGAACTTTGGCATGGTGAATTTAAGCTTTCCATAGCGTTGCTCTTCATTGTGTTGTTGGCGATGGTGATGATGACGCCCTTGACGTGGATGACAATCATCTTCATGTTGCTCTTGGCGTGGAGGAAGTCCATGATCAACTTGCTCTTGTTGAACTTGAGGTTGAGGTGGAGCTTGAGGAGCTTGAGGAACTTGACGTTGCACCCGCGGTTGATAGTTCCTCTCTTGGATTTCTTCTCGAAGGGCTTCCTCTTGATTGCGCTGTTCGCGATTGTGGTTGACGATGGCTCGACTTGATTCTTGAAGTGCACGTTGCGCCTCAAGAGCTTGCGCTTCTCGTTGTTGTTGTTGAAGGCGGTGCGCCGCGGCGTCTTGTTCTTCTTGGTGTAGACGCGCTCGTTCTTCCTCTTGGCGCCATAGTCGTTGTCGTTCTTGAGCTTGGGCAAAAGCGGCTTGGTTTGATTGAGGACGAGGTACTTACTCATCGACTTGCTCTTGTGAATGCTTGTCATGTAGCGGGTTGAGAGATGCATGACGGTCTTGACGCGCGGCTCGGTGAAGTGATAGAGGTGGCTATCGTTTCTGTGGGAGTCGACCTTGACGATCCGACTACGTACGTGCGGGACGTCGCGCCTTAGCAATCGCTAAACCAACTTTTGAGGGTTATTGACCACGCCGGAGCACGATCAACCTGACCACGAGGGCCTGTTTCCTGCGAGCAAATGAAGAACAAGCAAGAAACTAAGATTGCAATCTGGATATTGCGAATATAAGAGGAAAGCTTTATTAATGAAGGTGGGGTTCTGTGACGCCTTGGTGCAGTCGTTGAACACAAGCGAAGTATCTTGAAGTTGCTGCTATGGCGAACTTTTGATCTAAACAAAACCCAAGGTCTAAGCGGTGCCCTAAGGGCTGTATATATGGAGGAAGAGGGTGGAATTTCGTGGCCCTTGGTGGAGGGTCGAAATCAACCCTAACTCTTGTTTTCCCCACACATACGGACTCTAAAAACAGCCTATACTTAAGTATTTCGAAATTACATGGGCCTGGCCCAATAATAAGGTGACGCAGCACCTAGAATAGCCTATGGACGAATATTATGAAGTGGCATCTTGTATATTTCGTCAAAGGCCTCATGCACTCATTAGGGTGGCTTCAAAGTCCTGGAATCATCACTTGTAACTCCGTTCTTGTTCCCCTTGCGCATGCCAACATCTCCATGCTTGAACTTGCTCCAAAGTTCATCTTTCTTGTCCATGGTAGGCCCTTCATTTGTAAGCAAAACAAATGTATCCAATTTAGGCAGCATCATATTCTCATGAACATTGGAATCGTTACCAAGAAGCGAAAGTACGATAATTCAATTGGCGTCTGTGAGCTCTAGTAATTGGTCCGTATGTATAGCAGCAGGGGCTCTGGGTGTAACAATGGTATTGATGTCCTCATCATCCTCCCTTCTTGAAATGAAGTCGTCCTCGACGGAGCTCATCTTCCTCACCCAAATAAGGCTTCAAATCTGCAATGTTAAAAGTGGGACTAACCCCAAAATCTGCAGGCAGCTCAAGTTTATATGCATTATCATTTATTTTCTCTAACACCTTAAATGGACCATCAGCACGTGGCATTAGCTTTGATTTGCGCAAATTAGGAAACCTATCCTTACACAAATGTAACCAAACAAGATCTCCAGGTGCAAAGACAACATGTTTTCTACCCTTATCTCCAGCACGTTTATATTTAGCATTCATACGCTCAATGTTTTCCTTAGTTATCTCATGCATTTTTAAAATCAATTCAGCACGTTCTTTAGCATCAAAATTAACCTTCTCCGAAGATGGAAGAGGCAACAAATCAATAGGTGCACGAGGTAGGAAGCCATACACAATTTCAAAGGGCACATCTTAGTAGTAGAATGCAATGAGCGATTATAAGCAAATTCAATATGTGGCAAGCATTCTTCCCACATTTTCTTATTATTCTTCAAAACAGCCCTAAGCATAGTAGACAATGTTCTATTGACTACTTCAGTTTATCCATCGGTTTGGGGTGACAAGTAGTACTAAAAGCAGTTTAGTCCCCAACTTAGCCCATAAACATCTCCAAAAGTGGCTAAGAAATTTAGTATCACGATCTGAAACAATAGTATTTGGCACACCATGCAAGCGAATAATTTCACGAAAGAACAAATCAGCAACATTAACAAACATCATCGCTTTTATGACATGGTATAAAGTGTGCCATTTTGAGAATCTATCCACGACAACAAATATGCTATCCTCCCTTCTTTGTTCGAGGTAAACCTAAAACAAAGTCCATAGATATATCCTCCCAAGGAACACTAGGCACGAGCAAAGGCATATATAAACCATGAGGATTGAGTCGTGACTTAGCTTTTTGACATGTAGTGCAGCGAGCAACAAAGCGCTCAACATCCGTCTCATCTTTGGCCAAAAGAAATGTGTAGCAAGTATATCCTCCGTCTTCTTGACGCCAAAGTGTCCCATTAATCCTCCTCCATGCGCCTCCTGCAACAACAAAAGACGAACAGAGCTAGTAGGAATGCATAGCTTGTTAGCACGGAACACAAAACCATCATTAATAACGAACTTGTTCCATGTTCTTCCTTCTTTACAATTCTGCATTACATCTTTAAAATCAGCATCATGCACATATTGATCTTTGATGGTCTCCAAACCAAATATTTTGAAGTCAAGTTGTGAAAGCATAGTATATCGACGAGACAAAGCATCAGCAATAACATTTTCTTTACCCTTCTTGTGTTTAATGACATAAGGGAAAGTCTCAATGAATTCAACCCATTTAGCATGTCTACGATTCAGTTTAGCTTGACTTTTAATATGTTTCAAAGATTCATGATCAGAATGTATAACAAATTCTTTGGGCCATAAATAATGTTGCCATGTCTCTAAAGTCCGAACAAGAGCATATAATTCTTTGTCATAAGTAGAATAGTTCAGACTAGGCCCACTCAATTTTTCAGAAAAGTATGCAACAGGTTTGCCATCTTGTAATAACACACCTCCTAATCCAATTCCACTAGCATCACATTCAAGCTCAAAAGTCTTATTAAAGTCAGGAAGTTGGAGTAAAGGGCATGTGTCAACTTATCTTTCAATACCGTGAAGGCTTCTTCATGCGGTACCCCAAACAAAAGGCACATCCTTCTTTGTAAGCTCATTGAGAGGTGCAGCAATGGTGCTAAAGTCTCTCACAAAACGCCTATAGAAACCAGCGAGTCCAAGAAAACTCCTCACTTGTGTGACCGTTTTGGGCTGCGGCCAACTCTCAATAGCTTCAATCTTGGCTTTATCAACTTCAATTCCCTATGGAGTAACAACATAGCCAAGAAAAGATACTCGGTCGGTGCAAAAGGTGCACTTCCCAAGGTTACCAAACAAACGTGCATCACGTAGAGCATTAAAAACAGCACGTAAATGTTCCAAATGTTCTTCCAAAGATTTGCTATAAATTAGTATATCATCAAAGCAAACTACCACAAATCGTCCAATGAAAGCACGTAAAACTTCGTTCATTAATCTCATGAAAGTACTAGGTGCGTTAGTTAACCCAAAAGGCATGACTAACCACTCATATAATCCAAACTTAGTTTTAAATGCTGTTTTCCATTCATCTCCCAATTTCATACGAATTTGATGGTATCCACTAAGCAAATCAACTTTGGAGAATATTGTAGAGCCACTCAATTCATCAAGCATATCATCTAGCCTAGGAATAGGATGACGATACGAATAGTAATATTATTAATGCCTCTCCAATCAACACACATACGCGACGTACCATCCTTTTTAGGCACTAGTATAATAGGAACAACACAAGGACTAAGAGATTCGCGTATATAACCTTTGTCGAGCAGTTCCTGTACTTGACGCATAATCTCCTTCGTCTCCTCTGGATTGGTACGGTATGGTGCGCGGTTGGGTAGCGATGCACCGGGAATTAAGTCAATTTGATGCTCAATCCCTCGAATAGGTGGTAATCCCGGTGGCACGTCTTGTGGGAAGACGTCAGCGAACTCCTGCAAAATGTTAGTGACAGCAGGGGGCAAAGAGGAAGGCACGTCCTCGAATGAAAATAATGCCTCTTTGCACACAAAAGCATAGCAAACAGATTTGCTAAAATCTAGCTCATCAATATCAGATTTAGTGGCAAGTAAACATGCACTTTTCAATTTAATTTCAGAAGCAACACTAGATGGTTTATTATTATGCTTCATTTGTTGCTCAAATTCTTTTGCCACAATCTGATTTTTACTCTTATTCTTCTCCTGTTTTGCTTTATTAGCTCTATTAATATCATCTTTCAAAATAGAATCAGGAGTCATAGGAAGCAAACTAATATTTTTATCCTTATGAACAAGAGTATACTGATTGTTTCTACCATGGTGTACAGATTATTTATCAAATTGCCATGGTCTACCAAGTAATAAGGAACATGCTTGCATAGGTACCACATCACAATCAACATAATCAGCATATGTAGAGATACTAAAATGCACACGAACAGTACGTGTTACCTTAACCTTGCCGCTGTTGTTGAACCATTCGATGTAATAAGGATGTGGATGTGGTCTTGTGGTGAGAGATAGCTTCTCCACCATCTCCATGCTAGCCAAGTTGTTGCAGCTCCCTCCATCTATGATGGCCTTGAATAGAACGTTCCTTCACAACTCCTTTGTATGGAACAAATTATGCCTCTGATTTTGCTCAGCTTGTGTAACCTGCACACTCAAAACACGTTGAGCAACTAAACATTCATACTGTCGGCATCTTGACAGCCATGTATTGCGTCTCATGATCGAATCATCTCCATCGTGTTCTTCATGTGTAATAAGAGCCAAAGTCTCCTCATCATAGTCACTAGCGGACTCATACCCACCATCCTCGGTAACAATCATCACACGCTTAGATGGGCATTCTCTTGCATAATGACCTCCACCCTTGCAGCGTCGACAAATAATATCATGTGTTTGCCTGTTGATGCCATGGATGAAGAAGAGCTCTTTGCAGGCCCAGAAGGTGTGCTCTTGGCAGATAGTGGTGATTGTGCCTGCTTTATTGTATCACGGTTGGAGGTGGCAGCCGACGGAGGTGCCGTGTAGTAGAACATGTGGAAGTAGATGATGCACGTGGTGTCCATGATGAAGGTCGACCTGCGAGAAAAGTTAGTCCGCGCCAATGCACTGCCGATCCTGCACTTCACGTTCTGCTTTACAAGCAAGATGGAATAATCGAGTGATATTATTATAATCCTTGTAGTCTAGAATGGTCTGAATCTCTCTATTTATTCCACCGGAAAACGTGCAAGCATAGCTTCATTCTCCTCAACAATACCACATCTAATCAAGCCAGTTTGTAATTTCCGATAATATTCTTCTACCGAATTTTTTCCTTGTCTTAAGCGCTGCAATTTTTGAAGTAATTCACGTTGATAATTTGGTGGAACCCAACGAGTACGCATAGCAGTTTTCAAAGCAGCCCAAGTAGCTGGAACAGGATATAATCGACAATGTTCAGACCACCAAACACATGCAAAGCTAGTGAAAGCACAAACAAGCAGCAGAGAACACGTCTCTCCTCGGGATATTGTAAACATGTAAATCGTTGTTCAGTTTCTAACTCCCAAGTAAGATATATATCAGGAACATATCTACCCTCAAATGGTGGAATATTCAATTTCAGTTTAGGGAGATGGTCATGATCTCGTACCTGAGGGGGAGCCCGAACATTGCCATTATTTGCATGTGGACGACCTGGTGGTTGTGGTGCTGGTGGTTGCACGTAGTTCTGATTGTCATCAACCTCATCCTCGTAATCTCCCACATAATCATCCTCCTCCACATCAGCAGCAGGAGCCACAGAAGTATCAATAGCAGCACTAGCAGTTTGGCCAGGCTGAAGAGGGACACGGCTCGCTCGGCGGAGGGCCGTTTCCCGACGTGGAGGTAGTCGGTGTTGTTGTTGTTGTTGTTGAAGAGGTGCGGCAGGTGCAGCCGGTGGTGGTGGTGGAAAACGCGAAAGCAATTCAACAAACTTGTTATCGAGCTTTGTTTCAAACGTCTTCTCCATGCCATCTATCTTCTCCATGGCCTCGTCAAATCTGTTTAGCACATCTTGCACCTGTCCACTCATCATTTGCTGAAACTTATCATGAAGCTCCTTGTTCGTCAAGTTCTCCCAGTCAGTCTGGTCGGCTTGTGATCCTGGCATGGTTAGCAGCAATAGAAACACACAAGAATATGATCCTACAGACTACTAATAAGTGGTGGTGGTGGCTGGTGTCACAAATCCGTCAAGCAAATCTCAAATTCTTACCAGTTCTTACCCAGCAGCAGGCGGTGATCGGCAACCGTTGTAGTCAAAACTCTCAAAGCTTGGATAGAGCGATTACCAGGGAGAGTCAAACGCACGATCTAGATGTATGTGGAGCTGGGAGGGCTTTTAATATGGTAGCAAAAAGGGTCAGCAATAATCAATTCAGAGATGCAAAGTTGAATAAACGCTCAACGACGGTAATGTGCTGGTCCTAGGCTAGACTGTGCTAGAGACGCGAGCCTAGAACACTATCAAAATCACGGCGCTGCATGTAAACAAGGGAGGAGCACGCCCTGAATTTTTTTTCTCTTTTTTTTCTTTTTTTTGCACTTTTTCCTCTTTTTTTTTGCTCCGCAACATTTTTTTTCGAAAAAGTCTACAAATGGCCTAAAAACTGCCTAGCTAGAATTTTCCAGACTTAGTTTTTTTTTAAATTGGAACTATTTTTCTTCTGCGGATGGCTCGGATATTGGGGAGTCCTACTCTGTCACGACTCGGAGTATCGCGTGATCTGGAAATCGAGAACAAAGCAACAATTACTGGACTCGGACTAGGACTCGTGGCGGAGATGAATCTGGTGGAAACTCGGACTGGTGGCGGATATTTGCAGGGCGATGGAACACGGACTAGTGATGAATCTGTGATGGAGGTGCACTCGGATTAGCGTGATGGCGGTGGATATGTGGTATATGGTAGCGGCGATGACGGTGTGATAGAGGCAAAGGTGTCCCGTCTTTCGATGAGATGTGGTTTTCGCTTTAGAGGAAGTCGACTTTGACGATCCGACTACGAACGTGCGAGGACGTCGCGCCTTAGCAATCGCTAAACCAACTCCGAGAGGTTATTGACCACGCCGGAGCACGATCAACGACCACGAGGGTCTGCATTTCCTGCGAGCAAGCGAAGAACAAGCAAGAAACTGAGATTGCAATCTGGATATTGCGAATATAAGATGAAAGCTTTATTGATCAAGGTGGGGTTACGTGGCGCCTTTGTGCAGTCGTTGAACACAAGCGAAATCTGCGAAGTTGCAGCTATGGCGAACTTTTAATCTAAACAAAACCCAAGGTCTAAACGGTGCCCTAAGGGCTGTATATATGGAGGAAGAGGGGGGGAATTTCGTGGCCCTTGGTGGAGGGGTCCGAAATCAACCCTAACTCTTGTTTCCCCACACATACGGACTCTAAAAACAACCTATACTTAAGTATTTCGAAATTACATGGGCCTGGCCCACTAATAAGGTGACGCAGCACCTAGAATAGCCTCGGGACGACATTTATGAAGTAGCATCTTGTATATTTCGTCCAAGGCTTCATGCATCCATTATGGTGGCTTCAAAGTCCTGAAATCATCACTTGTAACTCCGTTCTTGTTCCCCTTGCGCATGGCATTATCTCCATGCTTGTTCTTGCTCCAATGTCCATCCTTCTCCAAGCTAGGGCCTTCATTTGTAAGCAAAACAAATGTATCCAATTTAGGCAGCATCATATTCTCATGAACATTAGAATCATTACCAAGAAACGAAAGTACCTGATAATTTAATTGGCGTGCGCGAGCTCTAGTAATTGGTCCAGTATATGTAGCAGGAGGGGCTGTGGGTGTAACAATGGTATTGATGTCCTCATCATCCTCCCCTTCTTGAAATGAAGTCGTCCTCGACGGAAGCTCATATTCCTCACCCAAATAAGGCTTCAAATCTGCAATGTTAAAAGTGGGACTAACCCCAAAATCTGCGGGCAGCTCAAGTTTATATGCATTATCATTTATTTTCTCTAACACCTTAAATGGACCATCAACACGTGGCATTAGCTTTGATTTGCGCAAATTAGGAAACCTATCCTTACGCAAATGTAACCAAACAAGGTCTCCGGTGCAAAGACAACATGTTTTCTACCCTTATCTCCAGCAAGTTTATATTTAGCATTCATACGCTCAATGTTTTCCTTAGTTATCTCATGCATTTTAAAATCAATTCAGCACGTTCTTTAGCATCAAAATTAACCTTCTCCGAAGATGGAAGAGGCAACAAATCAATAGGTGCACGAGGTAGGAAGCCATACACAATTTCAAAAGGGCACATCTTAGTTGTAGAATGCAATGAGCGATTATAAGCAAATTCAATATGAGGCAAGCATTCTTCCCACATTTTCTTATTATTCTTCAAAACAGCCCTAAGCATAGTAGACAATGTTCTATTGACTACTTCAGTTTGTCCATCGGTTTGGGGTGACAAGTAGTACTAAAAGCAGTTTAGTCCCCAACTTAGCCCATAAACATCTCCAAAAGTGGCTAAGAAATTTAGTATCACGATCTGAAACAATAGTATTTGGCACACCATGCAAGCGAATAATTTCACGAAAGAACAAATCAGCAACATTAACAAACATCATCGCTTTTATGACATGGTATAAAGTGTGCCATTTTAGAGAATCTATCCACGACAACAAATATGCTATCCTCCCTTCTTTGTTCGAGGTAAACCTAAAACAAAGTCCATAGATATATCCTCCCAAGGAACACTAGGCACAGCAAAGGCATATATAAACCATGAGGATTGAGTCGTGACTTAGCTTTTTGACATGTAGTGCAGCGAGCAACAAAGCGCTCAACATCCGTCTCATCTTTGGCCAAAAGAAATGTGTAGCAAGTATATCCTCCGTCTTCTTGACGCCAAAGTGTCCCATTAATCCTCCTCCATCGCCTCCTGCAACAACAAAAGACGAACAGAGCTAGCAGGAATGCATAGCTTGTTAGCATGGAACACAAAACCATCATTAATAACGAACTTGTTCCATGTTCTTCCTTCTTTACAATTCTGCATTACATCTTGAAAATCAGCATCATGCACATATTGATCTTTGATGGTCTCCAAACCAAATATTTTGAAGTCAAGTTGTGAAAGCATAGTATAGCGACGAGACAAAGCATCAAGCAATAACATTTTCTTTACCCTTCTTGTGTTTAATGACATAAGGAAAGTCTCAATGAATTCAACCCATTTAGCATGTCTACGATTCAGTTTAGCTTGACTTTTAATATGTTTCAAAGATTCATGATCAGAATGTATAACAAATTCTTTGGGCCATAAATAATGTTGCCATGTCTCTAAAGTCCGAACAAGAGCATATAATTCTTTGTCATAAGTAGAATAGTTCAGACTAGGCCCACTCAATTTTTCAGAAAAGTATGCAACAGGTGTTTCCATCTTGTAATAACACACCTCCTAATCCAATTCCACTAGCATCACATTCAAGCTCAAAAGTTTTATTAAAGTCGGGAAGTTGGAGTAAAGGAGCATGTGTCAACTTATCTTTCAATACCGTGAAAGCTTCTTCTGTGCGGTACCCCAAACAAAAGGCACATCCTTCTTTGTAAGCTCATTGAGAGGTGCAGCAATGGTGCTAAAGTCTCTCACAAAGCGCCTATAGAAACCAGCGAGTCCAAGAAAACTCCTCACTTGTGTGACCGTTTTGGGCTGCGGCCAACTCTCAATAGCTTCAATCTTGGCTTTATCAACTTCAATTCCTGTGGAGTAACAACATAGCCAAGAAAAGATACTAAATTCGGTGCAAAAGGTGCACTTCCCAAGGTTACCAAACAAACATGCATCACGTAGAGCATTAAAAACAACACGTAAATGTTCCAAATGTTCTTCCAAAGATTTGCTATAAATCAGTATATCATCAAAGTAAACTACCACAAATCGTCCAATGAAAGCACGTAAAACTTCGTTCATTAATCTCATGAAAGTACTAGGTGCATTAGTTAACCCAAAAGGCATGACTAACCACTCATATAATCCAAACTTAGTTTTAAATGCTGTTTTCCATTCATCTCCCAATTTCATACGAATTTGATGGTATCCACTACATAAATCAACTTTGGAGAATATTGTAGAGCCACTCAATTCATCAAGCATATCATCTAGCCTAGGAATAGGATGGCGATAACGAATAGTAATATTATTAATGCCTCTACAATCAACACACATACATGACGTACCATCCTTTTTAGGCACTAGTATAATAGGAACAGCACAAGGACTAAGAGATTCGCGTATATAACCTTTGTCGAGCAGCTCCTGTACTTGACGCATAATCTCCTTCGTCTCCTCTGGATTGGTACGATATGGTGCGCGGTTGGGTAGCGATGCACCGGAATTAAGTCAATTTGATGCTCAATTCCTCGAATAGGTGGTAATCCGGTGGCACGTCTTGTGGGAAGGCGTGGCGAACTCTGCAAAATGTTAGTGACAGCGAGGGGCAAAGAGGAAGGCACGTCCTCGAATGAAAATAATGCCTCTTTGCACACAAAAGCATAGCAAACAGATTTGCTAGAATCTAGCTCATCAATATCAGATTTGGTGGCAAATAAACATGCACTTTTCAGTTTAATTTGAAGCAACATTAGATGGTTTATTATTAGGCTTCATTTGTTGCTCAAATTCTTTTGCCACAATCTGATTTTCACTCTTATTTTCTCCTGTTTTGCTTTATTAGCTCTATTAATATCATCTTTCAAAATGGAATCAGAGTCATAGGAAGCAAAGTAATATTTTTATCCTTGTGAACAAGAGTATCTGATTGTTTCTACCATGGTGTACAGAAATTTTATCAAATTGCCATGGTCTACCAAGTAATAAGGAACATGCTTGCATAGGTACCACATCACAATCAACATAATCAGCATATGTAGAGATACTAAAATGCACACGAACAGTCGTGTTACCTTAACCTTGCCGCTGTTGTTGAACCATTGGATGTAGTAAGGATGTGGATGTGGTCTTGTGGTGAGAGAAAGCTTCTCCACCATATCCATGCTAGCCAAGTTGTTGCAGCTCCCTCCATCTATGATGACTTGAATAGAACGTTCCTTCACAACTCCCTTTGTATGGAACAAGTTATGCCTCTGATTTTGCTCACTTGTGTAACCTGCACACTCAAAACACGTTGAGCAACTAAACATTCATACCTGTCGGCATCTTGACAGCCATGTATTGCGTCTCGGGATCAGAATCATCTCCACCGTGTTCTTCATGTGTAATAAGAGCCAAAGTCTCTTCATCATAGTCACTAGCGACTCATACCCACCATCCTCGGTAGCAATCATCACACGCTGAGATTGGCATTCTCTCATAAAATGTCCTCTTCCCTTACAACGACGACAAATAATATCACTTGTGTGCCTGTTGGCGCCATGGAAGAAGAAGAGCTCTGTAGGCCCAGAGGTGTACTCTTGGCGAGATAGTGGTGGTTGTGCACCTTTCTTGTATCACGGTTGGAGGTGGCAGCCGACGGAGGTGCCGGTGTAGTAGAGCGTGTGGAAGTAGATGATGCGTGGTGTCCATGATGAAGGTCGACCTGCAGAAAAGTTAGTCCGCGCCAAGGCACATCGATCCTGCACTTCACGTTCAGCTTTACAAGCAAGATGGAATAATCGAGTGATATTATTATAATCCTTGTAGTCTAGAATGGTCTGAATCTCTCTATTTAATCCACCCGTAAAAGCGTGCAAGCATAGCTTCATTCTCCTCAACAATACCACATCTAATCAAGCCAGTTTGTAATTCCCGATAATATTCTTCTACGAATTTTTCCTTGTCTTAAGCGCTGCAATTTTGAAGTAATTCACGCTGATAATATGGTGGAACCCAACGAGTACGCATAGCAGTTTTCAAAGCAGCCCAAGTAGCTGGAACAGGATATAATCTACAATGTTGAGACCACCAAACACATGCAAAGCTAGTGAAAGCACAAACAAGCAGCAGAACACGTCTCTCCTCGGGATATTGTAAACATGTAAATCGTTGTTCAGTTTCTAATTCCCAAGTAAGATATATATCAGGAACATATCTACCCTCAAATGGTGGAATATTCAATTTCAGTTTAGGGAGATGGTCATGATCTCGTACCTGAAGGGGAGCCCGAACATTGCCATTATTTGCATGTGGGCGACCTGGTGGTTGTGGTGCTGGTGGTTGCACGTAGTTCTGATGTTGATCAACCTCATCCTCGTAAGCTCTCACATAATCATCCTCCCCACCGCAGCAGCAGGAGCCACGAAGTATCAACAGCAGCACCAGCAGCTTGGCGGTGAAGAGGGACACGGAAGCTCGGCGGAGGGCTGTTTCGCGATGTGGAGGTAGCCCGTGTTGTTGTAGTAGAGGTGCGTTAGGTGCAGCCGGTGGTGGTGGTGGTAGACGCAGCGAGCAATTCATTAAACTTGTTATCGAGCTTTGTTTGACGCCTTCTCAATGCCATCTATCTTCTCCATGGCCTCTTCAAATCTATTTAGCACATCGTCCACCTGCCCACTCATCATTTGTTGAAACTTATCATGTAGCGCTTTGTTTGTCATGTTCTCCCGGTCGGTCTAAATCGACTTGTGATCCTGCCATGGTTAGCAGCAATAGAAACACACAAGAATATGATTGACGGACTACTAGGAAGTGGTGGTGGTGGTGTGGTGGACGATCACAAATCCGTCAGCAAATCTCAAATTCTTACCAGTTCTTACCCAAAGAAGGCGGTGATCGGCAACCGATGTAGTCAAAACTCTCAAAGCTTGGATAGAGCGATTACGGGGAGAGTCAAGCATACGATGTAGATGTATGTGGAGCTGGGAAGGCTTATAATATGGTAGCAAAAAAGGTTAGCAATAATCAATTCAGAGATGCAAAGTTGAATAAGCGCTCAACGACGATCTTGTCTTTGGTCCTAGGCTAGACCGTGCTAGAGACGCGAGCCTAGAACACTAACAAAATCACGGCGCTGCTGCGTAAACAAGGGAAAAGCACACTCTGGATTTTTTTTCGCTCTTTTTTTTTGCTTTTTTGCTGCTCTTTTTTTTTTTGCGAAAAATCACTATAATGGCGAGTGTCTCAAAACTCTTCCGAGGTCAAACTGAAAGGATGGGCACGAAATTTTTCGACCAAAATTTTTTTTTTTTATTTGCCGGACCCAAAAGCTGAAACGGGTCAAAAAACTTTCTATAACGGCGATTGTCTCAATACACTTAGAAACACTTAAAACAGGATAGCGAAAATTTTTCGACAAGTGCGTTTTGAAAAATTTTGGGCCTAAACGGAGGGTGGTTTCGGACTTTTTTTTTCGAAACCTACTCCGCAAGGAAACACGAATCGGAAAACTAGATGGATCTCAAAACAACCCTAATATGCAAGGAACTCGGATTGGATATATGGTGGTGGTATATGGCAGCGGTGGTGGTAGCGGTGGTAGTATATGGATATGGATCGGTGGTGGTATACGGACACGGATTGGTGGTGGTCTATGGATACGGATTCGGAGTGGTGGTGGTAGGTGGCGGGCGATGATGATGGTGCGGTGGCGGCGTGACAACTTATGACCAGAACTCGAAACTCTAAAAGACTAGACGCTAAGACCAGCAACTAGACACGACGATGCAACCGCAAATTCAACAAAGCAAAACCCTAAAAAGATTATGCAAAGGCTCAGATTGGTTCGGATATGATGAACTAACCCTAATTTTTTTTTGTGGCTTTTTCATGGACTTTAGGTATGAAGAACAGACTCGATCTAAACTACGAAAAACTGTAAAATCTCACCGAGCAACCTGGCTCTGATACCACTTGATAGAGGCAAAGGTGTCCCGTCTTTCGATGAGATGTGGTTTTCGCTTTAGAGGAAGTCGACTTTGACGATCCGACTACTGAGCGTGCGAGGACGTCGCGCCTTAGCAATCGCTAAACCAACTCCGAGAGGTTATTGACCACGCCGAGCACGATCAACGACCACGAGTGCATTTCCTGCGAGCAAGCGAAGAACAAGCAAGAAACTGAGATTGCAATCTGGATATTGCGAATATAAGATGAAATCTTTATTGATCAAGGTGGGGTTACTGTGGCGCCTTTGTGCAGTCGTTGAACACAAGCGAAATGCGCGAAGTTGCAGCTATGGCGAACTTTTAATCTAAACAAAACCCAAGGTCTAAGCGGTGCCCTAAGGGCTGTATATATGGAGGAAGAGGGGGAATTTCGTGGCCCTTGGTGGAGGGGTCCGAAATCAACCCTAACTCTTGTTCCCCACACATACGGACTCTAAAACAGCCTATAATTAAGTATTTCGAAATTACATGGGCCTGGCCCACTAATAAGGTGACGCAGCACCTAGAATAGCCTCGGGATGACATTTATGAAGTAGCATCTTGTATATTTCGTCCAAGGCTTCATGCATCCATTATGGTGGCTTCAAAGTCCTGAAATCATCACTTGTAACTCCGTTCTTGTTCCCCTTAGCATGGCATTATCTCCATGCTTGTTCTTGCTCCAATGTCCATCCTTCTCCAAGCTAGGGCCTTCATTTGTAAGCAAAACAAATGTATCCAATTTAGGCAGCATCATATTCTCATGAACATTAGAATCATTACCAAGAAACGAAAGTACCTGATAATTTAATTGGCGTGCGCGAGCTCTAGTAATTGGTCCAGTATATGTAGCAGTAGGGGCTGTGGGTGTAACAATGGTATTGATGTCCTCATCACGGTGGTGGTATATGGCAGCGGTGATGACGATAGTGGTATATGGCAGCGGTGATGATGATGATGCGGTGGTAATATATGGCAGCGGCGACTTGACAACCTGTGAACAGAACTCGAAACTCTAAAGGACTAGACGCTAAGACCAGCAACTTGACACGATGATGCAACCGCAAATTCAATAAAGCAAATACAGAAAAGATTATGCAAAGGCTCAGATTGGTTCGGATAGGATGAACTAACCCTAATTTTTTTGGCTTTTTCGTGGACTGTAGGTATGAAAAACAGACTCGATCTAAACTATGAAAAACTGTAAAATCTCACCGAGCAACCTGAAAATCTGATACCACTTGATAAAGGCAAAGGTGTCCCGTCTTTCGATGAGATGATGGATATCGATTTGGTGGAAATCGACTTTGACGATCCGACTACGAACGTGCGAGGACGTCGCGCCTTAGCAACGCTAAACCAACTCCGAGAGGTTATTGACCACGCCGGAGCACGATCAACCTGACCACGAGGGTCTGTTTCCCACGAGCAAATGAAGAACAAGCAAGAAACTGAGATTGCAATCTGGATATTGCGAATATAAGATAAAAGGTTTATTGATCAAGGTGGGGTTCTGTGACGCCTTTGTCTGGTCGTTGAACACAAACGAAGTACGCGAAGTTGCAGCTATGGCGAACTTTTAATCTAAACAAAACCCAAAGTCTAAACGGTGCCCTAAGGGCTGTATATATGGAGGAAGAGGGGGGAATTTCGTGGCCCTTGGCGAAGGGGTCCGAAACCAACCCTATCTCTTGTTTCCCCACACATACAGACTCTAAAAACAGCCTATACTTATGTATTTCGAAATTACATGGGCCTTGCCCAATAATAAGGTGACACAGCACCTAGAATAGCCTCTGGACGAAATTTATGAAGTGGCATCTTGTATATTTCGTCCAATGCTTCATTCACGCCTTATGGTGGCTTCAAAGTCCTGAAATCATCACTTGTAACTCCGTTCTTGTTCCCCTTGCGTATGCCATCATCTCCATGCTTGTTCTTGATCCAATGTTCATCCTTCTCCAAGCTAGGCCCTTCATTCATAAGCAAAACAAATGTATCCAATTTAGGCAGCATTATACTCTCATGAACATTAGAATCATTACCAAGAAACGAAAGTACCTGGTAATTTAATTGGCGTGCGCGAGCTCTAGTAATTGGTCCAGTATGTATAGCAGCAGGGGCTGTGGGTGTAACAGTGGTATTGATGTCCTCATCATCGCCTCTCAAGGATTTGTTCCCACCATATGAGCACATAGTCTTGGAACTCAAGTGATGCCATAGCGATTTTCTTCTCTTCCTCATAGTTGTGCAAACGAAAGATTTTGTCGACCTTCAATGCCCATGAAAGATATTCTTCGGGGTCATTGCTTCCATTGAATTTGGGCATGGTGAATTTGAGCTTTCCATATCGTTGCTCTTCATTTTGTTGTGGTCGAGGATGATGACGTCCATGTCGTTGAGGATTAACAATCTCATGTTGCTCTTGGCGAGGAGGGTCGTTTTCCTCATGTTGCTCTTGTCTTGGTGGATTTCCATTGTCTTCATGTGCTTGATGAACTTGAGGTTCTTGGTGAGCATGTGGTGGAGCTTGTCGAGCTTGTTGTGGGGCTTGTCAATGCACACGTGCTTGGTAGAGCCTTTCTTGGACTTCCTCGCGGAGCACTTCTTGATATTCACGAGCTTGGTGTCCTCGGTCGGCAACGGCTCTACTTGAGTCGCGAAGTGCACGTTGTGCCTCAAGTGCTTGAGCTTCCCGTAGTTGTTGTTCTCGATGTTGCGCCTGCGTCTTGTGCATCTTGATGTTGTCGCGCTCGCTCTTTTTGTTCTTGTTGTCGTTGGCGTTGCCGTGCTTGTGCTTGCGCAAATGTAGCTTGGTTTTGACGATGTGGATGCTCTTGAGAGTCGGTGTCGTGTAGAGGATTGCGGTTTGCTTGACGGTCTTGACGTGCGGCACGACGAAGAGTGTTCGAAGTAGGTGTACTTGAGTCGTAGAAGGTGTCGTCAAAGTGTCGTCTCGAGCGGCTCCGTCTTGAGGATGAAGAAGGGGAATGATGCCGGTTCCTCATCAAGGCGCGGATCTCATCCATTCTTGCATCATTCTCTTGCTTGTGAGCGTCGAACTTGTTGTCGAAGTAGTCTCTTGTACGTTGCTCGGAGAGTCGCAAGTCGGTGGCGAGGTTGTCGATGCAGTCGCTCATTGCTTGTTGCTCTTGGTGCAACGCTCGTTGTGCACCAAAGAGGTGGCTCTTGGTGACGTATGATGACATGTCGTCGTCTTGCTGGAGGAAGAGTGGGTTGGTAGAAGTACTTGGTCTATCCATCATTCCAAGCAAAATTGTGAGTGGTAGAAGGAGAAGAACTTATACCAATGTACCTTTGACCGAAGTTGATGATGAATCAAGTGATGTAGGGCGGAACCCTAGGGGCCGATCTTTCACGTTTGGAGAGGATCCCTACGAGGAACACGAAGAACGAGCAGAAGAGCACGAGGGAAATCACGGGGGAAAACACAAAAGAACCACTCAAACCAACAAGATTCGATTACACATGCGCTAGATCGATGAACACAAAGAGAGATACACGATCCACGATCAACAAAGGATGATACAAGAGGTAACCGATTCTTCTCCGCGAGGAGGTCTTGATTGTCTTCCCTTGAAGGGGTCTTGAATCCGCTTGGGGGATCTTCTCCGAAGAGGTCGTGAGCTCCGAGGAGAAGTAACCAAGTGGATGAGCAAGGCTCTCACACAAAATATGAGCTAAACCATTGCTAACCCTAACTAGGAGGAGGGGTGGTCTATTTATAGTCTAAGCCGCGAAGGGGTAAGTGGGAAAGGGTTACATGGGCTTCGGCCCGAGTCTTTGCATGCAGGCAGGCCGGAAGTTCCGGGCAGGTTCCGGCCGGGTTCCGGGCTATCTAGAGAGTTGGCGCGCTCGGAGCTGGTCCGGACTCCGGGGGCCGGAGGTTCCGGGCAGGCCGGAAGGTCCGGGGGCCGGAAGTTCCGGGCAGAGGCCGGAAGGTCCGGGCTTTCCAGAAGCTTGTCCCTGCTTCTTCTTCCTTCTCCTCTTCCATGCTTGGCCTTGGTCCTTGGATCCTCCATGGTCGTCTCGGTTGTACCTGAGTGTATGCAAGGTCCATGCTTGAGGTAGTAGCAATGTCTCATATGTGGAAAGTGACGGTTCGAAGAGGAGTGAGTTCACCTTGTGCCCAATGGCGTATGGTCGAGGTCTCTTCATATGTCCTCTTGGGGCTTGGAGAGTAGTCGGAGTGTACATGGGGATGAACGTTGGATGCTCCGCATCATCTCCCCTCCCTTGGGAAAGATCCAACCTCGGATCGTGATCCTCATCACCATGAAAACGGTTGTCGTGGACGAACTTGTAGTTGGACGAAGTTGAAGACATTGCGCAATCCAAGTACTCCAAGGTGTCTCCGGTATGTGGTACATGCAAAATGAGCAAACACAAAGTACACTTGGAAATACAATGGTTAGCGCACACAAAGTGTCCATCATGTAAGAATGAGTCCGTGCAACAAGTTTGTTTGTGACAAAGCACATGAATCTTATCAAGATGATATAGAATGATGTGCGAAGCATTCATGGGAGCAAAAGCATTCATTGTGCACACAAATGTGTTGTGAATATGATCAAGGCAACCACGGTGCAAAATGATGTCATAGTGAGACGGTTTATCAATAGCATGAATATGGCAATGGATGCTCAATATGATTATGTTATCATGCAATTGATGGTAGGCAATGTGATCATTATGTATGAATATGCCATCAAGAAAGATCATAACAAATTTGCTAAGGAAATGCACAAGCTCATATATCATGGATGACATAGAAATACAAGATGCACCAAGGCAATCATAATGCAAGTCAATCCATGTATAAAGTGCAAACTTGTTATGGGAGTTGTTGTACCATGGCTCAATGTCGTGGTAGAAATGGTGGTCCGTTGGTGAATCCACTAAGTCCGAGCACTCCTCAACTTGAAGGTCCATAGGGTCCATCTCCAATGCCGGTCCTCCATCCAATAGATGTATCATGTAGACAACAAGAAGGAAACAACAATAAAAGAATGGCCCATCCAATATGCGTACTTGAGGATGGCTCAAAGGGAAGGAGGTCACCTTTAGGAGTTTCTCAAGGATGATGGAGTTACGCATCTTGTATGCCTTCACATAACCAATATGTCTCATGATGGTATCGCCTTGTGAATCCTTCAAAATGAACGAACATGACAAACACTCGGAAAAACAAATGAGGTTAGCGTAAATGCAAAACCTAACATTCGTGTGGTAAGATATCCAACAAGTGTATGCATCATGCTCATCATAAGAAAGAACAAGGGAGCATTTCATAGTATGGAGGCATATGATGCGAGAACAACCAAATATAATAGGCTCAGTCAAACAAGCATGCATCACAAGTAAGGTGTCAAAGTCTCTAAGATCAATAAGCATAGTATGGTTGCACTCAATACAAGTGGATATGAAAGAGGCAACTAATGGACACAAGAGAGATCAAGATATATCATGTGAGAGGCATGAGCATATATGTCATCAACCCAAGAAAGCAAGTAATAGTGGAACATGGGTGATGCAACATAGCAAGCAATCATAGCGATCAAGTCAAGCAAGCTAGTAGTGCGAAGATGCAACATACTAGAAGGAATCATGGCAATCATGTCATGTGTGCAAATAGTGGGCTTATATAATGCACATGACATTCCACAATCATAAAGGCAAGATATGAGCAAATAGCATCAATAGCATGGGGCACATGATAAACATGGCAATAGCAACAAGGATCTCCACCGAGCATGCAAATACACATAGGAGTAGCATAATGGTGAATCATGGGTAGATGCAAGCAAGGGTCAAAATTGCATGGCAAAGGTATAGAAGCAAGCATAGGATGCAAAGTGAACACGAGAAAATGAGCATGAAGCGACAAGTGATATATAGCCCATAGCCGTGTGAGAGACAAGTAAAAGAGATGCGCGTAGTCCTTGCGCAAAAGGAATGGTGGGAATGAAAGTCCACGGGATCCCAAGTCATCATTCCTCTCAAGAGCTCGTTTCGTCAACTCATGGGATTGAGAAGTTGACGAGTGTATGTGGGTACCTATACAAAACAAAGACAAAGGGAAAATTGTGTGTGTGTGATAGATGTACACATCATCCATCATGATGCATACGTGCATGTGTTGGTTAGAACCAAATGTCCAATGCTCAAATAAATGAGATGCGTGATATAGAAACATGTCATCCATCATGATAGGTTTGTTATTATGTATGGCATAATGGAGACTCAAAGGATGTAATGCATCATGAGAAATATCTAGAGCATTGTTATTCATGGAATGCATATGGTGCAAGCAATCATGGAAATCATGCAAAGGATGGGATGAATCAAAATCTCCAAACATGTATGAAGAAACTATGGGGTTGTCCTCATGAGCATTAATGGAAAGATCATATGGAGAATATTGACAACATCCAAAACAATGCATATTTGGGACAATGTGATCATGGCATGGTATAGTAGATGAATTGCGCAAATCATGTAAAGGAAGCATGGCAATATCATCACATGAAAAACAAAAGCCAATGACCATCATCTCGTCATCTATGCCATAAGTGCAAATGGGATTGAATTTAATGGGGCATGCATAGTTACTATGTTGAGATTGTAATGATGCAATATGGGAGATGTCACTCATAGCATATGACAAGTTCAATGGATTGTCAAACATGATGTGACCAATAGAATTTTCACATGATATCCTATGAAGCATAGCATCACAACTAGGCAACTCAACATGCTCATCATCATATTCCTCGTAAATGGGTAAGTCAAGGCATGAAGAAGTCTCACTAGCATGAAGCATGGGAATAGGTGGGTCTACATCATGGGAGAAATCGATGTCAAGAGAGTCCACTAGTGGGACAAGAGAAGCACCATCACCTATGTTACCTTTGGAGCATCGCTCATGTGTTGTAGGTGAGGTGTTGAAGATCATCTCGTTGTCATCTTCATCTTGATGGAACCATGTGGGGGGTGCATCATCATCCACCATGACCATCGTTTTTCCCATTGGAGGGATGTACTCGTCGAGAGTAGGCATGTCGTCATGTAGGAGACCAAGCACCAAAGAAGAAAACACACTAGGAGTAGAGGTTAAGTCGTTACAAATCAAAGTGGCCTCACATGCCGTCTCAACTATCTCACTCGCTAAGTGTTGTGGCTCACTCACTCCGTCAAGGATGCTCGCACTCATATGGTTGGTGGAGTCACTCAAATGGCGCTCAACCTCACATAGGATGTGTGGCATGCTCTCATGTGTGGGGCTAGTGGTGGTCACACTCATCCGCTCAAAGGGAATGCTCTCAATGTCACATATGGTGGAGTCACTCATCTCTCTCATGGGATGGTGGCTCTCCTCACATGACAAATGGGGCATCTCGACATATGTGTGTGTCGGAGAGATGTTGGTGCAAATGTCTCCATGCTCAATTCCTATCGCCGTGGTCGAAGGGGATGGCCCTTGCTCGACCTTCTTGTCACCTTCTTGGTGTGGGAGGCCCATATGATGTGGCACCTCGTAGCTCGTCTCCATGACCGAAGGTGATGAGGACATGACTACCTTGGATACGACCAAAAATATTGCATACATGTATATTTATGAGGTGATTTCTAATGCAAACTATGCAATAATTTATTTATGTCATCCAGGACAAAAATACTTCACAAACTTTTATGCCATGTCTAATTGCAGGTGTATGGGACATTTGTACAGTCCACATATGAAGATAAGGGAGAAAGAGGAATTTACTTGGTGTTCAAAAAGTTCTCTCACGTCATTTTTGGCCCAAGAGAAGATAGAGTCCAAGTCTCTCACGTTCTGGACTCAGATTCGGACTGCACAGACATACCTGACTCAAAACCTCAATAACTTTTTCATCCGAACTCCAAATTGATTGATTCTTTTTTTGTTGGAAAATAGATTTCGTGCACTTTCCAACCCAATTGGATTCACCTCTAAATTCATCCGGAGCGTTGAGTTATGGACGAAACAATCTGATGCTGTAGCAGAATCCGAGTCAAACTACAGGTCCAATGGTGTTACGTCACCTCCACTTGGGCCCATTGGCCTTGTACGACCTAGGGTTAGTTTAGGCTGCCTTGGGACGTCCTCCCACCTCCTTGGCCGCCACTCCTTGCTCCTATATAAGTAGATCCATCTAGTAGCTTTTCCCTTGGGTTTTGTTTAGATTAAAAGTTCGCCATAGCTGCAACTTCGCGTACTTCGTTTGTGTTCAACGACCAGACCAAGGCGTCACAGAACCCCACCTTCATTAATAAAGCTTTCCTCTTATATTCGCAATATCCAGATTGCAATCTTAGTTTCTTGCTTGTTCTTCGTTTGCTCGCAGGAAACAGGCCCTCGTGGTCAGGTTGATCGTGCTCCGGCGTGGTCAATAACCCTCGGAAGTTGGTTTAGCGATTGCTAAGGCGCGACGTCTCGCACGTTCGTAGTTGGATCGTCAAGGTCGACTCCCACAGAAAACGATAGCCACCATCTCATCGAAACATCGGGACACCTTTGCCTTTATCAGAAGGGAGTTTCCCATGCTCGACCATCTTCCTTGGGGGGCTTCCGAAGATGGAAGTGTCACCCTCGCTCGTAGGTAGTCGCCTTGGACTTGATGAAGTCGATGTAGGCGTACACGTGGGAAGTAGGCGAAGATGCCGTATGTCCAAAGGCGAAGATGCCTTGAGAACACTTGGCGAAGATGCCGAAGTGGTTGGTGTAGTAGCCGTAGCATTCTCGTGGTGGTGCTTGTCTCGCGGTCTTCTTTTGTGCTCATGAAGTTTGGACTTGGCGTGAAGTTGGGCTTGTTCGGACTTATACGTTTGCGCTTGTGGAGCATCTTCATGTTGATGGTGTCGTTGTCGCACTTGAGCTCGATGGCGTTCGTCATCGTGCACATTTTGCTTGGAGGTGACTTGCCCTTCATGACGATGTGGATCACGAACGTGATGGTTGTCGCCATGTAGATGTGGACGAGGACGATTTGCACTTGCATCGTTTCCACGCTCCGAAGGCTTGTGTCTTGAATGTCGCCGCCTTGAGGATGACGAAGGGGAAGAAGACTTGATCAATGCTCTAATATCCTCCATCCTTGCATATTGCTCCTCTTTATGTGCGGAAAGCTTGTTGTCGATGTAGTCCCTTTTCCTTGCTTCGGAGAGATGAATGTCGATGGAGAGGTTCTCGATGCGCTCTTGCAATCTTGATTGTGCGCCTTGCATTTGTCGTTGTAGATCGAAGATTGACACTTTGTTGATGTAGTTGTTCACGCCGTCGTCGTTGTCGAAGACCGGAGAGGAAATGCCTTGCCTATCCATGACAAGACTCGAGCAACTATGAGTGGGAGAAAGAGAAGAACTTGACCAAATGTACCTTGACCGATGTTGAAAATGGATCAATGATCACTCAATGTGTAACAAGGAAACAACACAATTGGTACCAATTCTTGTCGGTTTCTCACACCTACACAAGTAAAAGCTTATGGTTGAGCTCGGTGAGGATAGTGGCACAAAAATTTGATGCAAAATGTTAGCAAGATTCAATAATGATGAAAGATATTCATAAATTCGCAAGTGAAACAAGTAGACCAATAGCAATGAATGGCACACGGAAACGCACACACGGATAGATAAATGGGGCCGTGCAACCAAGGAATGAGCTCAAAATGTGGAATCCACCAAAACACTCGTGTTGCACAACTCAAGAGAGACGCTAGCACGATTGCTCAATAGGCGGATACGACACTTGTGCACAACCTATAAGATGCAAAATGGATAAGGTTTGTATTCCAAGTATGCTATGTATGTATGGTTCCTGGTGTGTCTCTCAAGATGATCCAAGATGATCGGATATGACAATCTTATATGCAATGTGGTATGATGCTATGGCACTTGCTTAAAAGCTCTTTGCTCTCTCTTTTTCTTTGCTTAAAAGCTTATTCTTTTTTTTGTATGGCCACTTTTGCACAATGCACAAACCAAGATAGCAATTTTGTATATGCGGGAACAAACTTTTGGCACACGAGGTGAT
Organism: Aegilops longissima; assembly: GCA_021605205.1. Taxonomy (NCBI): domain Eukaryota; kingdom Viridiplantae; phylum Streptophyta; class Magnoliopsida; order Poales; family Poaceae; genus Aegilops; species Aegilops longissima. The sequence goes on from CM038679.1 coordinate 262,082,553, forward strand.
ATGATACCAATATGATATGGTATGAATGCTATGGTAAGTATGATCACTAATGTGCACAAGTAACATTGTCGGCAATACTCAAATGGCTAGTCTCGATAGGCAAGTGACGCAAAATGGGCTAGGGGTTATCAATGCAATTGCAAGGGGAATATACAACGATGTCGTCGAGGTTACCGTCCGGTTCGATGATGAGTGGCGGTGTTCTTGATGTAGATAGCAAGATGATGGAGACTCGTCCCTAAGTAGCCGAAACACCTTAGGAAACAGAAAAACCACAACTCAAAATCTCAAGGACAAATGGTGGTAGCGAGAATGCGGTGGTGGTTGCGGAAGTATTGGTGGAAACCTGAGTAGCCGAAGTTGACCGGGTTATGGTGGTGGAAACGTATGATGGGCTATACACGGTGTCAGAGTTGAAGTTGCCGTCCCTAAGTAGCCGAAACACCTTAGGAGACACAACTCTCAACACAACAAAATTGGGTTAAGTTTGGGTGGCGAAAGTGTATGGTGGGCAAGCCTATGCGGAAGTTATGGTGGTGGTTGATGAAGAAGCAACCGTCCCTAAGTATCCTAAACACCTTAGGAGACTCAAGTCAGTACTCAAACAACCTCAAATGATATGGGGATCAAAATGGGTTAGGTTGCGGAAGGCTATGGTGGTATTGCAGATGATGTTGTGGAAGCCCTAGGCAAAGATGCCAAAGTTCCAAAAATTTGATGGTGTCAAAATGTGGTGAAACCAAGGTGAAGACCTCGGGCACGTTGATAGCTTCAAAACGAGCCAAAGAACACTCAAATCGGAGTTCGGAGTGAAAAGTTATGATGAAAACGGTGAAGAAGGCTGATGCTGAAATCCCGTGCAATGTTTCGGGTTAGGGCCGGAAGTTCCGGGCTCCGGAAGTTCCGGGAGGTGGCCGGAAGTTCCGGGGGTCGCGGAAAAAGTGCGGGGGTCAGGGGGATTTTTGGGGTATACTTTCTGTTTAGCCCGGAAGTTCCGGGGCTAGGACGGAAGTTCCGGGGGACGGAAGTTCCAGGGGAGTCCGGAAGTTCCGGGGTCGTGGAATTTCTTCCGGGACGAACCCTAAATTCCAGATCTGAGAACGGGGGCGGAAAAACTCGATTTCCAAGGTAAAAATTAGGGAGATTTCATGGATGGAAAGGGGGGAGATGATGGGGGAAAGCTAGATCCACTTGAAACACAACGAATCCATGGATCAAAATCAACAAAACATCATCCAACCCAACAAATCACAAAAAAAAATTGGGGCTATTTTTGGTGGGGATTTTCGAATTTAGGACGAAATCAACAAAATCAAGCTAGAAAACAAAGGGTAGGGGCTCCAAAAACGTGATCAACGTGGCTCATGATACCAAGATGATGTAGGGCGGGACCCTAGGGGCCAATCTTTTACGTTTGGAGAGGATCCCTACGAGGAACACGAAGAACAAGCGGAAGAGCACGAGGGAAATCACGGGGGAAAACACAAAAGAACCACTCAAACCAACAAGATTCGATTACACATGCGCTAGATCGGTGAACACAAAGAGAGATACACGATCCACGATCAACAAAGGACGATACAAGAGGTAACCGATTCTTCTCCGTGAGGAGGTCTTGATTGTCTTCCCTTGAAGGGGTCTTGAATCCGCTTGGGGGATCTTCTCCGAAGAGGTCTTGAGCTCTGAGGAGAAGTAACCAAGTGGATGAGCAAGGCTCTCACACAAAATATGAGCTAAACCATTGCTAACCCTAACTAGGAGGAGGGGGTGGTCTATTTATAGTCTAAGCCACGAAGGGGTAAGTGGGAAAGGGTTACATGGGCTTCGGCCCGAATCTTTGCACGCAAGCAGGCCGGAAGTTCCGGGCAGGGCTGGAAGTTCCGGGCAGGTTCCGGCTGGTTTCCGGGCTATCCAGAGAGTTGGCGCGCTCGGGGCTGGTCTGGACTCCGGGGGCCGGAGGTTCCGGGAAGGCCGGAAGGTCCGGGGGCCGGAAGGTCCGGGCTTTCCAGAAGCTTGTCCCTGCTTCTTATTCCTTGTACTCTTCCATGCTTGGCCTTGGTCCTTGGATCCTCCATGGTCGTCTCGGTTGTACCTGAGTGTATGCAAGGTCCATGCATGAGGTAGTAGCCATGTCTCATATGTGGAAAGTGACGGTTCGAAGAGGAGTGAGTTCACCTTGTGCCCAGTGGTGTATGGTTGAGGTCTCTTCATATGTCCTCTTGGGGCTTGGAGAGTAGTCGGAGTGTACATGGGGATGAACGTGGGATGCTCTGCATCATCAAGTTCACTCAAATGCGGACAATGAAATAGCACTATTGGTACCAATCCTTGTCGGTTCTCACACCTACACAAATGATAGAGGCAAAGGTGTCCCGTCTTTCGATGAGATGTGGTTTTCGCTTTGGAGGAAGTCGACTTTGACGATCCGACTACGAACGTGCGAGGACGTCGCGCCTTAGCAATCGCTAAACCAACTCCGAGAGGTTATTGACCACACCGGAGCACGATCAACCTGACCACGAGGGTCTGTTTCCTGCGAGCAAACGAAGAACAAGCAAGAAACTGAGATTGCAATCTGGATATTGCGAATATAAGATGGAAGCTTTATTGATCAAGGTGGGGTTCTGTGACGCCTTTGTGCGGTCGTTGAACACAAACGAAAGCTGCGAAGTTGCAGCTATGGCGAACTTTTAATCTAAACAAAACCCAAGGTCTAAACGGTGCCCTAAGGGCTGTATATATGGAGGAAGAGGGGGGGAATTTCGTGGCCCTTGGTGGAGGGGTCCGAAATCAACCCTAACTCTTGTTTCCCCACACATACGGACTCTAAAACAGCCTATACTTAAGTATTTCGAAATTACATGGGCCTGGCCCACTAATAAGGTGACGAGCACCTAGAATAGCCTCGGGACGACATTTATGAAGTAGCATCTTGTATATTTCGTCCAAGGCTTCATGCACCCATTAGGGTGGCTTCAAAGTCCTGAAATCATCACTTGTAACTCCGTTTGTTCCCCTTGCATGGCATTATCTCCATGCTTGTTCTTGCTCCAATGTCCATCCTTCTCCAAGCTAGGGCCTTCATTTGTAAGCAAAACAAATGTATCCAATTTAGGCAGCATCATATTCTCATGAACATTAGAATCATTACCAAGAAACGAAAGTACCTGATAATTTAATTGGCGTGCGCGAGCTCTAGTAATTGGTCCAGTATATGTAGCAGTAGGGGCTGTGGGTGTAACAATGGTATTGATGTCCTCATCAACAAATAAAAGCTTATGGTGGAGCTTGGTGAGGATGGTGGCACAAAATTTGATGCAATTGTAAGTGAGCGTCAATAATGTTGGAAAAGGTACACAAATTTGCAAATGCAACAAGTAGACCAAGCAAATAATGGTACACAGAAACACACACGCAAATAGATAAGTGGGATTGTGCAAACCAAAAGTGAGCCAAAATGTGGAATCCACGAAAATACTCTTGTTGCACAATACTAGAGAGACGCTAGCACGATTGCACCATAGGCGGATACGGAACTTGTGCACAACCTACTAGGCAAAAATGCAACTATCTCTATCCCACGTATGCTATATGTATGGTATTTCGGTGCTATGATCCAAGATGATCCAATATGACAATCTTAATGTAGTATGATGCTATGGTTCTTGCTTATAAGCTCTTCGCTTATCTTTCCTCTTTTCTTAAAAGCTTGGGTGGCTCTTTCACTTTTGAGCTCTTTTCTCATGCAAAACTTCACGAACCAAGATAGCAATTGTGTATGCTATGACAACTTTGTGACACACAAATGGATCCCAAGATATGCACCACGGTGGTATGGTATGTATGCTATGGAGTATGATCACTAATGTGCACAAGTCACGTTGCCGGCAATACTCAATGGCTAGTCTTGATGGGTAAGCTACGCAAAAGTAAGGCCATGTGGGTATCAATGCAATTGCAAGGTATGACAAAGATGTCGATGATGTTACCGTCCTTGGCGATGATGTGACCCTTGCGAAGATGAGTCGAGGTGATGATGAAGTCGAACCGTACCTAGATAGCCGAAACACAATAGGACACGGGAACCACAACTCAAAATCTCAATGACCAAAATGTGTCAAAATCGTCATAGGATGTATTGGGGAGGATGGTGGTGTATGTGGTTTTGGAAGATGTGGTGGAAGGTGGGGTGGAGGTGGTGGTGGTTAAACTGAAGAATTTCAGTTTCGTCAGGATTTCACGGACGTCCGGTTTTTCCGGTCGTCCGGCCGTTCCTGGGGCTCCAAACGTCCGTAAAGCGTCAGTCATCCGGGGGTTGGGGTCAACGCGAGTTGGGCCTGGGCGATTTTGAGGTGGAAGAAGATGGCGAGGTCAAAATTGAGCGGATTGATGGATGGAAAAGGGTGGGGAGGGTGGGAAAAGCTAGATCCACACGTAGCAACTCAAATCCATGGACCAAATCCAACAAAATCTCAACTCACCAACAAATTACAAAAAAAAAATTGTGGCTATTTTTGGTGGGGAATTTTTGGATTTAGGACAAAAACAACAAAATCAAGCTAGAAAACACGGGGTAGGGGCTCCAAAAACGTGATCAACGTGGCTCTGATACCAAGATGATTCTGGGCGGAACCCTATGTGGACGATCTTCCACGTTTGGAGGGGATCCTACGAGGATAACACGACGAACAAGCGGAAGAACACAAGAACAAACACACAAGAGGAACACTACCGACAAGTCTCGATCACACAAGGGCTAGATCACTGAACACATAAGGTAGCACAAGATTCAAAATCAACAAAGGAAAGATACACGAGTAGCCGTTCTTCTCCATGAGGAGGTCTTGATGGGGGTCCACCCTAGAAGGGGGTCTTGAATCCTCTTGGAAGGATCTTCTCCGAGGAGGCGCGATCTCCGAGGAGAAGGTAACCAAGTGGATGAGCAAAGCTCTCAGACAAATATGAGCTAATTGATACGGGGCTAACCCGGTGTAGGCCGATCTTTCACATTTGGAGTGGGATCCCTCGAAGAACACGATGAACACGGGGAAGAACGGGGAGAAATCACAAGGGGAAACACTCAAGAACAAGTCCAATCACACATCCACTAGACAATCAAACACACAAGATCACAAGATACATGAACAACAAAGGGAAAGATACAAGGTAAGGTTCATCTCCAAGAGGAGGTCTTGATGATATCCTAGATGGATCTTCCCACAAGGGGGTCTTGATGATATCCCGCAGGATCTTCTCACATGGAGGTCTTGAACTCCATGGGAGTGGTAGTCTCTCTCTCTCAAGAGTAGAGGTAGGAACAAAGCTCACCTAAGAATGAGCTATCATATTTGCTAACCCTAACTAGAGGAAGGGGATGGAGTATATATAGGTGTAACATCCCAAAATTCTAAATTTTGGAATGTTATATTAAATAAATAATTATGCTTGTTTGTTTGATTGTTGTGTAATTGATTGTGTGAAATTGAGTGAAATTTGAAACTTTTTGAAAGTTTACTAAGAGGGAATGAAATGACATTCCCAAACTTTCACCTTGCATTTATGATCTCCATGAATTCAAATTCAATTCAAACACAAAACCCTAGAGTGAAGATGATATGACTTCTTCCATTTAAATAAATGAAAAGGGTTTTGAAAAGATTTGAATTCTGTTTGGATATATTTCAAATTTTAGAAACTTTATGCAACTCAATGATTTTCATGAGAGAAGATAAAATGACTTCTTCAATTATATGAAATATGAGTTGAAAGTTAAAAAGAATCAAATTGGAAGTCATTTGAAAGTATTTTGAAACTCCCTTTCAAATTTGGAATTATTTGATTTTATTCAAATTATTTTCTCCTAAAATAAATAAATGGAAATATGGGTAAAATGATTCCTTCAATGGGAAATTAGGAGAAAATAAATTTGAAATCATTTTGGTATTTTAAAATGATTTTGTTGGGTTTTAATGCAACAAAGATCACTACTTGCTTTATTAGAATTTTGTATATTTTATTTGCCTCTGAATATATGTTCACGTTGTAGGATTTATTTTTCTGATTTTATTGATATATATATGTCCTATATAAAAATATTATATTTTTTATCTATGTAATTTTCTTCTCTTTGTCTATTTTCAAAAAAAAACTCCAGCGCCAGCAGCTAATGGCCGGCCCAGCCAGTGAGCGCCACTCACCAGTGGGCAAAGCAGCCCATCAACACCGAGCCGGCCCGGCCAAAGAAGCCAGCTGCCCAGCGCCCACACCCTGGCGCCCGACCGAATCCTCTCCCCTCGGCCTGATCGCCCCTCTCTCTCTCTCTCGTGACCGCCGGCCCCACCGCCTGATCTCCCTCGCCACTTCTTCTTCCTCTCCACGCCAGATCGCACTTGCCTTGCGCCGCCAGATCCCGGAGATCGGGGATCCTCTCCCGATTCGCCCCTCCTCCAAGTCGACCCGCCCCTATAGTACCCGCCGCCTCGACCCGTTCCTCCTTTCCCTCGTCGAACCCTCTCCGCCATCGCCATTTCTCGCCGGAGCAGAGCTCGCCGCCGCCATTTGCTTGCAGCAGCTCCACCCGACCACCTCGTCACCGTCCGAACCCACCACCGACCCCTCCTCTCTCACCCTCACCTCCCTAACCCCTCGCCCGAGCTCCGGCGCCCTTGGAACATCGGCAACAGCGACCACCCGAACGCCACCGCCGCCTCGAGCTCGCCGCCGACCATCTTCGACCACATCCACCGATGCCACGACCACCGCTGGACTCGCCGCCGCCCGCTTCATCTCCCTGGCCACCCCACCGACGCTGAAGATCACCGGAGCACCGCCACCATCGTCGCCCGACGCGCTCGCCGTCGACCACCACCACGGTGAGCTCTCTCTCCCTCCTCGTCCGTTCGATCTATATTATACGGTCGTGATTAGATTAGATCGAATAGTTAGGTTTTTTTTACTAGATCGGTTTAGCTCGGTTTATTTACGGTTTAGATCTAATCGGTTTAGCAGGTCGGTTTTTGTTTTGCTAGCACGTGTGGTTTTGTTAAGTATCGGCCGAGCGCAGTCTAGTTACCAAATGCTCACCTGTTTAGCCCCGATCTGTAGCGCTTCTGTTTTTTTGTTTTGTTTTCTGTTTTAATTTACAGAAATAGTTCCTGTTTTAGATTGCTAATATCTTTTAGGTTTCAATTCCAAATTGAGTGATTATTTTTGCATTAGAGTCAAAATTTCTCGAAGTTTCTGTTAGAACAATTGGATTTCAGATTTAAGTAGTTTAAATTTGAGTTTGATGAAATTGTTCAAATCACTAATTTGGCCGTATCTTGAGTGTTATAAAATATTTTTGATTGATTCCTTTTGCTTCGGTTTTGTTATTGTTTTGTCTATCCAGAGTCATATAGTGATTTATTTTTATTTTATTTTAAATTAAGTTTTAGTCAAAACAGTACTGTTTTAGTTCTACTTTTGTTTTAATCTTTTCTTTATAGTTTTAATTGTTTTAAACTATTTCTTTCTATCACTTTTGACAAATTTAGTTTCGTTTCTGTTATTTAACTGTAGACAATTTTATTCTTATTTTAAACTTTGTTAGAGTTTTATAAAAGCCTTTTTTGTTTCTTTTTGCAAATAAAGTTTTATGAAAAATACTTTCTGTTAAATTAGTTATTTTACATTTTATTTTTGTTAATTTATTAGTTTAGTATTTTAATTGTTGTTAAGTTTTACTTACGGCAAAACTATGTTAGATGCTTGTAGCAAAGTCATAGATTTTCGTTAGTAGTTTTTCTTTCTAGTTTTATTTGAAGCTTCTTTGGACTTTGTTGGAGTTTTATTATTGAGTTTTTATTATTTTTTGTTTTAATTGTTATTTTGAGTGTTAGTATTGCTTGCTAGAATGATTGCTTATGTGAATGCTATGTTTGACTTGTATAGATTTTCTTCGGAGAGTGACGAATGGTTCTATCAAATTTTGTGAGAGTGTTGTTATCTTCATCAACGTACCAGGCAAGTTCACTTTGACCATGATTTTCATACCTATGTTTATTTGCATGTAGTAGCACCCTTTCAACAATCCCTCCAGTAGTGTTATTGAATCTTGTAGTTGAGTAGAATGCATGAGGTAGGAACCCATCTCCCTGTTACCAAGCCCGGGACGTTATATAGTTTTAATGCTACGCTATAGTAGACGGGGTTTGGTATGAGTGCTCGGGAGTGGTGTGAGAATGAAGGACTCTACGTCAATGACGACAACTTCATGATGGCATCTGCAAGGACTGCATCTTGAAGGCCTAAGACTTCAAGACTCGAGACAAGAATTCAATACACACTCTTTGGGTGAAGGACGGTTGACGGCACCTGGAGAAACCAGTGGTTGGCCGGGATGCATGGAGAAGCGCCATGACATCTTGCGGAAAGCTTCACCCAGGCTCAAAGAGAAGGAAGAAAACTTCATGCCCGGAAGCTTACCTGTGCAACTGCAAGTCACTATGGGCTCTGGCTTGGTTGACCTTAGTTGTGACTCTGGTTGGGACGGTGCTAGCAGATGTAGAACTACGGTAGGATTAGATGAGCACCGGACAGTGGTCAGGGGAACTCTTCGGAAGACCATGTTTCGGTCATCTTGTTCTCAAACACCCTGAAGTGCGAGAACGTAAAGAGAGGGATCGAATCTTGCGGGTAAAGTGTACAAACCTCTGCAGAGGGTTAAAACCTCTGGACTTGGATCTATCTCCGGTTATGGACAATTTGAGCCTCTGGACTTGGATCTATCTCAGAACTCTCAACACCGGATTGATAACTAAATTGTGGGCAACTTATGATGATTTTGGGCTATGAGACATCGGTTGGCGGAATCATGTCATGATAGAAAATTCCATAGTACAGACTTCATTTATTCCTTTGATGTAGGGAAAATAAATCATCTTTTACGCAAACAAAACTCAGACATAGAGCCATAAAGCCATATTGCATATAGTATAGTTTTATCATCTGTTTTCTCATGTTGTGATCTTGCCGGTACATTCAATGTACTGACCTACACGGCTGCAACGTATCATGTTGCAGATACTTTCTTCGACGAGTAAGAGTTACGATACTGTGGTTACGGTCTACACTCAACCTGCCGATGGCGTTGATGGGACTCCACACCGATTACTTGTTTCGCCGAGACTTATGGGGTATATATCAGTTTACGTCATTTATACATGTGATTGCACTTTGATATATACATTGATGTCTTGTGTGTGCAAAGATATCGACCTGTGGATGGCACGGATACACAGAGGCTTGACCGTCGAGGTCGGGTTGCTACAATAGGCTAGTCCACGAAGGGTAAGTGAGGAGGGATACATGGGCCTTTGGCCCGACTCTCACAGCAGCAGGCGCCGGATGTCCGGTGGGGCGGATGTCCGGCGTTCGCGGAGGCCGGATGTCCGGCATGGGCGGATGTCCAGCTGGTGAGGTCAGCCTCGGTGCTCTCGGATAGGGGTGTCGGATTTCGGGCTTGTGGCCGGATGTCCGGCTGTTGGGCGGCGCCAATGTCTGGCTTGCGGGCGGATGTCCGGGCTCTGTAGGTACTTGGCGGCGGGCGGTCATTGTGGGTGAAGCTCAGGGGCGGATGTCCGAGTCTGCCGGATATCCGGGTCTGGGGTTGTCTCCATCTTATTTCGCTCGTCGCCTGTGCTTCTCTTGCGGATGGTGTAGTTGTTCCTTGGCGCTTGCACTCCTCTTCAACATCCGTGAAGCTCCGGCAATAACTATGCATGCACACGGGAGAAGTGTCAAGTAGTATACCATCCTCGAAGGGGTCAAGTGAGCACATATAAAGGAGTAGATTCACCTTTGAGTATGTGAAGTAGAGGTCACACGTGTCACTTGCCAAACGGACTCTTGACATGGTGATGACCGTAGGATGCTCCGCATCGTCCCCTCCCCCTTGGAAAAGATCCGACCTCGGATCGAAAACCAAATCACCATGGGAAAGAGATGGCGGTGCTGTGTCGAAGTGGTCGGTCACCAAGCACTAATCATCTTGAAACTCGAAATGGGCACTCTCCAATGTCGCACCGTCTAGTGATTCCTTCAAAAGAAGCAAGAACAACAAACACTTGGAAAAACAAATGTGGTTAGCGTTAATGCAAAACCAAGCATTCAAGAGGTGGTTCACCAAACAAGTGTCATCATCAAGCATAACATCGGGTGTGACAAAGGATTGCGACATGGCATGTAAGCATATCAATTGAGCACAAGCAAAGATATCATGGGGACAAGTATGCAAATGTGAGGTAGAGATGCAAATATGTGTGACAAAGAGCATAAGCATCCACCTCAAGGTCATAGCAAGCATGCATAAAGCGCTCGACAAATGGTCGATGGTAGGCATAGGAATCATTCACAACACCAAATAAGATGAGATGTCTAAACACATGGGTCAAGCGCAAGACAACCCAATCATAATGTGCATAGGGTGTAGTGAATATAGTGTGGCACTCAACACAATAGAAAGAGCAATTGTTCATCATGTGTGAGGCAATCAAGTGAAGCACGAGACAAGCAATGGGACATGGCATATGTGAAGAAATGACATTGGTGCAACCAAGCATATCATAGGGGCAAGTAATCCAAGAATTGGATGCAACACACAAGGCATATATATCATGATGCATGGGAATGTGATAATGGCAAGTCAAAGCAAGATCTCTAGCAAGTGCGCAATCAAGTGGTCCAAGATGACCAATAAGTCTCACGGTGCAAGCAACACAAGTAGTATGATCCGCAATATCCATGCTCAAGAAAGATGTCACCTTGAAGGCATGTCCTTGTGCATTCTTCACAATGCCAAGCGCAAGCAAACGCGTGTAGAAGCGAGTCGTGGTAGAATGTATGAGGCTCGCTCTCAAGAGCTCGAGTGGTCAACTCACGTGAAGTGGAAGTCGACACAAAGTCCAAGTATCTTACACATGCACAAAACAAAACAAAGAACGTATGCGCATGGTAGATAAACACATCATCCATCATGATGGTTTTCTTCTTTTGCACAAAACCATTAGTAACAAAAGTGCATGAATAATATGATGCAACAATGGCGATATTCATGGCACTAGGTATATGGTGCAAAGAAGTAAGGCAAGCATGCTTCACAAGGGATATGTCAAAATATCCAAACAAGTGTGAGAATGCTATGGGGGCAATCTCATGAGTAAGACGACAATCATGGTTGCACTCAATACATGGAAAATGATCTAGCATGAGAGAGGCAACATATGGAGATATGTGACAAGAAGCAATAACAATCATGTGCAAAGCATTTAGATGGTTGTCATCAACCGCATGAAATGAGCAAGTATGAATCATTGGTGATGCAACATAAGCAAGCATTGTAATCAAGTCGTGCAAACTAGTGGAGCGAAGATGCAACACACTAGAGTAAATCATAGCAATCATGTCATGTGAGCAAATAATAGGCAAAGAAAATGCACATGACATATCGCAAGCACGAACACAAAGCAAGATGAAAGTATCATCATAGGAATGGGTCATGAATAGAACATGGCAATAACAAGTGATATCTCCACCAAGCTTGCAAATACACATACAAGTATGAGAGTCAATCATCATGTGTAAAGCAAAGCATGGGTCACAAATGCATGGCAAAGGCATAGGAATGGGCATATCATGCAAAGTGAACATGGAAACATGGGCAAAAGATATATAATGGACAATAAGCCATAACCAAGTGAGGGCCATGTAGAAGAAATGCGCGAATACTTCGCGTGAAGAGAGCGGTGGGAAAGGCAATCCATGGGATCCCAAATCATCGTTGCTCTCTAGAGCTCGTTTTGTCAACTCGTGGAATTGCGCGGTCGACAAGTATTCATGGGTACCTACACAAAAGAGACACAAACCAAAGAAATTGTGCGCGTGGTAAATGTACACATCATCCATCATGATGTGTATGTGCACATGTGAGTTAGCACAAGATAAGCATCGCTCAAAGAAATTTGATGCATGGTATAAGAACATGTCATCCATCATGAAAGAATAGTTATTATGTATGACACGATGGGGACACAAATTGAGAATGCAAGTATATGGCAGATCAATAGCATGTTTGTTCATGGGGAGCATATGGTGCACACAAGCATTGGGATCATGCAATGAATGGGATGGATCAAATTCTCCTAACATGTATGAGGAAACTATGGGGGCCTCCTCATGAGAAATATCGGAAACATCACATGGAGAAAATGGACAACATCCAAAACAATGCATATCCGAAGCTAGGTGGTCATGGCATGGCATATGAGATAAATGATGCAAAGGAAGCATATCAATATCATCACAAGAAAAACAAATGCCAATAACCATGGGCTTGTCATCTATGCCATATGTGCAAATTGGGTTCATTTTAATGGCATATGCATAGTCACTATGAAGAGATTGCAAATAAGACATATGGTTGATCTCATGCATAGCATATGACAAGTCAAGCAGATTATCAAACATGATGTGACCTAAAGAATTGTCACAAGAAATCCTATGTAACATGGCATCACTACTAATAGACTCCACATGAGAATCATCATATTCATCATAAATGGGCAAATCATCACATGGGGAAATCATACTAGCATGAAGCAAGGTACTAGGTGCATCAACATCATGCAAGCAATCAATGTCAAGAATGTCCACTAGTGGGACTTGAGCATCACCGTCACCTATGTTACCTTGTTCATTCCACTCAAGTGGTGTAGGTGAGGTGGGAAAGACCAAATGGTGGTCATCTTCATCTTGATGGAACCATGTGGGGGGTGCATCATATTCCACCATGGCCATCGTCTCGTCCAAAGGGAGGACGAAGTCGTCGAGGATCGGCGCGTCATCATAAATGGGACCTAGCACCAAATGAGAAGACACAATAGAGGTAGAGGTCAAGTTGTTAGGAATGCAAATGGCCTCACTAGACCTATCAACTATCTCACTCTCTCTATGTGGTGGTTCACTCACTCCCTCAAAATAGGTGCACTCAATCTCACATATGGTGGAGTCACTCATGTCACTCAAGTGGTGGGGGTTGTGACTCTCCTCACATGGGAATTGGGGCAGCTCATCATGTATGGGGCTAGTGGTGAAGTCACTCTCACTCTCAATATGGTGGCAAAAGTCACTCAAGTCATCGGACGTCGCCATGGTCGAAGGGAAAATCCCATGCTCAACCGTCTCGTAGTCGTCGTTGTGGATGAAGGCCGAAGATGGCACATCATTGCTCTCATCGTGGATGAAGGCCGAAGATGGCTCAACATCACTCTCGTCGTGGATGAAGGCCGAAGATGGCACAACATCACTCTCGCCTCCTAAGATGGAAGCATCATCCTTGCTCGCCACCTTGTCGCTTGCCTCCAAAGCTTGGTCCTTGAAGGTCTCCGTAGTTGTACTTGTCGCCGCACCATCTTGAAAAAGAGTCAAGGTAGACTCGGCATCATCAATGCCACAAAGAGGGATGGCGGTGAAGTTGCACTTGGGAGCATCGCCTTGGAGCTTGTCGGGCTTGGACATCTTGGTGGTACTAGCCTCATGCTTGTCGAGAGCTTGGTCGCGCCAAGTGTGCTTGGGGTGGAGAAGCCTTGGCCTTCATGAGTTCTTGTTCCGCCTTGAGAGCACCAATGTAGTAGTCGCCAATGGACTTGTAGTTCTCAAGAAAGATGGTCTTGGAGATGTCGCAGTAATCCCATCATGAAGTGGAACTTCATCGAAATGGGGTCGCCCATGCCGGCTCGTCGCAAGGCAATCTTCATCTCCTTGAAGTACTTGTCGATGGACTTGGATCCTTGGGTGGTGTTCTCCAATTGGCGTCAAAGTTGTTCCGTGTAGGTTGGAGGCACAAACTCTCGCCGCAAAGCTCTCTTCGTCTTGGGCCAACTCATGTCGTAGTACTCCGAAGGTGTGTGAAGCCACCATGTCAAGGCGTAGTCGTGGAAGTTTCTTGTGGCGCACTTCACTTGATCTTCGGGAGGAACTTGACGTAGCTTGATGTAGCTTGAGGTAGTCGTCCTCGGGTTCTTGAGTCCCATAGAAAGGAATCGCATGGTCGATGTCGAGGTCATAGTAGCTTGGTGAAGTCGCGGACTTGAGCTTGGGGAGCTTCTCTTGAGCGTAGCCTTGAGGTTCTTGTTGGCGAAGATGCCGTATGTCCGTAGGCGAAGATGCCTTGAAGTCGCTTGGCGAAGATGCCAAGGGAGATGGTGAAGTCATTGAGCGGTTGTTGATGTAGAGCTCTTGACCTTCACGTTCTTGTTGGTGATGGTGTCGATGCCGATGTGATCTTGCCGGAGGCGGTAGCTCGGAAGCATGTGCTCTTGAGCGTCTTCTCCAAGATGAGGAAGATCGCTTGTAGGCCTTGATGAGGGCTTTAATCTCCTCCATTTGAGCTTGCATCTTGGCATCGAGTTGTTGTTCGTGGCATCGAACTCGTCGTTGTTGTTGTAGACCGAAGGTGAAATGCCTTGCCTATCCATCACAAGACTCGAGTAGAGGTGAGTAGGAAATGAGATAAACAATACCAAGTTACCTTTTCCCAAAGTTGAGGATGTATCCCGTTTCACTCAATGTGAAATGAAAGAATAGTGGAATTGGTACCGGACTTGTTCACTCACACCTATCAAGTAAAGCTTATGGTAGAGCTCGGTGAGAATAGTGGCACAAAATTTGATGCAAAATGTTAGCAAGAGTCAATAATGTTGAAAGAGATTCACAAATTGCAAGTTTAAACAAGTAGACCAATAGCAATATGTGGCACACGGAAACACACACATGGATAGATAAATGGGGTCGTGCAACCAAGGAATGAGCACAAAATGTGGAATCCACGGAAAACGATCGTGTTGCACAACCCAAGAGAGACGCTAGCACGATTGCTCTATTGGCGGATACGACACTTGTGCACAACCTATAAGATGCAAAATGGGTAAACTTCTATCCCAAGTATGCTATGTATGTATGGTTCCCGGTGTTTCTCACAAGATGATCCAAGTTGATCGAGTATGATAACATATGATATATTGTGATGCTATGGCTATTGCTTACAAGCTCTTTGCTCACTCTTTTGCTTAAAAGCTTTATTCTCTTTTTTTGTATGTATGGCCACTTTATGAAATGCACAAACCAAGATAGCAATTGTGTATATCAGGGAACAATCTTGTGACACAAGGGATGATATGATACCAATATGATATGGTATGTATGCAATGGAAGGTGTAGATCACTAATGTGCACAAGTAACGTTGCCGGCAATACTCAAATGGCTAGTCTCGATAGGCAAGTAACGCAAAATGGGATAAGGGGTTATCAATGCAATTGCAAGGGTAATATACAATGGTGTCGTCGAGGTTACCGTCCTTGGCGATGATGAGTGGCGGTGTTCTTGATGTCGAGCCGTTCCTAGTTAGCCGAAACACCCTAGGAAAAGGAAAAACCGCAAACTCAAAATCTCAAAGGCAAATGTCAAATGGTGGTAGCGGAAAGCGGTGGTGGTTTGCACTTGGCAATGCGGAAGTGAAATGATTGGCTATACACGGTGTAAGAGTTGGAAGCACGCGGTCCCTAAGTAGCCGAAACACCTTAGGAGACACAACTCACAACTCAAACAAAATTGGGTTAAGTTGGGGTGGAATGTATGATGGGCACGGTGATGCGGAAGGTATGGTGGTGGTTGTTGAAGAAGCAACCGTCCCTAAGTAGCCGAAACACCTTAGGATACTCAAGTCACTACTCAAACAACCTCAAATGCTATGGGGAACAAATGGGTTAGGTTGCGGAAGTCGGTGGTGGCTATGCGGATGATATGGTGGAGGGCCTAGGCAAACTTGCCAGATTTTGGAAATTTTGATGGAGTCAAATGGTGTTGGTGGTGTTTTTGTGGGATGGGGGATGTCAATAGCTTCAAAACGAGCTAAAGAACGTCAAAATCGGACTCCGGAAGAATTAGTTATGGCCGAAACGGTGAAATGGGAAAAGCTGAAATCCCAGGGGCCGGATTTCCGGGGGTGTATGTCTAGAACCGTGCGGATTTGGTGCTCCAGGGCCCGGATGTCCGGCCGGATGGCCCGGATGTCCGGCCCGACGAATCCATATCTCGTTTGGGGCGGAAATTTTCGAATTGGGGGCGGAAATTGATGATTTCAAGGTCAAAATTGGAGAGATTTCGTGGATGGAAAGTGGGGAAACTTGGGGAAATGCTAGATCCACTCGAAACCAAGCAAATTCATGGATCAAAATCAAGCTAGAAAACACGGGGTAGGGGCTCCAAAAACGTGATCAATGTGGCTCATGATACCATATGATACGGGGCTAACCCGGTGTAGGCCGATCTTTCACGTTTGGAGTGGGATCCTCAAGAACACGATGAACACGGGAAGAACGGGAGAAATCACAAGGGAAACACTCAAGAACAAGTCCAATCACACATCCACTAGACAATCAAACACACAAGATCACAAGATACATGAACAACAAAGGGAAAGATACAAGGTAAGGTTCATCTCCAAGAGGAGGTCTTGATGATATCCTAGATGGATCTTCCCACAAGGGGGTCTTGATGATATCCCGCAGGATCTTCTCACATGGAGGTCTTGAACTCCATGGGAGTTGATAGAGGCGAGGGTGTCCCGATCTTTCGATGAGATGATAACTCTCGATTTGGTGGAGTCGACTTTGACGATCCGACTACAAACGTGCACGACGTTGCGCCTTAGCAATAGCTAAACCAATCTCTTTAGGTTACTGACGATGCCGGAAGCACGATCAGCCTGACCACGAAGGTCTATTCCTGCAAGCAATCGAAGAACGAGCAAGAATATGATAAAGCAATCTGAATATTGCGAATATATATGAAGTATTGATAATGGTGGAGATTCGTAAGCGGTCTTGGTCTGGTCGTTGGACACAAACGAAGTACACGGTTGCAATGGCTAACTTTAACTAAACAAATCCCAAGGAAAAAGCTACTAGATGGATCTACTTATATAGGAGCAAGGGGTGGCGGCCAAGGAGGTGGGAGGACGTCCCAAGGCAGCCTAAAACTAACCCTAGGTCGTACAAGGCCAATGGGCCTAAGCGGAGGTGACGTAACACCTTTGGACTTGTAGTTTGACTCGGATTCTGCTGCAACATCAGATTGTTTTGTCTATAACTCAACGCTTCGGACGGATTTTAAGGTGATTCCAATTGGGTTGGAAAATGCACGAAATCTATTTTCCAACAAAAAAAGAATCAACCAATTTGGAGTCCGTGTGAAAAAGTTATAGACGTTTTGAGTCAGGTATGTCTGTGCAGTCCGAATCTGAGTCCGTAACGTGAGAGACTTGGACTCTATCTTCTCTTGGGCCAAAAGTGACGTGAGAGAACTTTTGAACAGCAGGTAAACATCTCTTTCTCCTTATCTTCATATGTGGATTGTACAAATGTCCCATACACCTGCAATTAGACAAAACACAAAAGTATGTGAAGTATTTTTGTTCGATAACATAAATATATTATTGAATAGTTTGCACTAGAAATCACCCGAGAAATATGCATGTATGCAATATTTTGGTCTCATCCAAGGTAGTCATGTCCTCATCATCCTCCCTTCTTGAAAACAAAGCCGCCCCTCGGCGTTGCTTAATCTGAAATGTGGCTAACAAAAGAGACAAGGTGTACATGTTGTATATGTATACGTCATCCATTTTTACTTCCCTTGATTTTTGCATATATGACACATGAATAGATGAGTAACTTGCATAGTTCATAAAATCTAAAGCCAACAAATTAGCACAAGAACTAGAAGGCTTGAAAATACTGCAACTCAGTTTGCACATATAAGTGAAGCTCTTATTTATTTCAAGAGATTGACAATGTTCATCATTAAACCATCCCAACATTGGTGAATAAACCTTATTTGAATCAAATTTACATGCTACCACATGCTTAGATAAGCAAACATGCAATGAGTCATTCGACACGAATCATCACCAAGATTAGAGGTCGATCAAAATGATTAAACATTGATTCTTTTGCATCAATAGTTAATTCAATGGGTGCTCTCAAAATTGTTGGTATTTCAGTTGTTTGATCACATGGCAAAGTCAAATTATCAATATAATCCTCTAAAATAGGTGGTGTGATCAAAGTAGTGGGTAGCTCAACACATGATGTATTCAAGTTAACTAGGCATGCATCATTCTCATGTAAAAGTGGAAAATCTGTACCTTTGTCATTACCTCTTATAGTCAACTCAGATGATGCAGCACTCTCGATGGTGATGTGTCACATGGTGGAGATGATGTAGTCCTCGCAACAACGGATGTGGTTGTCATAGTACGCCTAGTAGTTGAATAAACATCTGTATCAACAGTTGAATGTGCACCGCGGCGCTTGTTTTCCTTGTGGGCAACACGTCGTTTTATTTCCTGCTCAGCTTTGCAAGCAAGACGAAACAAATGGTCCATAGGATAACACTCTTCATGAATTAGTATCTCCTGAATATTATGGTTTAATCCTCCCAAAATCTATCCATAAAATCTTCTTCACTTTCTTCTAAAATGAGTGCAACAAGGTAGTTTGTAAATCATCATAATATTTTGTTACGGTGTCACTACCTTGTTTTAAATGTTCCAGTTTTTTAATCATGCCACGAGTGTAATAAACATCGATTTAATCTATCTCTCATGACATGTTTTAAATCATCCCAAGTATTAGGTACATAATCAGGTGTAACCGACAATATTCACTCCACCAAACTAGAGCATAACCAGTGAAAGAACCAACTGATGAGGACATCAATACCATTGTTACACCCACAGCCCCCATTGCTACATATACCGGACCAATTACTAGAGCTCACAAGACGCCAATTAAATTATCGTACTTTCGTTTCTTGGTAATGATTCTAATGTTCATGAGAATATGATGCTGCTTAAATTGGATACATTTGTTTTGCTTACAAATGAAGGCCCTAGCTTGGAGAAGGATGGACATTGAGCAAGAACAAGCATGGAGATAATGCCATGCTAAGGGGAACAAGAACGGAGTTACAAGTGATGATTTCAGGACTTTGAAGCCACCATAATGGGTGCATGAAGCCTTGGACGAAATATACAAGACGCTACTTCATAAATGTCGCCCCGAGGCTATTCTAGGTGCTGCGTCACCTTATTAGTGGGCCAGGCCCATGTAATTTCGAAATACTTAAGTATAGTCTGTTTTAGAGTCCGTATGTGTGGGGAAACAAGAGTTAGGGTTGATTTGGACCCCTCCACCAAGGGCCACGAAATTCCCCCTCTTCCTCCATATATACAGCCCTTAGGGCACCGCTTAGACCTTGGGTTTTGTTTAGATTAAAAGTTCGCCATAGCTGCAACTTCGCGCATTTCGCTTATGTTCAACGACTGCATAAAGGCGCCAGTAACCCCACCTTGATCAATAAAGCTTTCATCTTATATTCGCAATATCCAGATTGCAATCTCAGTTTCTTGCTTGTTCTTCGCTTGCTCGCAGGAAACAGGCCCTCGTGGTCGTTGATCGTGTTCGCGTGGTCAATAACCCTCGGAAGTTGGTTTAGCGATTGCTAAGGCGCGACGCCTCAAGACGTTCGTAGTCGGATCGTCAAGGTCGACTCACGTAAACGATAGCCACCATCTCATCGAAACATCGGGACACCTTTGCCTCTAACAAGTGGTATCAGATTTTCAGGTTGCTCGGTGAGATTTTACAGTTTTTCAGAGATTAGATCGAGTCTGTTCTTCATACCTAAAGTCCACGAAAAAGCCGTAAAAAAAAATTAGGGTTAGTTCATCATATCCGAACCAATCTGAGCCTTTGCATAATCTTTTTAGGTTTTTGCTTTGTTGAATTTGCGGTTGCATCGCCGTGTCAAGTTGCTGGTCTTAGAGTCTAGTCTTTAGAGTTTCGAGTTCGGTCATAAGTTGTCACGCGCCGCCGCACCATCATCATCGCCTTGCCATCTACCACCATTGCTTATCCGCCACCGCTCAATCCGTATCCATATACCACCACCAATCCGTATCCATATACCACCACCAACCGTATCCATATACCACCACCAATCCGATCCATATTCCACCACCGCCATATACCACCACCATATATCCACCACCAATCCGAAGTTCTTCTCATATTAGGTTTGTTTTCGAGATCCATCTAGTTTCCGATTCGTGTTTCCTTGCCGAGTAGGTTTCGAAAAAAAAAAAAAAAAAAAAGAAGAGTCTGAAACCACCTCCGTTTAGGCCCAAAATTTTCCAAAACGCACTTGTCAAAAAATTTTTCGCTATCCTATTTTAGGTGTTTCTAAGTGGATTGAGACATCGCCGTTATAGAAAGTTTTTTGACCCGCTTCAGCTTTTTGGGTCCGGCAAAAAAAAAAAATTTTTTTGGTCGAAAAATTTCGTGCCCATCCCGTCGGTTTGACCGGGAAGAGTTTTGAGACACTCGCCATTATAGTGATTTTTCGCAAAAAAAAAAAAAAAAAAAAAAGCAAAAAAAAAAAAAAAGAGCGAAAAAAAAATTTCCAGAGTGTGCTTTTCCGTTGTTTCCGCAGCAGCCGTGATTTTGTTAGTGTTCTAGGCTCGCGCCTCTAGCACGGTTCAGCCTAGGACCAAAGACAAGATCGTCGTTGAGCGCTTATTCAACATTGCATCTCGAATTGATTATTGCTAACCATTTTGCTACCATATTATAAGCCTTCCCAGCTCCACATACATCTACATCGTGCGCTTGACTCTCCCTCGTAATCGCCTATCCAAGCTTTGAGAGTTTTGACTACATCGGTTGCCGATCACCTTTCTTCTGGGTAAGAACCGGTAAGAATTTGAGATTTGCTTGACGGATTTGTGATCGCCCACCACACCACCACCACCACTTCCTAGTAGTCCGTCAATCATATTCTTGTGTGTTTCTATTGCTGCTAACCATGGCAGGATCACAAGTCGCCGAGACCGACCGGGAGAACATGACAAACAAAGCGCTACATGATAAGTTTCAACAAATGATGAGTGGGCAGGTGGACGATGTGCTAAATAGATTTGAAGAGGCCATGGAGAAGATAGATGGCATTGAGAAGGCGTCAAACAAAGCTCGATAACAAGTTTAATGAATTGCTCGCGCCTACCACCACCACCACCGGCTGCACCTAACGCACCTCTACTACAACAACATGGACTACCTCCACATCGCGAAACAGCCCTCCGCCGAGCTTCCCGTGTCCCTCTTCACCGCCAAGCTGCTGGTGCTGCTGTTGATACTTCGTGGCTCCTGCTGCTGCGGCGGGGAGGATGATTATGTGAGAGCTTACGAGGATGAAGTTGATCAACATCGAACTACGTGCAACCACCAGCACCACAACCACCGTGTCGCCCACATGCAAATAATGGCAATGTTGGGCTCCCTTCAGTACGAGATCATGACCATCTCCCTAAACTGAAATTGAATATTCCACCATTTGAGGGTAGATATGTTCTGATATATATCTTACTTGGGAGTTAGAAACTGAACAACGATTTACATGTTTACAATATCCCGAGGAGAGACGTGTTCTCGCTGCTGTTTGTGCTTTCACTAGCTTTGCATGTGTTTGGTGGTCCGAACATTGTAGATTATATCCTGTTCCAGCTACTTGGGCTGCTTTGAAAACTGCTATGCGTACTCGTTGGGTTCCACCATATTATCAGCGTGAATTACTTCAAAATTGCAGCGCTTAAGACAAGGAAAAATTCGTAGAAGAATATTATCGTGAATTACAAACTGGCTTGATTAGATGTGGTATTGTTGAGGAGAATGAAGCTATGCTTGCACGTTTTCGGGTGGATTAAATAGAGAGATTCAGACCATTCTAGACTACAAGGATTATAATAATATCACCGATTATTCCATCTTGCTTGTAAAGCTGAACGTGAAGTGCAGGATCGATGTGCCTTGGCGCGACTAACTTTTCTCGCAGGTCGACCTTCATCATGGACACCACGTGCATCATCTACTTCCACACGCTCTACTACACCGGCACCTCCGTGGCTGCCACCTCCAACCGTGATACAAGAAAGCAGGCACAACCACCACTATCTCGCCAAGAGTACACTGCTTGGGCTACACAGAGCTCTTCTTCTTCCATGGCGTCAACAGGCACACAAGTGATATTATTTGTCGTCGTTGTAAGGGAAGAGGACATTTTATGAGAGAATGCCAATCTCAGCGTGTGATGATTGCTACCGAAGATGGTGGGTATGAGTCCGCTAGTGACTATGATGAAGAGACTTTGGCTCTTATTACACATGAAGAACACGGTGGAGATGATTCTGATCTTGAGACGCAATACATGGCTGTCAAGATGCCGACAGTATGAATGTTTAGTTGCTCAACGTGTTTTGAGTGTGCAGGTTACACAAGCTGAGCAAAATCAGAGGCATAACTTGTTCCATACAAAGGGAGTTGTGAAGGAACGCTCTATTCAAGGCCATCATAGATGGAGGGAGCTGCAACAACTTGGCTAGCATGGATATGGTGGAGAAGCTTTCTCTCACCACAAGACCACATCCACATCCTTACTACATCCAATGGTTCAACAACAGCGGCAAGGTTAAGGTAACACGCACTGTTCGTGTGTATTTTAGTATCTCTACATATGCTGATTATGTTGATTGTGATGTGGTACCTATGCAAGCATGTTCCTTATTACTTGGTAGACCATGGCAATTTGATAAAAATTTGTACACCATGGTAGAAACAATCAAGATACTCTTGTTCACAAGGATAAAAATATTACTTTGCTTCCTATGACTCTGATTCCATTTTGAAAGATGATATTAATAGAGCTAATAAAGCAAAACAGGAGAAAATAAGAGTGAAAATCAGATTGTGGCAAAAGAATTTGAGCAACAAATGAAGCCTAATAATAAACCATCTAATATTGCTTCTGAAATTAAACTGAAAAGTGCATGTTTATTTGCCACCAAATCTGATATTGATGAGCTAGATTCTAGCAAATCTGTTTGCTATGCTTTTGTGTGCAAAGAGGCATTATTTTCATTCGAGGACGTGTTTTCCTCTTTGCCCCGCGGTCACTAACATTTTGCGGGAGTTCGCCGACGTCTTCCCACAAGACGTGCCACCGGATTACCACCTATTCGAGGGATTGAGCATCAAATTGACTTAATTCCGGTGCATCGCTACCCAACCGCGCACCATACCGCATCAATCCAGAGGAGACGAAGGAGATTATGCGTCAAGTATGGAGCTGCTCGACAAAGGTTATATACGCGAATCTCTTAGTCCTTGTGCTGTTCCTATTATACTAGTGCCTAAAAAGGATGGTACGTCGGCGTATGTGTGTTGATTGTAGAGGCATTAATAATATTACTATTCGTTATCGCCATCCTATTCCTAGGCTAGATGATATGCTTGATGAATTGAGTGGCTCTACAATATTCTCCAAAGTTGATTTATGTAGTGGATACCATCAAATTCGTATGAAATTGGGAGATGAATGGAAAACAGCATTTAAAACTAAGTTTGGATTATATGAGTGGTTAGTCATGCCTTTTGGGTTAACTAATGCACCTAGTACTTTCATGAGATTAATGAACGAAGTTTTACGTGCTTTCATTGGACGATTTGTGGTAGTTTACTTTGATGATATACTGATTTATAGCAAATCTTTGGAAGAACATTTGGAACATTTACGTGTTGTTTTTAATGCTCTACGTGATGCACGCTTGTTTGGTAACCTTGGGAAGTGCACCTTTTGCACCGACCGAGTATCTTTTCTTGGCTATGTTGTTACTCCACAGGAATTGAAGTTGATAAAGCCAAGATTGAAGCTATTGAGAGTTGGCCGCAGCCCAAAACGGTCACACAAGTGAGGAGTTTTCTTGGACTCGCTGGTTTCTATAGGCGTTTTGTGAGAGACTTTAGCACCATTGCTGCACCTCTCAATGAGCTTACAAAGAAGGATGTGCCTTTTGTTTGGGGTACCGCACAGGAAGAAGCCTTCACGGTATTGAAAGATAAGTTGACACATGCTCCTTTACTCCAACTTCCGACTTTAATAAGACTTTTGAGCTTGAATGTGATGCTAGTGGAATTGGATTAGGAGGTGTGTTATTACAAGATGGCAAACCTGTTGCATACTTTTCTCGAAAAATTGAGTGGGCCTAGTCTGAACTATTCTACTTATGACAAAGAATTATATGCTCTTGTTCGGACTTTAGAGACATGGCAACATTATTTATGGCCCAAAGAATTTGTTATACATTCGATCATGAATCTTTGAAACATATTAAAAGTCAAGCTAAACTGAATCGTAGACATGCTAAATGGGTTGAATTCATTGAGACTTTCCCTTATGTCATTAAACACAAGAAGGGTAAAGAAAATGTTATTGCTGATGCTTTGTCTCGTCGATATACTATGCTTTCACAACTTGACTTCAAAATATTTGGTTTGGAAACCATCAAAGATCAATATGTGCATGATGCTGATTTTAAAGATGTAATGCAGAATTGTAAAGAGGGAAGAACATGGAACAAGTTCGTTATTAATGATGGTTTTGTGTTCCGTGCTAACAAGCTATGCATTCCTGCTAGCTCTGTTCGCCTTTTGTTGTTGCAGGAGGCGATGGAGGAGGATTAATGGGACACTTTGGCGTGAAGAAGACGGAGGATATACTTGCTACACATTTCTTTTGGCCAAAGATGAGACGGATGTTGAGCGTTTTGTAGCTCGCTGCACTACATGTCAAAAAGCTAAGTCACGACTCAATCCTCATGGTTTATATATGCCTTTGCTCGTGCCTAGTGTTCCTTGGGAGGATATATCTATGGACTTTGTTTTAGGTTTACCTCGAACAAAGAAGGGAGGATAGCATATTTGTTGTCGTGGATAGATTCTCTAAAATGGCACACTTTATACCATGTCATAAAAGCGATGATGTTGTTAATGTTGCTGATTTGTTCTTTCGTGAAATTATTCGCTTGCATGGTGTGCCAAATACTATTGTTTCAGATCGTGATACTAAATTTCTTAGCCACTTTTGGAGATGTTTATGGGCTAAGTTGGGGACTAAACTGCTTTTAGTACTACTTGTCACCCCAAACCGATGGATAAACTGAAGTAGTCAATAGAACATTGTCTACTATGCTTAGGGCTGTTTTGAAGAATAATAAGAAAATGTGGGAAGAATGCTTGCCTCATATTGAATTTGCTTATAATCGCTCATTGCATTCTACTACTAAGATGTGCCCTTTTGAAATTGTGTATGGCTTCCTACCTCGTGCACCTATTGATTTGTTGCCTCTTCCATCTTCGGAGAAGGTTAATTTTGATGCTAAAGAACGTGCTGAATTGATTTTAAAAATGCATGAGATAACTAAGGAAAACATTGAGCGATGAATGCTAAATATAAACTTGTTGGAGATAAGGGTAGAAAACATGTTGTCTTTGCACCTGGAGATCTTGTTTGGTTACATTTGCGTAAGGATAGGTTTCCTAATTTGCGCAAATCAAAGCTAATGCCACGTGCTGATGGTCCATTTAAGGTGTTAGAGAAAATAAATGATAATGCATATAAACTTGAGCTGCCTGCAGATTTTGGGGTTAGTCCCACTTTTAACATTGCAGATTTGAAGCCTTATTTGGGTGAGGAATATGAGCTCCGTCGAGGACGACTTCATTTCAAGAAGGGAGGATGATGAGGACATCAATACCATTGTTACACCCACAGCCCCTCATGCTACATATATCGGACCAATTACTAGAGCTCACAAGACGCCAATTAAATTATCGTACTTTCGTTTCTTGGTAATGATTCTAATGTTCATGAGAATATGATGCTGCCTAAATTGGATACATTTGTTTTGCTTACAAATGAAGGCCCTAGCTTGGAGAAGGATGGACATTGAGCAAGAACAAGCATGGAGATAATGCCATGCTAAGGGGAACAAGAACGGAGTTACAAGTGATGATTTCAGGACTTTGAAGCCACCATAATGGGTGCATGAAGCCTTGGACGAAATATACAAGATGCTACTTCATAAATGTCGCCCCGAGGCTATTCTAGGTGCTGCGTCACCTTATTAGTGGGCCAGGCCCATGTAATTTCGAAATACTTAAGTATAGGCTGTTTTAGAGTCCGTATGTGTGGGGAAACAAGAGTTAGGGTTGATTTGGACCCTCCACCAAGGGCCACGAAATTCTCTTCCTCCATATATACAGCCCTTAGGGCACCGCTTAGACCTTGGGTTTTGTTTAGATTAAAAGTTCGCCATAGCTGCAACTTCGTGCATTTCGCTTGTGTTCAACGACTGCACAAAGCGCCACAGTAACCCCACCTTGATCAATAAAGCTTTCATCTTATATTCGCAATATCCAGATTGCAATCTCAGTTTCTTGCTTGTTCTTCGCTTGCTCGCAGGAAACAGCCCTCGTGGTCGTTGATCGTGTTCGGCGTGGTCAATAACCCTCGGAAGTTGGTTTAGCGATTGCTAAGGCGCGACGTCTCGCACGTTCGTAGTCGGATCGTCAAGGTCGACTCCCACAGAAACGATAGCCACCATCTCATCGAAACATCGGGACACCTTTGCCTCTAACACAACCGCAACCATAACTTTTTTACGTTCATCAAAATTATGGGAAGCAAATATATTATTTATGTCTAACTCCCATTCAATATATAAAGGAGGTCTAAAACGGCCATTAAATGGTGGTATAGAAACATGAACCTGATCATGTGCATTTGGATGTTTGTGCACCTCTCGTGACGGTTGTGGTATTTGCATAGGTGGTGGCATGTCTCCGCGATCGACAAAGCCCATGAATTGACTCTAGATCCTGTCATGATTAGTAGAACAAGAAACAAAATCCAAAAATAATGTTCCTATAACTACTAGGATGTGGTGGTAAAACGCTCACAAGAAAGCAAATATCAATGTCTTACAAGTTCTTACCATGCAAAGCGGTGATCGGCAACCAGCGGTGTCAAGTAACTCGAATATTGAGTAAAGCGATTGCCGTGGGAGCGATGTATACACGTGTAGAAATATGTGGAGCTGGGTTGGCTATATATAGTAGCAAAAGATTAGCAATAATCAATTCAAAGATGCAATGTTGAATAAATGCTCAACGACGGTATCAGGCTGGTCCTAGGCTAGACCGGACTAGAGACGCGAGCCTAGAACACTAATGAGGTCACGGCATAGCACAACTAGCATCAATGAAGGATACTAAGTAGCTCTTGACAGCAAGATATAAGTGAAGATCACAACGGCAGTGAAGATAATGATGAAAACAATCGCCAAGCAGGACATACAACAACTCTCTCCAACTTTCCTCTTGAAAAGTTTGAGCCAATTTTCTGATAAATTCTTTCAAAGAATGCTACTAACTCAAGCTTTCCAATGCAAAAAGAATCACTCAATTCGAGTTGATATGAGGAGTCAAAGAATTCTAAACTGGCCTGAAAAATTGGAACAAGCTGTGTTCACGAACTTCAGAGGGCAAAACACCTATTTAGAAGCCGATTTTGAGGTGTCAAATATTGAACTAGCTTCTGCAACTATTTAGATGCGCCTCGTCTCTAGCTTTAATTTGAGTACTCACGGAGTCAAAACGGACTTCGATGAGGAAGATACACCTGTTTTAATGAACAGTGCGCAAAACAGATTCCAATCCGAATTCAGGTACGAGATTGATTCTAGATAGATCCGGTTTTTTTTCTCTTTTTTTCTCACGCTTTTTTTTTTTTTTTTCTCTCTTTTCCTTTTTTTCCTTTTTTTCTCTTTTTTTCTCTATCTTTTTCTCCCTCTTTCCAAGACAAACTGGATAAGATGCAGATTGGATCAAGCGAAGATGTGAACGATCTCAACTATGGTTATGACAATGAACGGTGGGTAGCACGTGGTGGAAATTGATGGATGGATGGTGATCAACGGAAGGGATAACGATGCAGCGGCGTGACTAATGTGAACAGAACTCAAACTCTAAACGAACTAGACACTAAGACCAGCAACTCGACACCACGATGCAACCGATAATTCAATAATGCAAACAATGAAAAGAAAACTGCAAAGGCTCGAGATGGCTTGGACAAAGGATGAATAGATCTAACTTTTTTGTGGCTTTTTCTTGGACAATAGGTAAGAAAATAAATCTAATCTAGGATAATTGGAAATTCTCACCGAGCAACCTGAAAACTGATACCACTTGATAGAGGCGAGGGTGTCCCGATCTTTCGATGAGATGATAACTCTCGATTTGGTGGAGTCGACTTTGACGATCCGACTACAAACGTGCACGACGTTGCGCCTTAGCAATAGCTAAACCAATCTCTTTAGGTTACTGACGATGCCGGAAGCACGATCAGCCTGACCACGAAGGTCTATTCCTGCAAGCAATCGAAGAACGAGCAAGAATATGATAAAGCAATCTGAATATTGCGAATATATATGAAGTATTGATAATGGTGGAGATTCGTAAGCGGTCTTGGTCTGGTCGTTGGACACAAACGAAGTACACGAAGTTGCAATGGCTAACTTTTAACTAAACAAATCCCAAGGAAAAAGCTACTAGATGGATCTACTTATATAGGAGCAAGGGGTGGCGGCCAAGGAGGTGGAGGACGTCCCAAGGCAGCCTAAAACTAACCCTAGGTCGTACAAGGCCAATGGGCCCAAGCGGAGGTGACGTAACACCTTTGGACTTGTAGTTTGACTCGGATTCTGCTGCAGCATCAGATTGTTTCGTCTATAACTCAACGCTTCGGACGGATTTTAAGGTGATTCCAATTGGGTTGGAAAATGCATGAAATCTATTTTCCAACAAAAAAGAATCAACCAATTTGGAGTCCGTATGAAAAGTTATAGACGTTTTGAGTCAGGTATGTCATGTAGTCCGAATCTGAGTCCGAACGTGAGAGACTTGGACTCTATCTTCTCTTGGGCCAAAAGTGACGTGAGAGAACTTTTTGAACAGCAGGTAAACATCTCTTTCTCCCTTATCTTCATATGTGGATTGTACAAATGTCCCATACACCTGCAATTAGACAAAACACAAAAGTATGTGAAGTATTTTTGTTCGGATAACATAAATATATTATTGAATAGTTTGCACTAGAAATCACCGAGAAATATGCATGTATGCAATATTTTGGTCTCATCCAAGGTAGTCATGTCCTCATCAGGAGTGGTAGTCTCTCTCTCTCAAGAGTAGAGGTAGGAGCAAAGCTCACCTAAGAATGAGCTATCATATTTGCTAACCCTAACTAGAGGAAGGGGATGGAGTATATATAGGCTAGTCCACGAAGGGGTAAGTGAGGAGGGGATACATGGGCCTTTGGCCCGACTCTGCGCGCAGGCAGGCGCCGGATGTCCGGGCTGGGGGCCGGATGTCCGGGCGTTCGCGGGAGGCCGGATGTCCGGGGCATGGGCCGGATGTCCGGGCTGGTGAGGTCGGCCTCGGTGCTCTCTGGATAGGGGTGTCGGATTTCCGGGCTTGTGGCCGGATGTCCGGGCTGTCGGGAGGCGCCGGATGTCCGGACTTGCGGGCCGGATGTCCGGGGCTTGTAGGGGTTGTGGGTGAAGCTCCAGGGGCCGGATGTCCGGAGTCCTGGCCGGATGTCCGGGTCCTGGGGGTTGTCTCCATCTTCTTTCGTCGTCGCTTCCGGGCTTCCCTTGCGGATGGTGTAGTTGTTCCTTAGCGCTTGCACTCCTCTTCAACATCCGTG